>JBBBDQ010001566.1:1340000-1907500 GCA_037127315.1 Ascarosepion bandense
AATCGAAAAAAAATCAGCTTATACAAGGAGTGGTCCGGTTTTAATCAAATTTGATACACTCATAGACAAAGACATAAGAAACAATATCAGAAGTTTCAAGGTTGCAGTTCTTACAATAGTGCAGAAAAATCAATAATATATATATATATATATATATATATAAAAGGCAAGATGTTTGTGTGTGTGTGTATTTATCTGCCTGTATGTCTATTTTTTTCAGCCCTTTTATTTTAGTTTTTGCTTTGGGTTTGGTTCTAAGTAGGTATAATTGTAGTTCTTAGTCTCAGCCATGATACCATTTACTCAGAGGACTTATTTAGCCTTCAAAATTCAGTTTATGACAAAAAAAACTTATTTGATATCGATACCAGGATATCAAAATTTGACTTACATCCATTCATTTTTCTTTCAGTCTACGGTTTCACTTTAACTGGAAACAACTACTGCTTTTTAGTCTTTCGTGCCAACATCCAAAGAGTCTGAGTTTCAGGACCTTGGATTAGTTTTAAAGCTTTCATTACACCCGAGCAACACTGCTAGTAATTTTATAAATTTGTAGGATTTCTAGATAGTGGTAAAAAAAAAAAAACTATATAAAAAAATGTGCTCACATTATCTTCAAGTAATTTTTACAGTTATGTCTCTTATAGAAAAAAAAACTTTTCTAAACATAAGTCTATCAAGATAGTTGTCAGCATCACATAAAACACTCACTTCCATATTAAAGAATTCTTCTTTTTTTGCTATATTTTAAACTCAAAGGAATTAATATTTGTTACAAATCAGATTGATTAGGCATTAAATGAGTTAATCTTCCTCAAATAAAGTTTATTTGGAAAATTTTTTTTAAAAGAGATTCATGTTGTATTGACAGATTTGCAAATATGGCTATTTTTAGCAATTTTAATGATTTAAAAAAAAAAAATTCCAATCAACTTAAATTCACTTGAAAATACAGCAAAGTATTTTGGTGATAGGAAATATTAAAATTAATCTATTAGTCCAGGTGTGAGGGATGGTGTCATTGCAGAAATTGTCTAATAGTCATGACTGGATTCTCCTGCTTGTGTGATATGGTGCAGAGTCCTGTTGCCAGACCTAGAATCTTCCAGCAAATCACCCTCTTTCCCCAAGGCAGCACTACTTCCTCAAGACACTTGATGTTAAGCCTCTATTTTGAGTTTGAGGCCCTTACCAACAAATTCTGGGTTTCTTTGTTTCTTTTTTATCAAAATGATCCGAGTGTGTTTTCTGAAATGCTATATCTTCGTAATCACCATCAGAACCCTTTAAATTTTTCTGAATCCTTTGCACTGTTCTCAGATTGACACTCAAACACTCTGAAATGCTTGGATTAGAGCTTCTGGCTTGAATGCCAAGCAGTATAGCATGCTGTTTCCAAATTTCTGGCAGAGCAAATTGTGTCATGGTGCCCAACTGACCCTACTATACAGCGCAATTAACAAAATCAAAAACAATGTACATGCACAAAATTAAAAATATAAAATGGAGACAATGTAACCATCGAACCTATCTATATATATATATATATATGTGTGCATGTGTGTGTGGGTGGATGGGTGTTTAGTACTCTCCACAATTCCAGACATTTGCTGGGATGGGTAATGGACTGCAATATATGAATATGTATGTGGATGTCATATATATATATATATTAAAAATGAAATTAAAATTAAAGTATGGAAAAAACCCAGACATAATGTGGAGTATAATGAAAACTGCCAAGCCTTAAAACAGTAGCAAAATATGTAGACTTTGCCAGGAAGAAAAGTTAGCTATTATGTCATTCCCAAACAAAAATGAATTAGTAAATGAATGAGCAGAAATTATGACCAAGTGTTAACATACTAACAAATACCTATTAGGATCATACAATCATGGATGAAAATGTTCTAACTTGTCCTAACTTTGAAAATTGTGTGTTCATAAAAAATCCCTGTTACGTGAGCGTTCTTAAAAAATGGTAATATCAGTTATTGTAAATCACCTGAAGACACTGAAAAGGTAAAAGTCTGGGTTGTATAATAACTCATTTACAAATGAAAAATATTCAAAAGCTCTACAGTATAATTGTATTGAACACTTTTTAATACAGCTGTGTACTGGTCTAATCTAATTATGACAAAAAACTAAATAATTATATATATATTCAGAAAATTTCTTCTGGCAATCAATTGTTCATATCTCAAATAGAATTAATCAAATCATAATAACAGTAATTGTCAGATATGTAGGTGACTTGGTTAGTGAGCTAGTCAGGTTGAAAATTACTCTTTTACTTTTCAGTAGGAAGTTTCATCCTCACTAAATGCTCCATACTTTTGACCTTGTGTCAGAATTAAGTTAAGCTTACTAAATAGCAATAACTGTCTTGGATTTGCTGTTTAAGTTGTAATTTTTGCTTTTATTTGTAATTTTTCTCCCTTTCTCAAGATAGACTAATGCTTTTATGTTAGATACCAGCATATTTACTGGGTCATTATCATGCTTCAACCAAGCTTTCTTTCCAGTAACGGCTTGGGTTCATTGTAAAGGAATAACACAGTAACACAATGGTAATAGCCATCTGTAGATTGGGTAGTTATACTTGGTAAGGCTTCAAGGAGATCTGCCTACCACAAAAATAGTCTGATTATTAAAGGTGGGAATGTGCATATGTTTAAGTAGATTGTTTTGGATTAATCTAATAAATTTTTTTTTTTCCAGGTTTGGATGGAATTTTTCTTGTTAGCTTGCAGTAGAAAATTTACATAGCTTATTTCAAAGAAATATTTACAGATTTTGTTTTATAAAATTTAAAGTGTGTGTGTGTGAAATAGTGTACAACAATTAAAATAATGGGGGGAAATTCTAAAGATTATATATTATAAAAAGCAACCAAAATTCAGATCCAAATGCTATTCTTGCTTACAAGTCTCTATGGCCACTTGTGAACAGAAGGAGTAGCTTATATATATATATATATAAGCATGCAGTGTATATATAGAAGAATCCAAAGGAGTATCCTGTACATACAGTGGTAGGATAACTCTAAGAGAGCTCTAAATATATATGTATATAAATACATATAGAGCAAATATGAAAAACAATTTAGGCAGACATGTTATTTCATGGTAAATCAGAATTATACGCCTATTTCAGGCGAACCATAATCAGCTTTCATCTTTATTGTACAGAAGATTTTACACAAATGAAATTCACAAACAAAGACCCCTCCCCCCCCCAAAAAAAAAACAATAAAAATAATATATATATATATATTTTAATTCAGATACTTTAATCCAAGCGGAAAAAGCAGGAAGGTAAATTTCAAAAACCCGATCCTAATTAATATTAAAAATTTTATTTTAATATTAAAAAATGATACAGGAAGAGAGCTCCAATATATATATCAGGTCATAAATCCGGGAAAAAAATGGCTGAGGTAAATCCCAATGAAGTTAAAGATGAATAGGGTCTGCCCGCACCCCAAATAGCCCTTACGATAGATGCAATCTATGCTTAGTTGAAAAAAGTAAAATATTAAAATATCCTAAGCAAAATTTTGAACTTAAATTTAAATCTATGATAACATTTGCTCATAATTATTTTTTAATAAATAATTCTTTCTAATAAATAATCTAGAATTAAAATTCCTTAAAATAGTTGTTTCATTTCTTATTAGCTCTATAATTAAATTATATTACATAACTTATCTTTCTTAAATCTATGTTCATTTTAGTTCTATAGTTTTAATTTTTAATGTCTGTTTAACCAGTTTGTTTGGGTATTAACATTATTCGTGGCACTTTAACAGTGGCCTTGAAAAGCTGTAATTTCGTCAATGATGGAAAACTTAGCTTTGCTGAGTGACAACATCATAATGGTGTCCTCATGAAACTTCGAAGTTGCCACAATCCTTCACAGTTAAGTGACAAACTTCTCTGCATTAATCCTATTAACACTATCTCTACCCCAATATTGGGCACTTCATGACACAAAAAAAACTTGCTTACCAAAATATCTTTTTATCAGTAAATCATTGAACAAAAAAACAAAAACAATCTTGGCACTAAGCATTATTGCAACTTGATACTATATATATATATATATGTGTGTGTGTGTGTGTTTATTCCATTTGTAAACAAGTTATTCACGAACCAGGTTTCTATCATGAAAGGTGTCTTCAAGCGATTATTGAAAATCGCCTGAAGACACCACTCATGGTAGAAACCTGGGCCCTGTAATAACTTACAAATGGAAAATATTCAAAAGTTCAACAATATAATTGTATTGAACACTTTAATACAAATGTGCACTGGTGTAATTTTATTATGACCAAAAACTAAGTAATTAAACAAAATATATATATATATATATATATATATATATATATATATATATTAACCATTATTTATTTTTGTCCCCTTCTTAATCCTGACTTTCTTCATTTTGATATGGAACTGTGTTGCTGAGGAGACGTGAATTCTCTCTTAGGGGTTTCATGTTGAAATGCTCATTCAACATTTTTGAATTTTGAAAAATTACTTTAATTTATTTATATATATATATATAAAACACAAAGAGTTTGTTAGTTTACCTTTACTTACACAGTTAACCCTAAGAATATTTTAGAGTATTTGTAGATTTAGATATTTTGAAAACTTAATATTTTTACTTCAGTTTATAAATACAAGCAGGAAAATAAAAACTTTAGATTTGTTCTGATGAAGTCCCTCAGTGGATGAAACATGTCAGTAAAGAAAAGTTTGCTTTTTCTCTTTATATAGAAGAATTTCAAAACCTTATTTCTCAACACCAAGTTCTGGAGAAATAAATTCCACTCTTCAGGGATTTGATAAATCAATTGACAATTGAATTTATCATAACTTGAAATATGCTACATAAAAATATGAATTTTTGACATCAACTAAATTTTAAATGATATAATGGCTGCCTGCTTCTAGCTACATATGCCTATCTACTTGGGCAGCTAGCTAATCATTGTTGCAGATGCCTGGTCAGGCACATCTGTGTTTGTTCAACACCCATGTGTGGTTTACACTGCAACTATGTTGAGTAAACCTTAGTTACAGTTTCTGGGAGAAAGTATATAATCTCTGGCCTTATCAACAAGGCCAGTACTTCAAGCCTTCAGTCATTGAAATGAGATTACACGTTGGGTTTCATCAAATAAGAAAAACAAAAAAACAAAAGAAGTGTGTATTTGTTTATATGTTTAATTTTTTCCTTATAACTTCATCCCATTTATTTAAACCAAAAACTCATAATTTATTTGTCAGCAAGGCTGTTAACGTTTCTATGGAGATTAATTTTTTTTTTCCTTTTTCTTTCCTTTCTTTTTTTCTTAGTTTACTTCCCTGTCAACCACCATTTCTTTCTTTATCTTTCCACTTCCTTTTCTTAGAGCCAGACAAGAGTAAATTTTAACTTACAACTCAGTTTAAAAGTAAGGTTTTCCAAAAATCTAAAAATAAACATTGCTTTCTGTCTATTTTCTTTTAATCCCACCCTTCATTTTTTCTGTGATGTGTATATATATATATATATATATATATATATATTTTTTAATTTCCTCCGGTAATATATCTTGCTTTTTTTAAAAATAAAGTTTCCATGGATGATGTGTGAAATTTCTCTTAGGGATTTCATGTAGAAATGGCCATACAACTGATTTGAACATCCAAATTTATTTTATATATATATATATATATATATATATATATATATATATACACATGAGGTAGACATGTTGGCTTATATCACATTTCATGTAGACCACTTAACCTACCTCATTTCAAAAGCTTGTTGCTAAAAAAGAAATTATACCTGACTCCTATTTAAAGCTTGTAACACATGTAATGGATTTTTGTGTCAATCAGCTTCTGGTAGCTTTAATGTCACTGTTCTAACATTTCATTTTATTTCTAAATGTTTACACAGAGTAAAGCAGTGAACAATTTGTTATAGACATTGCATATTGTTAATACATAAATTTGTTTTTCACATATATTTAATTTATTTTGATTCAGGAAAAATCGAATATATCTTGGTGCTACCAATGCAATATCTATGGGTTAGTTTTATTTCATTTTTTTATTTTATGAGACTTTATAGATTATAGGTTTCTGAAGTCCTGTAGCTGTTATTGCTCTTTCCAGCATGGATGGCAGTTTCCGACCTGACCTTTCATTTCAAGTAGTATGAAATGTCAACATTTTGGTTAAGTCATTATTTTCTCTTCAAGTTACATATGCTATCCAGTTTAGTTGTTGCTACTGTTGGTAGTACTTAAGTGATATGGTTTCTGTTATTTGGTGCAGTTCTTTGTTTGTCTTTCTGCCAGTACACAATGTTCAAAGGGGGATGAGCTTTGTCAAGACCCTCATCCTCCACTCACTCAAATCCTTTTTATAATCCTTCATTTTAGAAAGCGGTTGTATACAGCTTACAATTTACATTACTTTTGAACAGGTTTGGAACCGTGCATGACATTTATATGTAAGCCTCAATCTGACTAGGTTATTTAAGAACAAAACTACAGTTTCAAGTTGACCTTTTCGTTTTGTACCAATTGTGGCATTGGGAAAAACTATCTCTGATACTTCCTATTCTATATTCAGTTTTCTTTTCTTCCATACTAAATTTGCTATAATTGATATG
This sequence comes from Ascarosepion bandense, assembly GCA_037127315.1. Taxonomy (NCBI): domain Eukaryota; kingdom Metazoa; phylum Mollusca; class Cephalopoda; order Sepiida; family Sepiidae; genus Ascarosepion; species Ascarosepion bandense. Next base: position 1,346,685 of record JBBBDQ010001566.1, read on the forward strand.
TATTGTGACCACTGATCATGTCTGTATGCCAAGTATTCGAAGTGTTTAGTATTTACTAAAATATGGGATGTGACACCTTAATTAATACAAATATTAACTACATGTAATGAACTCTAATAACAATAATAATTTAAAATAGATATTAAATTTTCATCTCTGTCAGGTTCTCTAAAATAAAAATGACATTGAACTGGAAGGAAAATAGTTGAAAACATACAAAATAGATACAAACACATTCATGTAAAAGGATAAATTATATATATATATATATATATATATATATATATATATGTGTGTGTGTGTGTGTGTGTTGGAGTTTTTTGGGGGGTACCCTTGTATACTGGTGAGCCAGCAATAGGCTGACTTATTTTATAGTTCACCAATAGAAGGGTTAACCAATCAGAAGGCTCAAAATATTTAATGCGACATGTATAAAAGGCGGCCATATTTTCACGAGTATTGGCAATCTAATCCGATTCAGTAGTCTGTCTGACTCATGAGTGTTAATCTTTGACGTGGTTTCATTAAACAGATTACGTACTGCACTGTATTCTATATTCATAAACTATGGTGGACATGGTCAACAATATATATATATATATATATTAGAAGGGAATATCATAAAAAGAGTAGCTGCTTTCTGCGATTTACACATTACTTTTCAATCATGAATTGAAATTTTCTTGGCTGCTGGCATGTGTATACACTGCATATATAACACTTTAAAATCTCCCTCTTTCTCTCTCTCTCAGGCATACTTCAATAGCTTAAGCATAGAATCTCTGACTGATGTTAAATTGTCCGAGTTTCGGTCCTGGCTGGAAGCAATCAGATGTCTAGTCACACTTTGTGATACAGCAAAACAGGCTAGTATGTGGATATATATAGATAGATATAAAAAATTATGAATTAAAAGTACATTGCGATATGGAAATTTCTATGTTTAGAGATTTCTATCTCATCATTAGGCAATGTTGGATGTTGGTTGTGAAAATAATTTACATTTAAATACAAAAAACAGTTGGTTTGCTTGTACATTGAGTGTTTAATAAATTAAAATAAATAAATTCAATGTTTAATAAAAGAGCTAGAATTTCTACTTATATGTATGTATTTATTCAGAAATTATAACATGAACATGTTATATCACTACAAAAGTAGCTATTTTGTTTCGATACTTGTGTCTTATAAAGTGATGAGGTTTAAATATTATTAGCTCTATTTTGTATTGAACACTTTTTTAAGAATAGTGTTTCTTTGGATACAGAATATTATTCCATCCATACGTACCCTATACTTGTGTGGGTGTGTGTATATATATATATTGTTCTTTATTTGTAAGACAACACTGAGTTGCAATTGTCAGTTGCTGATTGAAAACTGACCATTGTAAAATTTAAATATTGATATTTATAATGTCCTGGTAGAATAGAAAAGCAGTTCATTTATTTATAGAAAGAAAAAAAAAACACTATATACACTTACATACATTCCAAATAAAATCATTGTTTTTTTTTTAATCATTTCATCCCAAGGAAGACAATAAAGCCACTAGGACGCAAGGGGGTTACTGAGTACTAACGAATATGAGAAAAACTACTATTAAGAAGGGAGATGAAGCTGTAGGGAGATGGTTAATGTTTACTTAATTCAGCCTTGTGTCAGACATAACCGATCTCCCTGTGTGTTGTGGTCCAGTGGATATCGGCTCGGAACGAGAAACCAGGGAGCCGAGTTCGAATTCCAGTTGAATCCATTGTATTCACTTACGCACAAATACCCTTGGGAAAGGTATTAATCCATCTATTCCTTCCAGTTATGGGTTAAATAGCAGGACAGATTGGGTTCTATAGCCTTGGTCAGCAACCAGTCGACCGCAGAAAGCAATGGCAACCTACTGCGGGATAATCTTCTGCCCAGTCAGTCATGTCTCTTTCGAGACATGATCGCCCAAGCGTGTATCAGAATGGCACTTAACTGACTGACAGAATTAGAATTATCAGAAGGTTTTCAACATTATCTGCAGGTTGGAATATGTGGAATTGTATGGAATAGTGTAGGAATAAAATATACATTTCGAATGTTAAAATAGAAATTTATTGAAAGGAAAGAATAACACAAGTTGTAGAAGTTAATGTGCAATTAGAAACATTATTAAAAAGTTAAGGGTAGAGTTCGTGTTCAATAATAAAGTTGAGTTAAGGGTATCAAGAGTTGAAGAAAATGTTTATAGTAGTAATTGTTGAAAGAGTATATGCATATGTATGTATGTATTCAGTAGGAATGTCTTTGGGTGGAGAAGAAGTAAAAGCAATCAGCAGAAGGAAAGAGAAAGAGGACAAATGTCTGGTCACTTGAAGCTTCCCTCATTACATTTTAGCTGCTTCCATCCCTGACTGACAGAGGGGGAAGGCCCTTTTATTGTCATTAGATTTTCACACTTCCTCAAGTCTTGCAATTGGTCAAAAATCAATTTAACACCTACTTGGAAATCTGGTTTCTACTTTATCTTTAAGCACATGGTCAATCCTTTTTCTATTTGGAAAAAACCAGGATTTCACACGTCACTGTGAATTTTTGTAAAAGTGAAGAAGAAGGTTGATTTTAATTCTTAATTTTATATCCTCTACAGAGAACAATAAAAGAATAGAAAGTCAGAAGACAGAAGATAACAATTGACATTGTATTTAAATTTTTGAAGATCAAAGTTGACTTAGTGCACAAGAAAAAACTGATAGCATAAAACTTACAGTTATGTTTAATCATTTCAACTGTAAATTTATGAAATGTTGCTGCCAGTCTTGTACTTTACTTAAGTTTCATAAAGTCTAGGTACCATAGAGGAATTTCATCAGAACAATTACCATGAAAGTATTCTTAAGGAAGGTTACATCTAGCCATTTCAACTGTAAAATAATGAGACCTTGCTGCCAATTTAGTACTGCGCTTAAATTCATAAAGTCTTGGTACCATAGGGGAAAGTCCATCAAAACAATTACCATGAAAGTATTTATAGATAAAGCACAGAGAAGTTATGATATAGAATTGAGAAAGTAACAGAAGCCAGGTTAGTACCAATAATATTGCAGATTCTTTTTTGGATTTTATCAAGAATCTCTAAATATACACTACCGGCCATAATTATTGGGCCACCCCAGTTTTTTTTAAAAGAATGATGTATTTCATACTATTTTTAATATTTATTGCCAAATGAAAATAGAATGGTTCTTTTGTTATTATTACTTTGCAAAATTTTACAAGACAAGGAAGCAAAGATGAACTTGTCCGAATCATCCTAAATTTTCTTCATTATTTCATTGATGAGACTGCAATATAGGTAATTATTAAATATTTATAAATTGATTTGATGCACATGTTATTGTGCAGTATTAACAAAAGAACCATTTTATTTTCATTTACAATTGTTCACTTGGCAATAAATACTAAAAAATAGTATGAAATAAATCATTTTTTTTAAACACTGGGGTGGTCTAATAATTATTGCTGGTAATGTATAGCAGGAGCACCAGAACAAATATGGTAGCAATATTCAAAGGAAGAATAAATGGTAAACTTATAAATAGGTAAAATAAATTCTGGCCAAAAGAATTGTCTAGCATAACTTAGTGCTAGGCAATTTGTATATGAGAATGATATTTGTGTACATATGTATTAGAAAATATATATTAAAAGTAAATATGTGTATTTAAACTATATTTCTGTGTTTGTATATGAATGTATGTAAGTGAATATAGTTTTTTTTTTTTTTTTTTTTTTTAATCATATCACCCCGAGCAAGGCGGTAACGCCACTGATGTGCAGGGGGCTATGTAAGAGTGAAAAGATTGGAAAAGCGAAAGCTGGAAACCACATCCTAAACAGGGAAACAAGGGATGAGCCTCTTCACCAGTTCAATAGACGTGGGTGGAGTGTGAACCGGGTGATAGTTTAGTCTATCTACTCCAACTGAAAAAAAAAGGAAAAAGATTGGAAAAGCGAAAGTCGGAAACCACATCCTAAACAGGGAACAAGGGATGAGCCTCTTCACCTGTTCAATAGACGTGGATGGAGTGTGAACCTGGCGATAGTTCAGTCTATCTACTCCAATTGAAAAAAAAAAAAATTTTGCCATAAATAAATGAACTGCACCATTATAACATTCAGTCAGTTAAGTGCCATATGTGATACATGTTTGGGTGATCATGTCTCGAAAGAAACATGACTGACTGGGCAGAAGATAATTCCGCAGTAGGTTGCCATTGCTTTCTGCAGTAGACTGGTTGCTGACCAAGGCTAGAGAGCCCAATCTGTCCTATTATTTAACCCATAACTGGAGGAAAGAGATGGATTAATACCTTTCCCAAGGGTATTTGTGCATAAGTGGATGCAGGGAATTCAACTGGAATTTGAACTCGGCTCCTCGATTTCTCGTTCCAAGCCGATATCCACTGCACCACAACACACATCCTTATCATAATATTACAGTATAGAAATATCACAAAGGTCAGTTTTCAATAAGCACCTAGGTAAATCATTTTATATCTTTAATTTCATGCATGTGTGTTTGTTTTTTGGCAACTGCAGACTATAGTATAGTTGGGTTAGTCGGGCACTGTCTGTGAAAAAAAAGAGCACCAAGACGCAACTCACTCTGCCAGAAATTTGTACTGCTTGACATTCATGTCAGAAGCTCCAATACAAAAAATTCAGAGTATTTAAGCATCAATCTGAGGACAGTGTAGAGAATTTGGAAAGAGTTGGATGAGTCTAATAGTGATTACAAAGATACAGTGGCTCAGAAAACTCACTCTAATTATTCAGATAAGAAAAGAGACTTCCAAATTTGTTGGTGAGAGCCTCATACTTAAGACGGAGAAGCTACTTGAGGAAGTAGTGCTGCCCTGGGTCATGAGGGTGACTGTTGGGAGACCCTGTATCTGGCAATAGCTCTCTGCACCATATCACACATGCCTGAGAACTCAGTCATGGCTGTCAGACAATTTCTGCAAACACATAACCCCTTACATCTGACCATCTAACTCCTCAGGCTGCAACCCCCTTGATTATTGTATGTGGGATGCAGTTGAGCAAGAGACAAACAAAACTCCTTGTAACCTAAAAGATGAACTGGAGGCAAGGAGTCAGTCCAGAAGAGATGCAGGAGATTCCAAAGTCGTCTGGAAGCCATCATTGAAACCAATGGCAATTTTATTGAATAAATTTACTCTTTAGTATTTCAAGATATTTCGTGTAATTTTGGTAAATGTATCTGTTAGAATGAGATATCAGTTTTATTTTCATTTTTGCATAATTTAGACGACCATTTATCTGTCGTTGCAGCCTTTCTCTGTGTGTGTGTATATATATATATATATATTTTCTAAAACTTTAACCCTTTTAAACATTTAAAGTTAAATTTGTTTGACACATATCGAGCGTTTTCTATTTGAAATTTTTCCTTTTCTTTTCTTTTCTTTTTTCCTCTTCTTTATTTTTTCTCTGTACATTTTTTATATCCTGCCCCTTCCCTGTTCTGTTTTGTTTAACCCAATTCTCAATTTAACGACCTCCCATTCCTTAACCCTTTTCGTCTATTAAGCTAGACATGCCAAATTTCCCATCTCTTCACTTACAACTCTATCAAAAAGTAAAAACTAAAAATAGACTGATTTTCAAAAAAATGTTTTTTGTGACATTTCTCAAATCTTAAACCGTTATTTATTTTTTTAAATTTTTATGTTTAATCTTATTTTTATTCTCATTTTGAATATGGACTGTTGCTGAGGATACGTGAGATCTCTCTTAGGGATTTCTTGTTGAAATGTTCATTCAACATTTTTTAATTTTGAAAATTTATTTTAATTTATATATATATATATATATATATATATATATATATAAATCCAGGTGAAGAGGATTCAAGGTTTTACGATTTTGAGTCCCCTGGCATTTATTTTTTTATATAAACAGTGTTCAATATAATAAATATTGTAGAGCTTAATATAATCATATAATTATGAATTAAATGTACATTGCAATACAGAAGTTTCTATGTTTCGAGCTAGAATCTCGTCATCAGGCAATGTTGGATGTTGATTGTGAAAATGATTTACATTTAAAACTATATATATATATATATATATATATATATATATATATATATACACACACACACAGCTCCCTACTCATTTCTTTTCTATATGTCCTTTCAGAGTGTAGGTAATCATGGCTCTCCACAATTTCTTATCCTTTGTAGCACTTAGTAAAGTTTGTCTTTTTATTGTTGCTCTTAACTCCTGTTCTGCCAACCATTTACACATGCTTGTTAGGTAGGTTATGTGCTGTTTTCTTCTATCTCTTTTACCTTCAAAATGCCTTTTGAGTATCAAATTTCCCAAGCATCTTTCCTCATTATACCCTAAAAGTTTTCATTTGTGTCCTTTTTGTTTCCATTTACTCTAAAACTTGGTTGTTGTTTACATGTTCAGTTCATAGTATTCCCAGCATCCTTCTGTAGAACCATATTTCTGTTGCCTAAAGTTTCTTCTTCCTTTGTGAGGAGATTGTCCAGCATTCAATACCATGTAAAAAAATTGATATTACATAACAGTTCAGTATTTTTTTTTTCTTTGTAATGAAATTTTCCTGTTTCTAATACTTTGCTTAGCTTTTGGAAGGCAACTTTCACTATACCAAGGTGATTTTGAATTTCAGTGTCACATTTTCTTACTTCTGTTAAAACTCTTCCAAGATATTTAAATTTTTGTAATTCACGTCGTGGGCCATTTCTATTGCTGATAATCATACACCTTCTCTTTTTACGGTTAATGTTTAGTCCTTTCTTCTTGCTTTTCTTCACTACCTTCTGCAGGAGTTTCTGTAGCTTCCTTTCTGTGTCTTTCATCAACATGATGTTATCTGCATATCTAATGTTAAGATTGTGGCCACAAATAATGAATCCTGGTAGGACTTAGTCAAAATTAATAATAATAATAATAGTTGACAGTGTTTCATCTAATAAAAGTTAAGAAAAGTAATTACTTTTTTGAACCAAATTCAAATGCTGTCTGTAATAACCATGCCAGTGGGAATTTTTTAACTTCTAAAATAAGCAGGGAATTATTAATCCCTAGAACAAAATAATAATCCTGCCAGGGAGAAAATTATTTGCGAAATAATAAGTGTGCTTTGCCAAATATGCACCATGTCCCAGACGTGGCTGATTGAAGAAAATAATTAACTCATGACAGCACTTTTATTTGGTTGCTGATTTGTTTTCTATGATTTTTGCAGTTTATTTAAAGCCAGAAATTATTTCTTTTGAGATTTTAATAATTTCTTTTGAAATATTAAAAAGAAAAAGTTACTGATACAAATCCTACTAGTTAACCCATAGCTGGAGGGAGAAGAGATGGAATCATACCTTTCCCAAGGGTATTAGCATATAAGTGAATATAATGAGCCTGACTGAAATTGGAACTCAACTCTCCAATTTCTAGCCATTAAACATTACACCACCTGCACATATTAACTGATAGCACCTAGTATTCCAAAATGGTCACCCATCTAATTACTGACCAGACATGATGTTGCTTAACTTTGGTGATGGCATGAGAAGCAGTATTTCAACATGATATGGCTGTAACCCCACTTGTATTTGGGACAGAAGATTATAAGTAAAAATTACAAGTAATGGTTAATAGTACTTCAACTTAGAAAAAATTGAGATGAATCTAAATACCGTATTGTATATAATTGTGTGTAAGCCAAGAAATATGTGACCCCCCCCCTGAAAAAAAGCAATTAAATGGGGGTTAGACTTGGATTTAACATCAGTATTTTACTAATATTCACCAACTTCAACAACTGTGTAAAGACAGGGAACAAAATATCAGAATTATTTTTTTTTACAACAAAACACCATTTTACTTAGATTTTATAAGTATTTTACAGAATAATTTTAGTACTCACAGGCTTTAAGTTTTCATTTCTCCCAGCTAAAGAGTGAACGGTTGCCAAATTAATTTTCATTTATTAAATGTTCCAATTGATTTTTATCTGTGCAGATGCTCTATTAAGGTTGATTGTTCTGAAACTGGAACATATTTATGTAATGCTAATTTACAAAAAACACCATTTTGTGATGCGTCAGGTTTTGATGCTGTTTATTATTTTAAGAAATTGCTAATATGTTAAGATTTTTTGATAAATTTCTGATTTCAGACAATATTCTAAATCAGTGGTTCCCAAACATTTTTCTGTCATTTCCCCCTACACCCAGTTCAACCATCCAGATTCCCCCCTTCGTGTATGAGAGAAAGAGCAGTTAAAACACACTGAGACTATTTACTAATTTATTTTGTTACGAGGATGTGTTTATATATAAAAATAATATTAATAATGCATAAAAAGTTACAGTAATGGATTCTATTGAGTCCTAAGTGTTATTCCAAAAATGTTTTAATTCATGAAATAGTCATAAAATTAAGGAAATTAGAAATAGAACATTTGGAAGGCCACCAGAATGTTCCAGTAAAATCTAGAGAATTTGAAAGGTTCTAGAAATATGCAAATTAGGTGCTAGCCCCCTATAAAAATAGATTTTGGGCAGAGAACAGTCAGTTGTTACCAGGGTTTGCTGATGTTATCAACTCCGGTTATGATTCAAGGATTTATATCCAGCTGAAAGAATCTGTAAAAAAAAAGTTGCCGACCAACTAAAACCTGAAAGAGAACTTCATGGAACTATATGGGTAAATACATATTTTTTGACTCTTTCATTCACCATACTTAAAATTATTCTTTTTATACTCATTTAAGGATTTCCAAGAAGTATAACACTTAACTTCTTTGCCAATTTAATTGGGTCAAGATATCTGACACCTTACCTTCCCCTTTTCTCCTCGTAACACTCGCCTGTAGTAAACTATGTTTCTTGTTTTGAATGCAACAAAAATTGTATATTTGTAAATATTTGATTTGGTGTGTTTTGTAAATTAAATATTTGTCTGTGATTTTTATCTCTGAGTTTTGGTCAATCATTTTTTTTTTCCTTTTGTTACACTTAACACATAACAATTTTTCAAATGTACAAATATACTGATAAACTTATAGTTCCAGAGTAAAGTGGATAGTGAGTAGTCAGTAACAACTAAGCATAGCCATAGAGAGCGGTTAGTAACAAATAAAAGGACTTTTGTTTGCTCTTCTACTTCAGAATTAAATTAGTGAGAAGGGTGATGCTGCTTCTTGTGCACCAGTGTATCAATATCAGGGTTAATTTTGGCAAGCACACAATGTATGAGAATCTTTTATTTAGTAGGTAGTGTAATTATTTCCCCCCTGGTAGCTTCAAATTTCTCCCAGTTTGGGAATTGCTGCTTTAAATTGCTGCTTTAAATAATACTTTAAAAAAAATTAAAATATCAAAATATTAAAACTTCATAAAAAATATTCTCCATTTGTGGGAATTTACAAAACTGTGCCATCTGAACATAATGTATTGAATAGCTAGCTACCTCAGCTTATACGTGAGGTTTTGGAATTCAGTTCTTTCGCAGACATAAAATAGGGGTATCAGCTTAAACATGAGTATGTACGGTTTGTTTGTTTTGTTTTGTGGCGTATCAACCCATCTTGGGTCATTTAATGCCGAATCAAATAATTAAAAATCGAACAAAAAGTTAAGAACAATTTCAAGAAGTTTGTACATTTAACAAATTAATATATATAACAGACTTATATATTTAGACAAATTCATACATTTAACAAATTTATATGTTTAACACATTTTACATTAATAAAATATTTTATAAAAATGTATATATTTAATTTGGCTGTTTAAATTTTATGGCATACGAATCACCACAGGTTATCTGAAGCCAAATCCAGCCTACATACATTATATGTAAATGTATTATATATACAAGATTTGCAAACGCACATTCGGTAGAACCAAGTTTTGGAATATATAGCAAGTTGTTAGAAATACATATATCTATGTGTGTTCAACCATTCATATCTTTGAGTACATTCCGATTTCTTTTAAGAATTCGAGAATTCTAGTATGTACGGTACTAGTGAAAATTAGTAATGGCTCCAGGAATGTTTCTGACTACAAAATTTTATTATATTGTTAGTATTATTTAATTCAGTTGACTCAGTGACGCTAGGTTACTGACCTACATTTGTATTAAGAGAACAGGTTGTGTCATCTTGCTTAGTTGATCTTTTTTATCACGTTTCATATTTCATATCAGAGCATGAAAAAAATATTCAGTCAAAAATAGATTTAATTTTAAAATATTTATTATTATTTATTTCAAGTAGAAAATTCTTAAACTGAAGATTCTTTTGAACCCATTTCTGAAATAAATTTCTTGCAAATGTGATTGAAATATTTCCATAGTTAATACAATGTTTATTTGCATCATATTCAGGACAAAACCTGCATGTAATTCACACCAGAGGTTTGAATCAAATTTAATACCAATAAGGAACCTTTGTTCTAACCTTGTTCATTGGTGGTAACTCCAATATATATTGGGCTCGCCTGAAGAGTAAACAAAGTTTTTTTACACAATATTGCATCAGAAGAGGCAGATGTACCTGGGTCAGCCTCATAGACACCAGAATCAGGATGTTAGTGGCTATCCCTCACATAGAAAATAGATGGTTAACTCAGTTGAGATGTGTAAACAGGGGACACCCCAATATGTGTCTCACTTCCCAAGAGGTAAAAGGTCAGAGTCTCTCATATCCTTGAATGAAAATCAAGGTTTGAAGAAAGTCTTCAAAACCACACACCTTCATGCTTTAACAATGTCCAGAAATGAATAAACAATTTTATGTAGGAAAGATTTAATCTTGTATTCTTATTAAATCTTTCAAAAAGATTTTGCCTAGTTAGAAAATTAAAAACTAAATTTTACATACTCACAAACAACATAAGTCAAGTACATAGTTGTTAAAAACAATGGAGACTGTCTACCATCCTTCTACAAGTTTCTTGATGCCATTTTGACAGAAGAGACCAAAAATGATTCATTATTAGTTAAGAAAAAATCCAAGCATGCATCTGTAGGATTTATCTAGGAATTTGTGGAGGGGTATATTTTTAACATCATTCTAAAAGTTTGAAACTAATAATAAATAAGTTTAGCTAAATATAATTTTTTTACACATTAACCCTTTGTTGCATATTGGTGACAATTGTAACCAATATGCAACAAAGGGTTAACATGTGTCATGAATGATAAAACCTCTTTATTTTACAAAATTTACGTTAACAAATTTTATTTGTGAATAAATTTAATATAAAAAAATACTTTTTGAACACAATATCAATATTATTCTTGTATTTTACTTTAAGATGTAAACTGTAAAATGTCAGGGTACGGACTTATTGATTTACCTTGGTATAACTCTTTATACCAAATCATTTCAAAAAGATTTTATATAGGTACACTACAGTATTTGTCTATACTTCTGAGATAAGGTAGTATTTACACTATTTACTAAAACTGAAATAGCCATAGAGAGCAGTTAGTAACAAATAAAAAGACTTTTGTTTGCTCTTCTACTTCAGAATTAAATTAGTGGTAAAGGGTGATGCTGCTTCTTGTGCACCAGTGTATCAATATCAGGTGCAATTTTGGCAAGCACACAATGTATGAGAATCTTTTATTTAGTAGGTAGTGTTTTTTTTTTTTAATTATATCACCCCAAGCAAGGCATTCCCCTGCCACTATAGCGCAGGGGGTTACATAGAGCGATTGGATATAAGAAATGTCAGAAACCCCCAGGAGAATAGCAGGGGCACCGACCAGATGTGGTAGCAGTATTCAATACACAGGCGGATGGTAGATTTATATATGTGTAGGATAGATTCAGACTGAAAGAACTTCCGGGCCCTGCACAGAGAGCCGACTTTCATAGCAGTGGATTTAGCAATGGATTCGGTGTAGTCATTCCACTTGAGGTCCACTGAGAGTGTCAGGCCAAGCAGGCATAGTGTTTTACTCTCTGGGAGGCAAGCCTGATCCATGCTAATGGGAGGGAGATGCGGTTGTCTATATTTCCCCACCTGGTAGCTTCAAATTTTCCCCCAGAAGGAAATTTCCCCTAGTTTGGGAATCACTGCTTTAAATAATACTTTTATCAAAATATTAAAACTTCATCCTAGCATCTGAAGATGGTCAGAGTGTACAATGGCCAAAGCGTCATAAACATGGCAGCAAAGATAAGCACAATAGTCCAAATAATGTAAATAGTATAGCTAAACTTGTTTTTAATATGCATTATTTACTCCTGGACTGTTGTCCTCATTGTTTTTATTATCACGACCTGAACCAATTCAATTCCTGGGTCAGGAAGCACAGACTTGAACTTGGTGGGAACTAGGTTATCAATAACTAAACAGTACTAAATAAGAACTAATCAAGATATCCATAGACATTAGTGAAATGAGAACACTTGTAACATAGGTGGATGGTTATTGTTTCTTTGACTCGGCTTTGTGTCAGACTTAACCCAACTCCCTACAGCTTACAAGTTTTATCCAGAATTATCATCAAAAGGTTTTTCATCATCAGAAGATTGGTTGTCAGTTGGAATGTGTGGATTAGTGTAGTAGTCAGTCAGTTAAGTGCCATACGTGATACACACATTGGGCGATCATGTCTCAAAAGAGACATGACTGACTGGGCAGAAGATTATCCCGCAGTAGGTTGCCATTGCTTTCTGTGGTAGACTGGTTGCCAGCCAAGGCTACAAAATCCAATCTGTCCTGTTATTTAACTCATAGCAGGAGGGAGAAATGATAAATTATATTACATTATTATATTAAGTATAATTAGTGGGGGATCAGTTTATTACTTCATAACAATAGAAAACCGATCCCCCACTTTATGCCTAGTAGAAGTTTTAATTATGTTTCTAACATCAGAAAATATCAATGTGTCTTTACAGCAGAAGTGTAACAAAACATCAAGCGTTACTGTAGAAACCCAGAATTGAACGATTCCCAATCTCACGTCGAAAGAGCTCATGAGGAAAAGCAAATAACTAAAACAAAAGCCGTTAGAACAATTAAATGGAAAAAAACACAACACATTTTTACTACTAACAAAAAAACAAAAAAATATACAGAATTACACTCTGTTATTTGAGTGAGGACATATATGAAGTGCACAAAACAAATTCAAAATTTAAAATTCAGATATAACTCATTGATTTTGTTAGAAAAAAAAAAGAAAAGAAAAAATGATAAAAATGAATTTTCTGGAATGTACAAACCTTGCACAGAAAATTCACAAACTTTTACACCTTGGTGTTAAAAGTTTTTCAGCAAATAGCAAACTAGGAAACATCTAAAAACAAAAACAAAAAACAAAAAACAAAATGCAAATAATCTTTAATTATAAAAAAAAAAACATAAAATAAAATAAATATCAAATTCCTTTTTGCAAAGCCTACGTGAAATTTATCGTCCAATGGGAAGCCCAGAATTATATCCTGGTGTGAATTCCCAAATGACCTGTTTAGAGCCCCAGAAAATGAAATAAAAGGACTGGACAAGACTGCAGTCGAGAAAATATGAGCACAATTAACATGTCCCTTAACAAATAAGAAACAGACTCAACTCTGACCCTACTGGTGGACAGTGTTTCTTATATAAATGTTAGTTGGATCAGATAAACTAACTTTTTCTGAGTCGTTCTGAATGATTGATTCATGAATCTAAGATGTTTCTTTTCAAGCTAGAGCAACTTATCTGATCTTTGTTGGCTGCCTCCTTTGAAGTCTGAAATAGAAGCTTTTAATTCAAAGGAAGCTTTTCTTACTGGCTCTTAAATAATTGTTTAATTTGGATTCATTTCAAGTTATTTTAATGTCTTCAAAAAATTAAACAAGTGTTTGGAAACTTTCTTTGTTAATTTAAGACTCGGTTTAATTTTGTTTTATGTTTGGTTTCTGATGAGAAATAAATAATAAAAAATACACATTGATTTATTGATTTATATGTGGCTTATAAAAAATTCTTTTATTATGATAAAGTCTGTACAGAATCTAATTCAATGTTAAATAGGTTGCCTAATTTTCATCCTGGTTTCATTGCAATAGGTAAATTTCTTAAAGGAATGCATGCAATTCATTGAACTTATTAGCTATCAGCACTTTTGTGCCAAATTTAGCTTGGAGATCTATACCTTTCCTACTATTTGTTTTGCTTCACTGACTACAGTAACTAATGATATGTTAGGGAGAAAATAGTTAATCAAGAATGGAGCTTATAAAAACACATTCTTCAATGGTCAAAAAATTTTACAAACATCATATGATTCTTCATGTTTTTAACTTTGCATGTTTCTTACATCCTGCTATAAACTCAAATAAAAAAAATGGACCATTTTGTTTTTGTTATCAGGAAAGATGTAAAAAAAATATATATATATATATATATATATATATATAAAGCTTACATAAGAAGGAAAGAAAGAGTTTATTTTGATAATTATAAGAAATTAATTTTAAGCAAAAAAAAATTGCTATTGAATTTAAAAATTTAAATGCCCTACCATTACCTCAAATAAATAATAGATCATTCAGTTTTGAGTGTAAAGGAAAATGAAAGAACAAAATTTTGGTTTTAAGTGAAAAAAAATATATAATAATAAGAATAAAGATATGGAAAAGTGAGGAAGACATGATAATGCTATGAAGTGCTTAATGTCTGCTTCTGTGAATTGAAAAACCTTGCTAATTTTTAATCTTTTTCATTTGTACCATCTTATTTAAATAAATAAGGATGGAAATGGAAAGGAAATTAATACTGAGCATCAGGAAAAGACAGCTAAAGTTCCTGAGACATGTAATGAAGGTAGAGTGCTTGGAGAATCTGATACTCACAGGTCAGATAAAGGGAAAGAGAGACAGAGGAAAGTAGTAAGTAACATACTTGATGGGCCTGAGCAAGTGGATGACAGAGGTGAGAGAGAGAGAGAGAGAGAGAGAGAGAGAGAAAAAAGGCCATGATCACCTTGCTTTCCTGACAGCTATAACCTCTAGGAATTTAAATGCAGTGTCAATACCCATCTCTTAACCACTTGGCTCCAGTTCTTTCTACATCACCCTGTATATCTTTTCCTTTCTCTCTACCTTTGCAACTATCATCACACCTGTATTCCCATCCTTCTCTTGCTTCTTTCTAACTGGTTCGTCTTTCTCTTTACTCTCCTCCTATCTAATCTTTTTCTCTTATGTAGCCTCTTGTACATCAGTAGCATTACTGCCTTGCTTGGGGGTGAAACGATTAAAAAAACAAACAACATGACATGACTGTAAGCTTCATCTATATATATAAAAGGCAATCTGTGAGTCTGTGTGTGATGCCTACATTTTTTAAGCTACGCCATTCAAACTTTCTAGGGACACATATCTACAGGGAAGCCAGGTCAATATAAACTTTTTGAATTTAAGTTCAGCAGTTTTCCCTTTCACAATTTATTGGCCAATGGAACTGATTGTTTACATTTGCTCCATAAAAGATCTAAGATGGTTGCTAGATTATGTCACAGAAATCAAATCACATGTGTCAAACATGACTAAAAAAAAAATGAGCCTTTGTGTTTAATTTTTATTCCAATGTTTTAAAAATTCATTTGGTCAACAAAAAAATGTGAATATTTTTCCCCGTAATTTTGAGACAAAAAAATATTTTTTAAAAAAAGTGTTTTTTCAAACGAAAAGAAAATATGTAAAAAAAAAAAAAAAAGTGCCAATGGTTAATTTAAATATTTAAGTCTTTTTTTTTTCAGTTTTAATATTTCATACTTCAGAAAATAAAATTAAAAAAAATAAAGCTTTTTTTCACAAAATATTACATGCAGAAAATCAACTGTCTGTAATTCGTGTGGCATTAATGTAACTTTTTCCTCTAAAATTAAATGTCTACATTTTTAAATATTCTTCGAAAATTTCTGAAATTCATTTAGTTAACAAAAAATGTAAATATTTTACCCCATAATTTTGAAACAAAAACAAATGCAATGTTGTTTACAATGTCACACAAAACATCAACTCACGTTTACACAAAACAAAAGAAAATAGATTTTTTTTAAATTGTTCAAAAATTCTATTAAACAACAATTTTTTATATAAGTTATTTTTTTATAGAACTGAGTTTTAAAGTGTGATGGCAACTACAAGCCCTCGGAAATCGTAACATGCTCCAATAATCATCTAATTAAAAAATGTTCTGAGTTGCACGGGCAACACCGCGTTATGATGCTAGTATGCTCTAACTACAAAGTAAAAGACTTGCATAGTTAACTGTTTTCAATGAGAAAGAATAAACAAACGAAAATGAATTCAGTTTTTTAAAAATATTAATACTCAGTAGAAATATCAGCATATGTCCAAGACAAAATGCCTGAAGCAGTTCTTCTTTCCTTGAAAAGTTCTGCTGAAAATAGTTCCAGCTTGAATGAACACTAAATTCTAACAGCAGTCACCAGCTTCTTATTGAAGTAATGCATAAATAGACACGTTGTATACCTTCCAGCAACAGTGACAAACAGAAATATCAACTGTCTCTATTCTATAAAGCATATCAGATAAAAATGTTGGAGGCAAGCAGCAACCTCCAGCAGCCGTCACAAGACAATGACCAGAAGAAGATATTAAAATGCAATTTACAGCAATTTGATTCTACGTCTTCGAACAAGTTAACCTGAAGATATTAAAAATTTTTCTTCTTGCACTGAGCGATGTCTTTGGATTAAAATCTTATTTCTGTTGTTTCTAACAGATCTTTTACAGTATTTTACCAAGTTTGAGTTATTATGGCACAAGGTCAGAAGTGTGAGCACTTAGTGAGGATCAAACTAACTTCAGTAGAAAGGGTCTGCAAAACTATGAGAACACATCACCCATCCATTGTCTTTGATTGAACTTAAAATCATGACACGTACCATCAAGAATCAAATCTTTGTTTTAATATACTATTTTGTATCATTTTGTTTGAACTTTATGCTCTAAACCAGCATTTCTCAATATTTTTACCCTTGTAGGACCCTTGAAATAGTTTTCATGTCTCAAGGAACCTCTGCATAAAATTATCAACCCCTTCGGGGTCATTTAATGCCGAAATTTAATTTTATGTGAAGCATTAGTCATTTTCTTAACAAAAATGTATTGTCAGTATTTTTTTTTACTATGAAAATTCATTGTCAGTATTTTCACTATGAAAATGCATTTTTATACTTTAATAGCAACTGGACTCTGTTTGGGGTTAACTATTTGCCTATAGTTTGGACCCTAGCAAGTGCTACTAGTCAGGTCAGAGTGGACCTTGGAATAACAGCAATTAAGTGGTGGTTCCATGCTCCTCAAAACCTTGAATCTTCTGATAAGGGCCTTGTTGCCAAATGTGGTTAATCCTCATATCCAGGATGATCATAGTTTATATTTTAAACATAATATATGGACATCATGCATGCATCTTATACTCAAGTGAATCACTCAGTGATACACTAATCTGTCACGTACAGGTCCTATCCACTAATCATTGAAGGCATTTTCACACTGATGTCGTATAGTTGTTGCTAAATACATTCCCTATGATTATCAGAATTTTAAATATAAAATGTTAAAGCCTTTATAATAACCAAGGATTTTCCAACACTATTTCATAAGTGTATAGTAAAATTATGAATATAAAATTAAATAAGAATTAGTGAAAAATTCATTAGTCTATTTATTAGTTTCTCATGAAACCCATAGAAGCTTTTTGCCATGCATGCATTCTATACTCAAGTGAGTCATAAATCTGTCACATACAGGTCCTATCCAATGACCAGTGAAGGCAGTTTCATACTGATGCCATACAGTTATTGCTAAATACATTCCCTATGATTATCAGAATTTTAAATAATATAAAATGTTAAAGCCTTTATTATAATAACCAAGGATTTTTCAACACTATTTCATAAGTGTATAATAAAATTATGAATATAAAATTAAATAAGAATTACTGAAAAATTCATTAGTCTATTTATCAGTGCTTCTTTCAGAACCCTGAGGTTCCAGGAAATACCAGTTGAGAAACTGTCCTAATGTTAATAATCTAGTCTAGTATATTTATCATATGTTTGGTCCTTACAATTTCCTTATAGTTTAATAAGTACTTTTATAAGATTAAAAATTTCAGTAATCATTCCATATATTTGCCTAGTTCTTTCAAACTTTTTATTTTCTAAGCAGGCTGGTTAGCATTCCTGAAATTGTTGCAAAAGTCTTCTATCCACATTTCTCTGATTTTCATCCTGTGTTAAACTAACCAAGTCACTTGTCATTAGTGACTATGCATTGAACTTTATTTAAGTGCTCTATCAGTGTGGGCCTGTACCAATCAATATCTACATACATTATTTGTGTATCACCTTTCATGCTTTCATGCTGTGTTTCTCAATCTTTTTACCCTTGTGCCATTCTTGAAATAGTTTTCATGTTTTGGAGATGACCCTGCATAAAAATTATTATATACCATTATTAATATTTCTCTTTTTTATTTATTTTTTATTTTTATCGTAGTTCATGTGGTAAACATAATATATGGACGCCATGCATGCATTCTATACTCAAGCGAGTCATGAATCTGTCACATGCAGGTTTTATCCAATAACCAGTGAAGGCAGTTTAACACTGGTGCCATATAGTTGCTGCTAAATACTTTCCCTATGATTATCAGAATTTTAAATATAAATGTTAAAACCTTTATTATAATAACCGATAATTTTCCAATACTATTTCATAAGTGTATAGTAAAATTATGAATATAAAATTAAATAAGAATTAGTGAAAAATTCATTTGTCTATTAGTTTTTCGTGGAACCCATCGAAGCTTCTTGCCATGCATGCATTCTATACTCAAGTGAGTCATAAATCTGTCATGTACAGATCTATCCAATAAATAGTGAAGGCAGTTTAACACTGATGCCATATAGTCATTGCTAAATACATTCCCTATGATTATCAGAATTTTAAATATAAAATGTTAAAACCTTTAATTAAAACCAAGGATTTTCCAACAGTATGGTAAAAATCTTAACTTATTTATAAATGGAATTTTATGTATGCATGTGTGTGTGAGTCCGTTACCTATAGACTCCGAAATGGCTGAATCGATTTTCTTGAAAATTTACACAGTTGTACTATAAGCATCTGCGAGTGTTCTTAGCAAGGTTTTGTGTCAAGCTACCCCCGATAAATATCGAAAATCAATAATCAAAAATTGGGTTATAAAAGGAGTGATCCGATTTTAATCAAATTTGATACACTCAGAAACAAAGACATAAGAAACGATATTCAGAAGTTTCAAGGTTGCAGTTCTTACAATAGTGCATAAAATTTGATATCGATACCAGGAAATTAAAATTTGACTTACATCCATTCATTTTTCTTTCAGTTTATGGTTTCGCTTTAACTGGAAACAACTATTGCTTTTTAGTCTTTCGTGCCAACATCCAAAGAGCCTGAGCTCCAGGACCATGGATTAGTTTTAAATCTTTCATTACACCCGAGCAATGCTGGGCTATACTGCTAGTTACAAATATAAAATTAAACAAAAATGCAACCAGCTTATCTATCAATGTTTCTTGCAGAACCCTAGGTTTCTGGGGAACACTGATTGAGAAAGCCTACTATAAAATGTTGACGGAAATAAATTTTGCTAAAAGCATTCATAAAAATGTTGCATGAAGAATAAAAGTCCAGCATAAATTAGCTGGACAGATATTTTTTTTTTGCTGGTCTATCAAAAAGAATCTTTAAAATTCTCAAAAGATTTAATTGTTTTTCAAGAAAATACCTTTTTGTTTCAGCTTCAAATCTTGACTTTGAATTCATTTTTATGTTTACTAGCAGTATAGCCCGGCATTGCTCAGGTGTAATGAAAGCTTTTATATATATATACTATCGATTTTCTGCATTATTATAAGAACTGCAACCTTGAAACTTCTGAATATCATTTCCTATGTCTTTGTCTATGAGTGTATCAAATTTGATTAAAATCGGACTACTCCTCCTATAAGCCAATTTTTTCGATTTTCAATATTTATTGGAGGTACCTTGACACAAAACCTAGCTAAGAACACTCGCAGACGCTTATAGTACAAATGTATAAATTTTTAAGAAAATCGGTTGAGCCGTTTCGGAGTCTATAGGTAACAGACACACACACACACACACAGAGACAAAGTTCCATTTATAAATAAGTTTAGATTTAGATTTTAATGTTAAATGAGAAACCGAAGAAGAACAGTCAAGCAAAAAAGAAAAAAAGAAGTTTTAATGCCATTTGTGTGTTTGGCATGTGTGGGCAAGTTGTTGTAATTTAACTAGACATGAAATAGGAGTGACAAAATGTCTGATGTTCCTGTTTAATGCAATTTTGACAAAATGATAAACTAGGAAGGTGAGAGAGAGAGAGAGAGAGAGAGAAGACACTCCTATGTCAATTTCATAGTCATATACACAAACACTAAATTCTATAGACATATACACAAATGCACAAAAAGAAAAGAAATAGGCAAGAAATTTTGAAAAATTAAACAACAAGAATTTATGGGGAATAATTGTGCATAATTTAGCCTGATTTGAAAGAAAATTATCTGATAACCTTGACTTGAAAAATAAAAAACAATTAATGATAAAATTAAGTTTTATACATATTTCACAGTTTGGTTTATTGGTCAAATTTCCACAACGAAAATTAGAGATAACTGTATTTGGGACAGATTTTAGTAAGTCAGTCAGTCTTAAAAATTGTGATGAGGCAGAAGAGGCTGATCTCCAGAATGTTTTATAGTGGGTGAGTGATCTTCAGGTTAGCAAGGGGAGGAGTGTGATGGAGTAAGAATCATAACACTAAAACTTGTTCCTATCATTTTCATAAAAAATGATTAAGGTTTTCTGTTACAGGTTGACATAGTAAATATAAGTATTAAATTAGCAACTGGATTCAAATTCATTCCATGTTAATGTTCTTAGGAAAGGCATGAATCTACTTCCCCATCTATTATCTTTTCATTAGCATGTCACCATTGTCTACAGAGAAGTGGGTGTTTAGGTACTTGAGCAATTCATTCTCTCTTCATGACTACCTCTCATGGTAATAGCAACAAAATCAACTTTAATAGGTTCCAGCCATATGATCAAACAAATGATTGATTGTGATATATATATATAGACTAGCATCATAGCCCGGCGTTGCCCGTTCAACTCAGAACATTGTAGTAGTAGGAGAAGATGCCACTTTTTATTTTACATATTTTGTTTTTGTTTGAAAAAAAAAAAACATTTTTTTTTAAATATTTCTTTTGCTTCAAAATTATGGGAAAAAGTATTCTCATTTTTTTATTGACCAAATAAATTTTTAAAACATTGGAATAAAAATTAAATATAAAGGCTCATTTTGTTTTTTTAGTTGTGTTTGACACGTGTGATTTGATTTTTGTGACTTAATCTAGCAACCATCTTAGATCTTAGATGTTTTACAGAGCAAATGTAAAAAAATCTGCACCATTGGCCAAAAAGTGCAAAAGGGAAAATTGCTGAACTTAAACTCAAAAAGTATTTGTCGACCTGGCTTCCCTGTAGATATGTGTCCCTAGAAAGTTTGAATAGCGTAGCTTAAAAAGTGTAGGTGTGCAAAAGGAAACAGTCACACACAGACTCACAGATTGTATTTTATATATATATATATATATATATATATATATATATATATATAAGTCTGTTTATCTTGTGAGATAGTGTTTTGTTTGGTCAAAATTAAGTCCTTTGATGGTGAAACTTATCAGGAAAAGACAGCTGAAGATTTTGGGTCATGCAATGAGGATGAAGGGTATTTGGAGAATCTGATGCTCATGGGACAGATAAAGGGAAGGAAAGACAAAGAAAAGCAATGCATGACATAATTGATGGACTTTAGGAGATGGATGGCGAAGTGGTTGTTGAGTGGAATAACATGAGAAGGCATTTTAAGAGCTACAAAGGATAAGGAAATGTGGAAGACTATGATCACCTATGTTCTAAAGGGACACGGTACATAGAAGACGAAGAAGATGGTGAAGCTGGAGTGACCTCACCAGGGTATATGTGTATCGAGTGTGTGTATATATACGTCAGATTAAATAAATTGCAAACACTATGTTTGCTTATTTTTAATAAAATCCTTTCGTACTCACCGATAATCTTTTGCGTATTACAATCAGAAGATGTCAGAAATGAGCTGTAACATTGACAGATGTTATTTTCATTCATTTCTTACGGTACCCAAGTACTTTCAACCTCTTTCCGAGGTCATCTTCAGGGATGTGAGTTATGGTAACAAATGTAACTGAAAAATTGTTGCTAAAAATTACTGTACATTTTTTCCTACTTCAAATATAACATTTTTCATGCTTTAACACATGCATGACCATGACATTACAACATATTAAAAAATTCCATTTTAAATAATTTTTACATTCTGATGAATGCTAGCAATTTATCAACCATTATATATATATATATATATATAGAGAGAGAGAGAGAGAGAGAGGGAGGTGTTTTTTTTATATATTTGTGGGCATGCATGCTAAAAAAAACATTTAACATTTATTTATGCATCAGTTAATCTGACCAAATGTAAAATTTTGAAGATTCTACAATTATTTTTGTCTTAGTCTAAATAAACTGAAATACTTGAATCATAAATTAAATAATTAAAAATTAATTTTTTTTTTTAATTTGCATCTTATTTAGTGTACCCAGGGCATAAATGATAAATATTTAACCTTTGACACTTCATATTTTAAGCTGACCAATTTCTTTGGATCATAATACATAGGATTTTTCTGGAAGATTCTTGAAAGAGTTTATATGTCCCAAAATGTATGTGTAGTGATATAAAGTGCACAGGAATGGTTTAGAATCCTGTACTCTACAGTAAACATTTTTGCTGAGGGAGGATTACAAGGATTTTATGGATAAAGTTTATTTCTGAGCATTTAGAGCAGTTAAACATATTATTCATCCTCTTATATGGAAGTTAATGTCCAACAATCTTAGGCAGCAAAAATGTGGTTCTACAGAAGATTCCTGAAAATTTCATTGAACATCGTGAGTAAGCAAAAAGAAAGAAAAAGGGTGACAGAAAGAACACTTCTATTCAAAATCAGGAAAAGATTATTTACATTGTTCTGGCTGTTGTCCTCATCTTTATTGACATGTTTATGACGTTTCAGCTGTTGTACGCTCCGGCTTTCTTCAGTTACTAGGAATTTTGAACTGAATCCTTTATATATGGATACAGGCATTGGTTAGTTCCAGTGACTTGACCCAAAGAGATGTGAGTTCAATACCTGGCTACAGCAGTGCTGAACAAGTAACTTAAAGAGAAATAACTACATAGTATCCAGAAGTGGCATCGCACATGGAATGAGAATGATATACCCCAGTGATCGAAATAAAGGGTTTGATTCAAAATTCCTAGCACCTGAAGAATGCCAGAGGGTACAATGGCTGAAATGTCATAAACATGGTAATAAAGACGAGGACTACAGTCTGAACAGTGTAAATAATGTAAATATTTACACATCTTAGAAGTATAGACAAATACAAACTCAGGAAAAGTCAGCTGAAATTCCTCGAACACACAATGAGGAAGGAAGCCTTGAAAAACTTAACACTCATAGAGCATATTGAGGGCAAGAGAAATAGAGGAAAGTGGTGGACCACTTACTTGACAAGCTTGTGTGAATGGATGGTAGGGGGAGTCTTAGCAAAGAGAGTTTGAGTTTTTTGTTTAATGGCATATCAACCTCTATGGGTTATTTAATGCCAAAAAGGTTGGGTTTTAAGATATTTTTTTAATGTTTGGTTATAATGAGAAGGTTGATTTAGTCAGATTTTAATGAAAATTGTTTTATTTTAGAAAAATGAACATGTCTTGTAGTTTATATTCAAAAATGTATTACGGCAATAATTTTGTTTTTCCTTCAAAAATGTGTTATGGTAATAATTTTTTTTCTTCAAAAAGGTATTGTTGGTAATATTTAAAAAAAAAAATGTATATTTTTCTATAAAAGTCTATTTTTATACTTTCATAGTGTTTTGACCCTGGTTTGGAGGGTTAATTATTTGCCCATAGTTAGGATTCTAACAGGTGCTACTACTCCAGGTCAGAGTTGACCGGGGAACAACAGCAATCAAGAGGTGGTTCCATGCTCCTCACAACCTCCCAATCAGAGGCCTTGCTGTCGGATGCAGTTTACTGTCATGCAAAGGAAGAAAAACTGCTAAAAACCCACAAAGAATAGTAAGTTGTGGAGAGTCATGATCACCTATGCCCTGAAGAGAGAGGACACATAGAAGATCATTTTTTGAAAGAATGTTCTTTAGTCAGATGAACTGGAAATTGAATTTACTAGCCACAATCAACCTCATCTATGGGGGGATGATAGATATACCTAAGATCAAAAGGTAAACAAATAGTTGTGTCCCATTTTAAACTATGGGAGTCCAAATTATAGGAAAGTATCAAAAAGGTATATAACCCCCTTGCAAAATAAAAACTCATGTGTGTGCGAATATGTCATATTTTTATTTTCTTAAAAAATGGGTTCTGCCTCCAGAGTACACATCTGTCTTATATATGAATGTACCTCAAGACCACTAGTTAAGTATTAACGGAGTATTAATTGCCTTATGGCAATTAATACTCCGAAGATGAAATCCTGTTCATCAGCAAATTCATTAAAAGCCAAAAGGGTAAAATGGCAATGCTATTTTTGGTGGGTAATGTTTAGGTGGATAAGGAAAATGAGAACTATGTGTTTGGGCCCATGCTTTTACAGTGCTGGTTCCGGTAATAACTAAGGGTTAACAGGAAGTGCTCAATAATAGGGATATACCTAAACTGAAAAAAGGGACAATTAAAGGGAGGAGTAAAAAAAAAAAAATACAGGCTTGTACTGTGATAACAGAACAAAATGTAAATATCAAGTTTTCCATTTATATTTGAAGATATCAAAAATTAAAGGCCAGTTTAGATTTCCCAAAAATTGTTTTTACAAAATTCCCTTTTCATAAATAAATTAATAAAAAATTAACAAGCATCCAAAATATTCACTGCTACAAGGAACAATTATTCTGTAGTTTTACCCTTTATTTAAATTAGGATTATAAACTATAATTTTTGCAAAGTGTAAATTTCACTGGAATACATTAAGAAATTTTCATGTTTTCAAAAAAAATACAAAATACTTAAGCAAAATAGTCAGAATAAACAGAAAAGAAGGTATTAGTTTAAACTAGTGCCAGGAGAATATGATTTTCTAAGTGTAGCTTAGATGGAGCACAAGGGCACATTGTGAGGATCGAACTCACTATTCAGTCATAATTGATCTCGCAGTCAAGTTTGCTAACCATAACACCATGTCAAAGTGCTTTTAATATAGATACTAGATTAGCAACTCGGTCCCACCCTTTTACAGTTAAACAGATAAGATGTAACCGTAAATTCTACTCCAACAGCTTCTTTTCTTGCACTTCCCGCCTGCGGAACTCCCTTCCACAAGTGTGCTTTCCCGACAGCTACAATCTCCAGGTGTTTAAATGTAGGGTCAATAGACACCTCCTATAACACTAACTCCCAATTATTCTCAGAACACTCACATCTACCCAACCCTCATTCTCGGTATCTTTACCCTCGCCTATCACCCACCCTCTGACATTTCCTATATTTAACCATCCTTTCTCCACCCTATGTAGCCCCTTGCACAGTAGTGGCAGTGGCATGCCTTGCTCGGGGTGAAACACTTATAAAAAAAAAAAAAAAAAATAGGTTAATGATTTCAAAGTGATTTTCAAAAAAGAGTAGGTCAAAATTTTAAAAGAATATCATAAAGGACTTGTGAAAGGTTAAGAAAAATATTTCCATTCAGTAATGACAGTTGTGCATTGTGGTGCAGTGGATATCGGCTCGGAAGGAGAAATCGGGGAGCCGAGTTCGAATTCCAGCTGAATTCATTGCATTCATTACATGCAAATACCCTTGGGAAAGGTATTAATCCATCTACTCCTTCCAGTTATGGGTTAAATAAAAGGACAGATTGGGTTCTATAGCCTTGGCTGGCAACCAGTCTACCGCTGAAAGCAATGGCAACCTACTGTGGGATAATCTTCTGCCCAGTCAGTCATGTCTCTTTCGAGGCATGATCGCCCAAGCGTGTTTCACGTATGGCACTTAACTGACTGACTGAATGAGAGTCTATAAAATTTGTTTTATATGCAGATATTGTGCATGCTTTCTCAGTCATGTCAATTCTGTGGCCATAGAAAGTTTTGTGCCCTCCAACATGTCAGAATTTCTTTCCCAAGGGCATAGCCGAGAGATTCTTTTTTGTTTCATTATAAGAATTGAAAACAATAATTGTGCCCACGCAAATGAGATCATTTTATTCAATTCTATGTAGGAATTCTGATCAATCAGGATTTGTTTAATTTTTTTTCTCCTGTCTATTGGTGTTTTTTGGCCAATCAGAAGGAAAGAATCCATTTTGCCCTGAACCATTATTTGAAGCACTCATTCAGAAAGGCAGTTATCATTTTTAGTCAAAGGCAGTTATCATTTTTAGTTGTTTAATACAACACATTGTATTAAAATACAAAATCAATTTGTTCACATACTTTTACTACTATTACTGTTGTTGATATTTTATTGTTCATTGTATATTGCATTTTTTCTTAATAAATATTAATTTTACATCAAAATGCATAATGTGTGTGAATATAAAGTCAATGTAAGTGTTGGGGATATATTACATTTCTTGCAAATGTGTAAATACATTTTGTCTTTTATGCTGTATATACACAAAAAAATTCATATATACATAAAATGTTCCACATTACATTAGTTCTGTATAAAATCATAAAATTCCTTTCCCTAATTTCATGGGTATTTAGTTTTTCAACCTACAACATAAATAGTTTCTTGTTGTATTACCGTCATGGAGAAGTTGATATGTAGGATATACAGGTATACACCTGAGTGGTCATGCCTAAAAGGAAAAAAAAATAAATGATTATATGAGTACCAGTAATAAATGGTAACTCATTAGAGAGAACAAGTGACAGCAAGCATTTTCAATAAACTAGGATTATCCATTACACACGCTAATTTTAATGTTATTGTTTCAGGATTTCCAATTCTTCTTAATGTGAAGGCCTTGAGAGATCAAAGTAAGGCTGCCTACCTGCTTCATGATCTGTCGTTTGGGGTGGATGTGGCTGCAATCTAGGAGTCACACTTTGCAAAGACTATGCTCGCATGCTGTTTAATGTCTTTGTTGTCTGTTCATCATACAGGGACTGGCAAGCCAAAGGTGTTGGTTAAACATACTCTTGGTGCTAAGGTGAACCTTGTCCATATCAGCATGGGGGCGTGGTTGATTATGGCCAATATTACTATGAACAGCGATTTGTTTCGGATCATTGCAGTTCCTGCACTGATGACTAGAGCGAGTGTCTCATTTATCCATCAGTTGGGGCCATTCCTGGTAGATTCTTTGCACCTAGTCTTAGTAGGAGTTTGGAATGTCATCCTGGACCCCAAAACAGGCAGGGGGCAGGGTGCTAGTGAGAGGTCAGGTGATTGTAGCCTGGTTGATCTGATCGCCAAGTTTGATCTTGGCAATAGATACTGGGTTGATCACCTTGGGGGTGGGGAAGATGTGAATGTGGGCACATAAGTGGCTGTCTACCCAGGGGTCTAGATACCTGAAAAGAATGTTAGGTGAGAAGGGTTGATCTAAATTTGCTAGAATGGCTGGACACTGGAAGTTCAATATGTCTTTACTAGGCAAGCAGGACTTCTGGCAACAGCTGATTAAACTAGTACAGCAGGAACTAGTGTGGGTGGTTATTTAGATTTACTGCTGACTACAACTATTGACTCACCCTAGCTAAGGTAGAGGCTGGGGGGTGGGGGAATCCCCTAGAGATAGTGTTAGCTAGGCAGGCCCTGGAGTGTGAGGCTAGTAAGTGCTACCAGGGTCAGGAAGTTAGACGTGGGTTAGACAAGATGTTTAACAAAGCCATGAGTATAAGCACAGAATTAGGCAAGGAAGAGATCCTATGAGGTGGTAATCTATACATTCAAGAGGTTAATACCCTGGTGGGGTGTACTCTGAGGTTGACCACAAGTGTGAGGTGTCTTGGCAGTATTTTGAGAACCACTTTATCAAGGAACCTGGTCACTGTGATGACATGTTTCACAATTATTTGGCTGACTTTCCTCGACTTGAGCTGACTGAGGTGGCTAGCTGCAAAGATGAGATCATGGAGGGCAAAGTTCACATGGCATTGAAGAGGGTCGGCAGTGGCAAGCCTCTGGGACTTGATGGTTTACCCTATGAATTGTATTTGAGGCTGTTACACATCTCTGTGCTGATTTTGATGGTGGTTTTCAACAACTGGTTCCGGCAGGGGTCCATCCAGACCACATCTCCTGGGGTGTGTTCATGCTGTTGAAAAAGGTCAAGGGGGTCGACAGGGACTTAGATGATTGCAGGCCTATAACTCTGCTAAACATAAAGTTAAAGATTTTAGCTGAGATATTCTTGGGACACAGGCGGACTTGTGCTGTGAGGCTGCTGAACAATTCAGAGGAACCTGCATCTGATCCACACAATCCTAGAGGCTTTCAAAGATGACAAGCAAGCTGCACTGATCTATTTAGATCGGTCCAAAGCATTTGATAGGGTCAACCATTGGTATCTGGCCGTTACTCTGCAAGCTGCTAGATTCAAACCCAGCATCTGCAAGTGGACCAGCCTCCTGTATTGCTCCTACAGTACTGTGGTACTACTTACATCTTTCCCCTCATCCTTTACCAGTTGTTGGTACTCCCTATCTGTGAGGACCATAAAAAGGCAATCGAGCCTTTCTATGGTCCTCACACATGCATCAGGTCAACAGAGATGTCCACACCAAACATCTGTCTCATGGAGGGCTTGGAATGCCACACATGGTGAGTTACCGACATGCATCTAGGTTAACTTTCCTATGCCATGAGTTGACAGAAAATTTTATTTTGGAGGGGCGTGTTAAAGACACCTTCTCTAGCCTTACAATCACTATTCCCATTTCAAGGAATGAATGTCGGCATAGGCCCCAGAATCAATCGGAATTCTTACTCAAGTGTTGAAGCACCCTGCAGACTATTCCTTGGTCATTCGTCTTTCTTAGCTTCATTTATTAGTGGAGGGGGTTGCAACAAAGAAATCTCTCCATGGACAGCTTGGCTTGTCAGCAACTGTTTTGCACTCTTTTTGGTCTTGGGCACCAGTGACGAATTACCTCAGTAATGTTCACTTTTTACTTACCTTGCGATTGATTTTAGAATAAGCTATCTTTTGATGACATGACCTTCAGATGAGACAGGGAGGATATTTGCCCGACTGTTGTCAGTGTGACCTTAGATTAGTGGGTGAGCTACTTAAGCCCACTGTTTGGCAGAATACAGCAGCCACGATGGATGGTTCTTCCTAACATTTGTTTTTTTTTTTAGTTTGAATGTTTTGTTATATTTTAGTTTGTTTTTGGGCTATTCATCCCCTCTTCCGCTTTCTTGCTTTCCTGACGGCTACAACCTCCAGGAATTTAAATGCAATGTCAATACTCATCTATTAACCACTTGACTCTAGTTTTTTCACCACCCCGTATATCCTTTCCTTTCTCTCCACCTTTGCAATGGTCATCACACCTGTATTCCTATCCTTCTCTTGCTCCTTTCTAACTGGTTCATCTTCCTCTTCACTCTCTTCTACTTAATCTTTTTACTCTTATGTAGCCCCCTGCACATCAGTGGCATTACTGCCTTGCTCGGGGTGATATATTTTTATAAAATATTATAAGTAAAATAAATTTTTTTATGTCATGGGTTTTGTCACCCCTCTTTAGATCTCTCTGCAAATATTTAGTATTATGGTATATGGAGAATTGGGAGGTGACGGACAAGTTCACAAATTGTAATGAGTGACTGGGTCATGAATCTGATTAGCTGGGTATAGAATAGAAAGTGATGACCAGCCTCAACTCACTCCTCCTTTTGGCCATATACCACATTTATTGTTTTATTACAATAATAAATGGATGTGCGTTGTGGTGCTGTGGATAACAACAAATCAAGGTGCCGAGTCTGAATTCCAATTGAATTCCTTGCATTCATTTAAGCACAAATACCCTTGGGAAAGGTATTAATCTATCTCTTCCCTCCAGTTATGTGTTAAACAATTGGTCGGATTGGATTCTATAGCCTTGGCTGGCAACCAGTCTACTTCAGAAAGCAATGGCAACCTACTGCGGGATAATCTTGCCCAGTCAGTCATGTCTCTTTCGAGACATGATCGCCCAAAGCATGTATCATGCATGGCACTTAACTGGCTGACTGAATATAATCGTTAGAAACATAATCAAAACTTCTAAGTATAAAGTGGGGGATCGGTTTTCTATTGTTATGAAGTAATAAACTGACCCCCCACTAATTACTACTTATTAATATAATGATATAATCCATTGCTTCTCACTCCAGTTATGAACTAAATGGCAGGATAGATTGGGTTCTATAGTCATCACTGGCAAACAGTCTAATGCAGAAAGTAATGGCAACCCACTGCAGGATAATCTTCTGCCCAGTCAGTCAAGTCTCTTTCGAGACATGATCATCCAAAGCGTGTATCAGGTATGGCACTTAACTGATAATAATAAATATTTATATTTTTGTTCTATCTTAAATTTTGGATTTGTATAAAGGACATACAGACAGATAAACAGACAAACAAACATCTTGCCTTTTATATATGTATATATATAATCGATTTTCTGCACCATTGTAAGAATTGCAACCTTGAAACTTCTGAATATCGTTTCTTATGTCTTTGTCTATGAGTGTATCAAATTTGATTAATCAGACCACTCGTTCTATAACCCGATGTTTTTCAATTATCGATTTTCAATATTTATTGGGGGTAACTCGACACAAAACCTAGCTAAGAACACTCGCAGATGCTTATAGTACAACCGTGTAAATTTTCAAGAAAATCGGTTCAGCCGTTTCGGAGTCTATAGGTCATGGACACACACACAAAGTTCCATTTATAAATAAGTTTAGATTTGTTTATATAATGCATTATTTCTTTTGCGTCGTATGGCAATAGCTGTAAGTAAAAATGATGCACTAAAATAAATAACCAAGTAATCATTTTAAGTTCTCTGAATACCAGTGACAATGTTGGTCCAAATCTTGGAAAGAATCATGGCAAAAACGACTCCCTCCCCAAATGTATAGACAAAACATACAGATGCATGCTAAGATTTCTTAGTAACCCTCGCTAATATTATGAGGGTCACACCACTTCTGTCTCATTCAACTTAGTTCTTCTCTTTCTTGTCAAAGTCAGAATGCTGTGATTGCTTGTCTGTATCCCTTTTGTGTGTTAACACCTTTCTTAGTTTGTGAACTTTTTGCCTTATTATCATTGCTTTGCTTACTTTTGTCTTGCATACATTTTTTGCTTCGTGTTATTTTTGCCTTGTTCTTTTCTTTCTCTTGTTACTGTTTATTGCACATTTTGTCACTTCTGCTAGCCATTTCTGACAATTGCATTTAACCATGGCTAATTGCTCTACAAAACACCTAATTCCAAATCAGATTCATTACTAAACTCAGAAAAAACAATGTCACTTAGATTTTTAACTATTTTGTTAATATGAAGAAAAACATTAGGATTTCTTTTTTTTTTATAGCCATGTCTGATTCCAAAGTTTCATAACATATGTTTAGATGTGTTTGATTAGCTATCCAATTATTTTCTAGAGTGTAGATTGTTTTCTTTTTGGTTCAAATTATGTTTTCTAGAGTCATTGAATTCATTAATTGAATTACATTCCATCTCATCAACATAAGAATTTTGATCAAGGACAATGTCATTAATACTTTTTGTTGATATTCTTAAGCCTTTGTTTGCAATTGAAACATCTGTCACATTGTCAGTTTTAAAAGCTGTTTGACGTTTTTCTATCATTTTCCAAATTATTTTTCCAGCCCATATGAAGTCACTAACATGCATTTGAAAAAATACCTAGATTTTTTTTTATAATTAATCACCCAATACAAGGCCCAAGAGCCACTCAAGGTAGGGGGGTTAAGTTTGAGTTTGGTTTAACGGCATATCAACCTCTGTGTGTTATTTAATGCTAAAAAGATGGGGTTTTAAGGTATTTTTTAAATGTTTGGTTATAGTGAGAAGGGATTCGCGTTGTGGTGGATTGGATAACAGCTTGGAATGAGAAATCGGGGAGCCGAGTTCAAATTCCAGCTGAATTCATTGCATTCACTTACGCGCAAATACCCTTGAGAAAGGTATTAATCCGTCTATTCCTTCCAGTTATGGGTTAAATAACAGGACAGATTGGGTTCTATAGCCTTGATCGGCAACCAGTCTACCGCTGAAAGCATTGGCAACCTACTTATGGATAATCTTCTGACCAGTCAGTCATGTCTCTTTTGAGGCATGATCTCCCAAGCATGTATCACGTATGGCACTTAACTGACTGACTATAGTGAGAAGGTTGATTTAGTCAGATTTTAATGAATTATTTTGTATTTATGTTTTATTCTAGAAAGCTGAAAATGTCTTCTAGTTTTGTATTCAAAAATGTTTCGCTGAGAATAATTTTTTCCTTCAAAAATATGTTATGGAAATAATTTTTTCTTCAAAAATGTATTGTTGGTAATATTTTTCCTTCAAAAATGTATATTTTTCTATAAAAATCTATTTTTATGTATATATTTCTATAAAAGTCTATTTTTATACTTTCATAGTGTTTTGACCCCAGTTTGGGGGTTAACTATTTACCCACAGCTGGGACCCTAACAGGTGCTACCACTCTGGGTCAGGGTGAACCTGGGAACAACAGCAATTAAGAAGTGTTTCCATGCTCCTCACAACCTCTCAATCAGAGGCCTTGCTGCCGGATGCAGTTTTCCGTCATGCCATGGACCAAGAGGGTTGCTTAATGAGGTTGCTGTATGAACATAAGATATGAAGTGCAGATTATGAGGATATTTTAAGAAAGATAACAACTGATGATTATTGTGATGACAGTAGGAGGAGGCTAGATTTATTTCAAATTGTTTGCCTCAAAACTGCTATTAGGAGAGAAGACAATAAAAGAATAAAAATCAAGATAACAATTAACATTACATTGAAATATTTGAAGATTGAAGTTAACTGAGAAGGAAGAAGCTTGAAGAGAGTTCCACAAGTCAGAAGGGCAACAGAAGAAACCAGTCCTCACAACCATGGTCACGCCAGCATCAGTGTTACACTGATCTCGTCTCTCTGTTGCTTCAAGCCTCATTTTTATCTGTGATTTGATTGGCAAATGTTCACTGCCATATAGGATGATTGATATTACATAATAGTTCAGTACTTTTTTCTTTGTCTCTAACAAAATTTTCCTGTTTCTTAATACATTGCTTAACTTTTGAATGGCAACTTTGGTTATCCCAGTGCATATTTGAATTTGATTGTTGCACTCTCTGCTCTATAATGAATAATATTAAGCAAGCAAATAATATATACAAGACAAAGCTACAATAAATTTTTCTCAATGGTTTCACTCCAAGCAAGGCAATAAAGCTACTAGGATGCAAGAGATTACTGAGAATTACAGAATGTGAGAAAAGCTACTATTAAGGAGAGAAAACAAAGAATAAAAATTAAAAAGACAGAATATCAAAGTTAACTGTGAAGCAAGAAGCCACAAAACATACAAGCACACAGAAATGACACTGAAAGCACTAGTTCTCTTTTGATCACCAAAGTTAAGCAACACTGAACCTCGTTACGACTTAGATGGCAAACAGTAGGAGAGTAAACCTAAAAAAAAATTCCACCTACAACAACAAACTGTTGCTTTCAATTTTACATCTGCTATGTGAAGGAACATCAATAAGGCAGTCTTTGAGAATGAGACACTGCAATAAAAATTCTGCTAATGGTCAGTCAGTTAAGTGCCATATGTAATACATGCTTGGATGATCATGTCTCGAAAGAGACATGACTGATTGGGCAGTAGATTATCTCGCAGTAGGTTGCCATTACTTTCTACAATAGACTGGCTACCAGCAAAGGCTGTAGAACCCAATCTGTCCTGTTATTAAACCCATAACTGGAAGGAAGAGACATATTAATACCTTTTCCAGGGGTATTTGTGTATACATGAATGCAACAAATTCAACTGGAATTCAAACTTGGCTCCCCAATTTCTCATTCCGACCTGATATCCACTAATGATTTCAAGTCCATTTAATTTGCAAATGAAAAACATTAAAGAAAGAGAATGTATACATGTCTATACTTAATTTAACATGACATCTCATCTAGTCAATGTGTAGCAAGAATCTTGAAAACTACAAATATCTAGGATCACACATCAAGAATTCTGAAAAAGACTTTGATATCAGAAAAGTCATAGCATGGACTGCTTGCAACAAAATGGATAAGATCTGGAAATCCAATCTTGATCGTAAGATCAAAATCCAAGTTTTTCGCACACTTATTGAACCAATCTTACTCTATGGATCTGAAACTTGGACTTTCAGCAAAACAACAGCGCCGTTTAGATGGATATTATACTTGTCTTCTCAGAAGAGTACTTGATCTTTCATGGCGAAACCACCCAACTCTAGAAATGATATATGGAGACCTACCAAGAGTATCAACTTTAGTTCAAAAGTTCATGTGCCACAGATGAACTTGTTTCATTGTTTGTATCATGGAGGCACCCATCATCTCACAATCGATCTTGTAAGTTAACCTTTCCAGACAGGATACATAGAGATACATCTATTGCCAAGGAAGACCTTACAGGAGCTATGACAAATAGGGAATACTGGAAGGGTGTTGTGAGTTCTATCTCGGCTGAGGCTGCAGAATGATGATGATGATGACGTAGCATGAATCAAAATGCAACAGTTAAAACCCAACTGAGTTTTAAACTTCAACACATTAATCATTAATGTGCTGATGAAATCAATAATACCTTACCTAGTGAAGAAAAAAACATGTCTACTGCAGATAAGTAAATCAATTGTAAGAAAGAAAAAAAAACAACTTCAATAAAGTAAAATGAAGAGAAAAATACAACTGTCGGAAATGTTGCTGACTGGGCAAAAGCTGAAAGTGATAATTCTTCCATAAAATTTTTGACCTTTGGATCAAAGCGGAAATGATGAGTAAAGGATGCAAAGTATCTGGTCAAAATCATGCACCATTTAACATACGTGATTAAAGCCAGAAGCTTTGAAACACAAGTAGACCAGGATGAGGATGCTAAGGAAATTGCTTCTGAAAACAGTAAAACTTCAACTCAGGAAAATGTAAAGATCAGATTCATGCCTGTTTATCGAGTGAAACTTGAACTGAATAACTGGAAAACATGTCAAGAGTATGAAGCAGTATTTGATAAGGGACGACCAACTCTATCAACTTGGTGGATCATAACAGAAAGAAACTAGTAAATCATATTGTAGTGTTGGTGAAGAGAAATATTAAAGATCTATATAAATTAAGATTTGGTAAAACAAACAAATGAAACAATTTTTTTTTTTTTAAAATCATCTCACCCCAAGCAAGGCATTCCACTGCCACTATTGCGCATGGGGCTACATAGGGGAAGGTAAAGAGAAGGAGTGGTTAGACATAGGGAATGACAGGAGGAAGGTGACAGATGAGTAAGGATAGCGAGGATGAGGGTTGGGCAGATGGGAAGAGTGCTTGATAGAATGGGAGCAGGTTAGTGTGTTAGGAGGTGTCTATTGACCTTACATTTAAACTCCTGGAGATTGTAGCCATCGGGGAAGCAATCGTTTGGAAGAGAATTTCACAGTCGGGAAGTGTGAGGAAAGAAGCTGTTGGAGTAGAAGTTACGGCTGCATTTTATCGGTTTCACTGTAAAAGGGTGGGACCTAATTGCTAATCTAGTATTTCGTTCAAATAGAGTGAACATTTTATTATTTAATCAATTTTAGATAAAATAAAAAACCTCTTTGTTAAAAATTATTAATAGATACAATATTTTAATGAGTGGATATCAACTTGGATAAAATTTAATTATGATTTATTGAGAAAAATTACCCAGAATTTAAAACATATATCACATTATTAATCTGCAAGGTTTCAGCTTTTAAGTATATATAATTATTAAGTTTTGAAGAATTTTATACTCTTCATGTAACATCCATTTAAATAGAACTCAGGACTTTTTTTTTAAAATATTTATGTATATTTTTATGCTTACTACTCTGTTCTTGCTCCAGGTTTAAATAAAAAGAGAATGTATCAAGTAGTTGGTTTGTGTGATAATTTGAGTAGCAGTCAGCGTAACTGTCCAAATAGTAAGGGGAGTCATTAAGAAATTTTCCTGTCATAGAAAAATCGTCTTCATAAGAAACTGGACTAAAGAGAAAACAATTTTTGTAAAACTCGAAAAACAATTTCTAGAATATAGACATTTTGGATTTACACTTTACCTGCTTTCTTCTTTTTTCTTTGCGAACAAGTTGAATATTTTTACAAGGTCATGTTTTCACACTTCATCCCCTGAATCTTCTACAAGAACAAAGATATTAAAATACTATTAGTGGTTAAATAGATTTGAAAGAAACAAGGATGTAGTGTATATTTTTCTATTATTACAAATATTTTCATGGCTTCTGCTTCGAAGAACTTAAGTCACTGGTGCCCCCACCACAAGGATTTACTCGTGCAACCAAACTGGCAACAAGGTCCCACCCATTCACAGTTATATCAACCAAATGCAGCTGACAATTCTACTCTAGCAGCTTCTTTTCTTGTACTTCCTGCCTGTGGAACTCCCTTCCATATTCTTGCTTTCCTGATGGCTACAACTTCCAGGAATTTAAATGCAATGTCAATTCCCATCTCTTATCCACTTGACTCCAGTCCTTTCTACATCCACCCGTATATCTTGTTCTGTTCCTTTCTCTCTACCTTTGCAACTGTCTTCACACCTGTGTTCCCATCCTTCTCTTGCCCTTTCTGTGACACCCCCTGTAACTGGTTCGTCTTTCTTTTCACTCTCCTCCTGTCTAAACTTTTACTCTTATGTAGCCCCCTGTGCATCAGGAGCAGTACGGCTTTGCTTGGGGTGAAACAATGAAATAAAAAAAAGTAACTTTAAAAGTTTTCTTGATAATAGCTTCTACACTTAACTAGAACAATTGAAAGCCGATGTTTTTTTTAACTTGAAGCCAATTCTACTAACAAACTATAGCTTCCAAAGAAATGTGTTTAGCTTAAACAAGGTATTTGGAAGCTGGTATTTCAATGTAAAGAATTAAATAAACTCATCGATGGCTATCAGCAATTGACTGCTTACATTTTATTATTTTTCTTATATTTTTTATTACTTTTTAAATGTTATATGTAGTGAATATACATTTGAGTAGACATTAAAATTTTTTTTTTAACTGTGTATTCATATCTACAGACCTAAACATATGCTGTTAAATATCAGAGACAATGAATGTCTATTATGTTTAATCATGAGCCGTTCTAAACGTCGTATTTTTGCTTTAATTTCAGTTGAAAATAAAGACAAAAATTCTCCAACATTTGGATAATTATTTATTGATTTTCTTCTAAGCTTTCGGCTCACATGAGCCATCTTCAGAGAGGTTGTTTAAACTGAAATATTATAACATCCACCATCACCGACGATTTTATTTTGTGTTGACATAAAACTGCTTGGCAACGGCAATAGTTACCAAAAATAATAAACGCAGTTCTTAAATTTGCGATGCGGTTTTATGACGTCACACCGCATGATAGCGCGAAATGACAACAGGACCATGTAGTCAAATGCAATGTAATATGTTATTTCCAGATTTAAAGTTGATTTTATTGAGTGTTGGTTGTTTAGATTTGATGTACATGGCCTCCAATATCTGCAGGTTCCTCTTACTGTGTGTATGAGTAAGGATCACCGTATTGTTGACCAAAATCTGTCTGATATTACCTACATGTTTATGTTTTTCTACAGACCTGTGCATTCAAGAGTCTTAAAGAAAATGTGTCATCTAGAAGGGTTGAACCTACATTTCCCTTGTGTGCCTTTAGACAGCTCAGTCACAGACGATTGTCTGTTAACTCTTATTTTTGTATCCAAAACAAAGTTATTTCTAAAGAATCAATGAATTTTATTTATAATAAATTATTTCTTATTACTTTGACTATTTACACTCACACGCCCTGATTGAGCACTCTGGAAGAAAAGTAGACTTTGAAAAACAGTAGCTATTCTGACATCTCCGCATCATTCATTCAGCAATGAATTAGAACACTCTCAGCTATTGGGCGTGTATAATGATAATATACACGCTAAAAAGTCTACCTCCTTCTACCAAGCGCCTGTAGCTCAGAGGTAGAATCGCTGACTGATGCCAATTTGGTCAGGTTTCAATCCTGGGCAAAAGGCAATCAGCTGTCTAACTGTACTGATCAGCTGTGATACAGCAAAACAGATTTATCTGCGGATGACTATATATATAGATATATATATATAGATATATATCTGAGTATAGATTCAATTTGAAATAAACCACATTACTTGTCAAGACACAAGAAGTGTCAAAACAAAATAGCTACTTTTGTAGTGATATTATAACATATCCATGTTATGATTTCTGAATATATATATATATATATATACACAGTTATGAATCATTGACCAGCTCCTGGCTTTGTGTTAAAGAAATGAACTTCACTTTCATTGAAGTCCTGGACTTGGACTCAGATTGTAACAGAAAGAAAATAAATTATATTTTGTTCAGCTTGGCTCAGGTTCTATTTGTAGTATGGTTGATATTGACGATTGGTATAGAAATAAACGAGGAAATAAAGAATTATTCAGCAACAATGGATAACCAACCATTTGAATAATAGAAACAAGCTTTTTAATATACATACAAATCCAACAAGTGATATTTGGTAGCGGGAAGAGAATGCATTGTGTTTGGGATAAAGAAATATACTGTCCAAAAGATTATGGTTGTCAGCCTTATCTGACCACCAAATGTTCCATCAGATCCAATTGCAAACAAAACATTGTTAAAGATCATCCTTATCTGACTATGGAATGTTCATTTAGATCCAATTGCAAACAAGACAATATTCTTGCTTGGATGGAATTTTTATCATGCTTTAAGTGAAATGTCTTTTTGGAGTGATGATTACTTCAAATAGAAGGCAATATTCGCATGTGAAGTTACTGAAACTGAAAGCCCATATGTCTGGTTTCTTTCTTTTCTCTTTTTCTCTCACAAAGCCAGAATCAATTATTCATTTCTTTTGACTCTGTTTCATCTCTTTGGCAAGGCCAAAAATGTACGTTTGAACAGTTTGACGTCATTTCTATCCCTCTCTTAAGTTTTGTGCCTTTTTTTTACCAATCACGTGGGTAAAAGGGTTTCTGATTTATATTCCATGGACAATTGAGTCTTTCAAGAAAACAAAAAAGTCTGTATTTTCTAATTCACAGATGATCATGTCTTGGCTTCTTTGCCCAATGTTGGTCAGTCAGTCCCCACCACTAAGCTTAGTGTGGAAGGGGGATGTTGTATTTCTTGTTTTATTTATCTTTCTATGTAACTACTAGCAGTATAGCCCGGCGTTGCTTGGGTGTAATGAAAGCTTTAAAACTAATCTATGGTCCTGGAGCTCAGACTCTTTGAATGTTGGCACGAAAGACTAAAAAGCAATAGTTGTTTCCAGTTAAAATGAAACGGAGTAAATGGTATCATGGCTGAGACTAAGAACTACAATTATACCTACTTAGAGCCAAACCCGAAGCAAAAACTAAAACTAAGGGCTGAAAAAAATACAGACATACAGGCAGATAAACAGACACACACACAAACATCTTACCTTTTATATATATATATATATATATATATATATATAAAATCAATTTTCTGCACTATTGTAAGATCTGCAATCTTGAAACTTCTGAATATCGTTTCTTATGCCTTTGTCTATGAGTTTATCAAATTTGATTGACATCGGACCACTCCTTCTATAACCCAATTTTTTCGATTATCAATATTTATCGGGGGTACCTTAACACAAAACCTAGCTAAGAACACTCGCAGACGCTTATAGTACAACTGTGTAAATTTTCAAGAAAATCGGTTCAGCCATTTTGGAGTCTATAGGTAACAAACACACATGCACAGAGACAAAGCTCCATTTATAAATAAGTTTATATATATATTACAGAAATTAACAAAGATTAACAAAACTTGGTTATAAACAACCAACAATTTGAAATGATTTGTTTGAACATTATTTTTGGTCGATACTTGTATTTAAGTAGATATTCTGTTTATAATCAAACAGTATTATATATTTATTTCTACCGGCCTGATTATTTACGATAAATTTTTATGAAAAAAATGTGTGTCATTTGGCAGGATTCGAACCTGTGATCCCTATCCACATAGGGGAAGCCACCATGTGATCTGGCATGTCTTAGACCTCTCGACTACAAATGACTTAAATATGAGTATCACTCAAAAATAATGTTCGAACAAATCATTATATATATATATATATATATATATATATATATATATCCGAGTGAATACAGAATGAAGAAAAATTTTTTTACAACATCCAAAACATTGATTTAAAACAGTGCTCGATATATAATATATAGAGCTGTGATTATTTATTATAAATTATACTTTAGAATATATACAGAATTTTTTTTATATATCCACTATAAATCATACATTTGTTTCGACATTGAAATTACAATGTCGCATTAGGCGGTGAGGACAGGACTGGAAATATATATATATATATTTCATATATATTTCAGAAATTATAACATGAATGTTACAATATCACGACAAAAGTAGCTATTTTGTTTCAACATTTCTTGTGTTTTATCAAGTGATGAGGTTTATTTCAAGTTGAAGGGTTTTATATATATATGCGTGCACACACAAAATGGATTAATCCATCCCTTCTCTCCTAGTTATGGGTAAATAGCAGAACAGACTGGGTCTTATACCTTTAAGTGACAATCAGTCAGGCACAACTCTTAATTTAAAAACCTCAGGGAAGTTCATTGGGGGAGGGGGCCTTGTGGCACACTGTGTGCACTCCTCTGTATCTGGCTTTTCCAAAAAGTGTGGATGACTCTGCACAAGCCTTCACCACTATAAACAAATCATGTGTGAGAGAAGTCTGCCTGTTCAGTTCTAAAACTCCGAGTTACTGTACTCTCATACATTGAAAACAATGGGAGAGTCCAATATGTATGTATGTATGTACGCATGGGCACAAGGCAGTGTTTAGAATGTTCACTTTCTGACCATGGTTGATTTGTCAGGAAGGTGACTTCTTGATGTTATTGGTCTGGAGGAGGCCAATTGATTGTAAAGTTGGAAGTAAACTGCATATGAATAAGCATTTTTTTTTTTTTTATAAGCGTTTCACCCTGAGCAAGGCATGTCACTGCCACTACTGCGCAGGGGGCTATGTAGAGTGGAGAAAGGCTGATTAAATATAGGAAATGACAGGGGGTGGGTGATAGGTGGGTAAGGATACCGAGAATGAGGGTTGGGTAGATGAGAGTGTTGTGAGAATAGTTGGGAGTTAGTGTGATAGGAGGTGTCTATTGACCCTACATTTAAACACCTGGAGATTGTAACTGTCGGGAAAGCAGACTTGTGGAAGGGAGTTCCACAGGCCGGGAAGCACGAGAAAAGAAGCTGTTGGAGTAGAATTTACGGTTACATCTTATCTGTTTAACTGTAAAAGGGTGGGACCTAGTTGCTAATCAAGTATCTCGTGTAAATTTGTGCTTAGGCGGCACCAGTGATCTAAGCTCATCGGAGCAGAAGCCATGAAAGTACTTGTAGAAGAGGCACAGGGAAGCCACATCACGCCGGTGAGAGGGCGGCTGCAGCCAGTCTGCCAAGTCAGTATCAACCACGTTACAGATCCTCCTTTGTATTTTGTCAAGAAGCCCAAGGAGAGCAGCAGGGGCACCCGACCAGATATGGCAGCAATATTCAATACACGGGCGGATGGTAGATTTGTATATGTGCAGAATAGATTCAGGTGGGAAAAATTTCCGGGCCCTGCACAGGGAGCCCACTTTCATAGCAGCAGATTTGGCAATGGATTCAATATAGTCATTCCATTTGAGGTCCGCCGAGAGTGTAAGGCCAAGGAGGCGTAGTATTTTACTCTCTGGGAGGCTAGCCTGTCCCATGCTAATGGGAGGTAGATGCGATTGTCTATGGTGATTAGTTGATAACAGCTTTGTTTTAGAGGCATTGAAATTTACCAACCATTTCCTACCCCAGGCCACTACGGATTGGAGGTCCCTTTCAAGTACGGCAGCGAGGTTCACTTTGTCGTCCAGACCTGGTTTCTGATCGATGCGGGAGTAGATTGTTGTGTCGTCGGCATACATGCCAACTTGGGATCTAATGGTGTCGGGGAGATCATTAATGTAGATCAGAAAGAGCGTGGGACCTAGGATAGAACCTTGAGGGACGCCCGCGTTCGTATGGTAGTTTTGGGAGGCATGCCCATTTAATACCACCTTCAATGTGCGGTTAGAGAGGAAAGACTGGATGAGGTCAAACAGATGTCCAGTTATCCCATAGCTCCGCAGTTTGCACAAGAGGCCAGCATGCCAGACCCTGTCGAATGCTTTGGAGATATCCAAGGCAACGGTTCGGGCTTCACCATTCTTCTCGA
Organism: Ascarosepion bandense; assembly: GCA_037127315.1. Taxonomy (NCBI): domain Eukaryota; kingdom Metazoa; phylum Mollusca; class Cephalopoda; order Sepiida; family Sepiidae; genus Ascarosepion; species Ascarosepion bandense. The sequence continues at coordinate 1,389,599 of JBBBDQ010001566.1, forward strand.
GTGCCTGGTATATGTACTCGGTAATGGTCGTTAGCATATCAGCAGTAGACCTGGTGAAGCGAAACCCATACTGTTTGTCAGAGAGAAGCCCATTGGCCATAAGATGCTGAATCACCTCGGCGTTGATAATGGCTTCGAAAACTTTGCCAAAGATTGGAAGGAGACTAATAGGACGGTAATTGGCGGGGTCTGAGGGTTCGCCAGAATTCTTAAATACAGGAACTACGCAGGAGGACTTCCAACAGGCAGGAAAGCAGGAAGCAGATAGGCAGAGGTTATAGAGTTAAGAGAGGACAGAGGAGCTGCTCGCTTTGTGTGGGTCAAGTTGTGCAATTATCTTGGCGACCAGCGAGGGTGTAATGTGGACGTTATTTAGTTGAGCCTTAGTTCTGGGTGGGAAGTCTGGTGTAGGTATTCCTAACGAGTCCAGTGTCGAATTGGTTGAGAATCTACGGGCAAAGCATTCAGCCTTGTTGGCTGGGGAGGTGAGAACTTCAAGCATAAGTTGTTTACACATTTACACACTGCTTGGGAATCACTTTCACCAACATATTTTTACAAGTTACTGGAAAAGATGCCAAGAATTTGCTCTGCAGTACTAAACGCTCATGGTGGATTCTTTGATGAAAAGAAAACAAATTTGCTTTAATTGAAATCATAATTATTTTATATTTATTTTGATTTAAATTATTGCATAATTTCATACAAGCATAGAAAAAATAAATTTATTTCTTTAAGACATTAAACTTGATTCATTGTTTAAGTTTATAGGAAAAGTCAATATGGTTCCAAACTTTTGATCAATAGTGTGTGTGTGTATGTATGTATATATATATATATATATATAATGTCTGGCCACTCGTATTCAAGGATACCCATCTACCAAGGTAGCTAGCTAATCCTCATTGTAGACGCGTGCTCAGGAACATTTGTGTTTGTTCAACACGCACAGAGTCCAAGTGTGGTTTATACTGCAACCATGCTGAGCAGACCTTAGTTACAGTTTCTGGGAGAGAGTATGATATCTAGCGTGAACAAGTTTGAACAAAGCCAGGACGTTCAAACCCTTGGTCACAATGACTTGTGACTTCAACCTAACACATTCAGTGACAACTCTTCAAAGAGACCCCCTCTACCCAATTTCACTCACAAGGCTTGGGTCAACTTGTGGTATGGTCTTCAGGCACTTTCCAAAGGTGTCACATCTGGGATCACTTCCATCAGACAATGTGTGTCATTTTGTAACAAATTTATCGTAACTAATCAGGCCAGTAGAAATAAATATATATACTGTTTGATTATAAACAGAATATCTACTTAAATATGAGTATTGATCAAAAATAATGTTCAAACAAATAATTTCAAATTGCTGGTTGTTTATCACCAATTTCATTAATTTCCATTATATATATATATATATATATAGTAATCACACATTTTGGAGGAAGCAAATACAGAGAACTGGTGCACATAGTCTTCCTCAAATTACCCAAACAATCCTCCTTGCGTTTTGATGACAGAATTGTCTTTCTCCTAAACTGGCTGCCACCTAAGGTTATAGGAACCAGTTTGTCTTGCTGTTTAATCATAGCCGAAGAGATGGATTTTCCCAACCGTATTTATATTTATATATATATATATATATATATATATATATATATATATATATTGAGTAATGGGTTGTGGCTCAAATTGAGGGAGAGAAGAGTTTTGTCACATTTACTTGAATGCAAATACGGTTGGGAAATCTATCTCTTCGGCTATGTGCACTAGTTCTCTGTATTTGCTTCTTCCAAAAGGTGTAATTGGTTCTGTACAAACCTTCACCACTATAATCAAATCATGGATGTGAATAGTCTGCCTGTTCAGTTCTAAGACTGAGTTGCTGTACCTTCATAGTTGGAAAATGATGGGAGTGTCCAGTATGCACACACTGGGTGTATTTGTGCAGCAATTTTTAATTTACACACTTTTGATTAAAAAACCAACAAAAGCTCTTTTTTGATTACTTTTTATTTACATTTTATGTTTCGAATTATTTTTCTCGGATTTCCTGTTTATATTTATAAATATATCTAAGCACTTTGGAGTAAAACTCACCTTTTTTAAACACTTTTTGTTTGTTATATTGTCAGTAAATAATATATGCAATCACAAATAAAAGACAATGACCTTTCCAATTGTTTCCGCCACAGATAATATGAGTGGGAGTATGGCGTAAAAAATGACAGCAACATATATATTGATGTACCTATTGTTGAGTATCTTACATCAAGACATAAGAGAAAAAAGAAAGAATTAATTCCAACCCCTGGTCTTGGCAGAATATATAAGAAAAACGTGCAAGAAGCTGTGAACGTTTTGTTTAAAGTGTAAATTTATTGTTGCTATTATTATCAATATTACTTGCTTTTTGTATGATATATTAAGTGTCCATAATGGTATTTGTGTTGTTACACATGTTTCGTGTCTAAAGTTGACTCTTCAGGCAAATAAACTTGTGACTTCATATATCGAAGTCCATTTGTTTTTCTGATGGCCAAGGTATCGTGAATAAATCGATAAGTCAAGTGGTAAGCAGGTCAGAAAGTTTATATGTGTGCGTGTGGTGGGTTTTTTCACTCACACATCAAATCTCTCCCATCACACACACACACACATATATATATATATATATATATATATATATATATATACACGCAGAGACATACGCACACATGCACACACACACACACACACATTCTGTAGAAGAAAAAAGCACAAGAAGCTGTGAATGTTTTATTTAAAGTGTAGATTCATTATTGTTGTTAATAATATTACTTGCTTTTTCTAAGATATATTAAGTGTCCATAATGGTATTTGTGCCGCTACACATGTTTCAAGTCTAAAGTTGACTTTCTTCAGGGGAATAAAATTGTGACTTTACATATCGAGATTCGTTTGTTTTTCTAATGGCCAAAGCATGTGTATATTTAGAGATAAGTGGTGAGCCGGTCAGAAAGTTCATATGTGTACATGTTTGTTAGTTTTTTTCACTCTCACATTAAGTCCCTTCCATCACCTTTTGTTGGTCGTGAAATTTTTTTTACACTGACATGCAAAATTTGATTTCATCTGTATACTTTAAAATTGTTTTAAGCAATTTTGATTCAATTCTACTCTACAGGTCATCTAGTACTTTTTGTTGTTTTTGAAATACTACTTTTTACAACGGTTCAAATTTTTATTTTTGGAACAACACCTATTTCTGTTTTTAATATATATATATATATATATATATATATATATATATTATATACATACATAAATATATCCATACACGAACACAAATAAATACACAATAGTCTTTATTATAATAGAGAGGGTGTGTGTGTGTGTGTGTGTGTGTGTGTATATTCTTCACTAAAATAATAAGGCACTGTTCAAGAGCAAACACACTGCAAGATGTTTAATAACTGGTTATAAAGGGAACAAACTGAATTGATGCTGCTTCACTATTTCTCTCTCTTTCTATGACTGTGACAGGAAGAAAATTATATATATATATAATGCTCTCATTATGATTGAGCTCTCTGAAAATTTAAAACAAAACAGTTACCACTTTGACAGTTTATGCATTAATCTTCATCAATGGATTGAGTTCTTTTAGTGACTGGCATGTGTATACCCCGCTTATATATAACACGCTAAAATTTGCCTTCTCTGATTCCATACACCTATGGCTGAGGAGTTAACGGCTCCGACCGACACCAAAATTGGTCGAGTTTCGATCCTGGCCAGAAGCAAGTGGATGTCTAGCCACACTGATGAGCTGTGATACAGCCAAACAGGCTTGTATATGGATGACAAATATATATATATATGTCTGCTCGTCAGACCCAAATGATACAATAGTAAATATTCAAAATAATCCAGAAAATAATTACACACAGACACTCATGTGTCCATATCGAAAATAGACATGAAAACATTTCCTCAAGCATTCAAAAAACCCTAAAGAGAGAAAGAAAAAGAAAAATATAGAACATTGATAAATGGAAAGAAGAGAAAGAAAAAGAAAAGAAAGAGTCTATATATATATATATATATATATAACATAGTATATTTGGTATATTAATCAGGTAAATTCGATAGAGACGAACTTCAAAGAACTCAATGTTAAATTCATTTATTTAATTTAACAGAGTAATATAAGACGCTGTGTCGATATATGACGTTAACTTTCATTTCTCTGAATACTGTTCGTTCTTTTTCTATTTCTTTCCTTTTCTCTCTATTCTTTTCATCTATCAATTGTCTATATTTTTTCCTTTTTTTCTTTCTTTGGGGTTTTTTTTTTTTAATGAGCGAGGAATTGTTTTTTGTAAATTACCATTACAAATGTCTACTCTCAATACGGACACGTGAGCAACTGTGTGTAATGATTTACCTGGAAGATTTTTGAAGATTAACTGTTGTATTATTTGGGTCTGATTAGCCGCAAGGTCAGCAATGGCGGTGAAATATGTATTACCTATAAAATTGTAGAATATCTAAAATATTTTCTAAATTATATATATCTATATATATGTTCCCTAATCACAACCACTCCCCGCACAACTGACCAAGTAATCAACCTTTTAACTAAGCACAACATTCTTCGAAATTCTAACCAAAAGATATACCCAAGCAATAAAAACGTACATTCCAACAGCTAATGTCATTAAATCAACCATTTAACTTCGCACTCCATTTTCTTCAAAATTCTAACGGTCAACACAGAAGACATATTCCCTTTATTATCAATAACCCCAACCAACCTCAAACTAACAAGGAACCAAATATAGACAGCAAAGATTTCCATTCTTCTTCATTCCTCCTGAAGAGACATTGGAGACCCAATGTCGAAACAACCATATGATTGTAGAGGACACATATAAAAAACATTATGTACATGTTCTAAAATATAATTTATAATGAATATATATATATATATATATATATATATATATGAAATGAATTGTTTGAACATTATTTTTTATTGATATTCGTATTTAAGTAGATATTCTGTTTTTAATGAAACAGTATTATATATTTATATCTACCGGCCTGATTATTTACAATAAATTTTTATTACGAAAATGTGTGCCATTTGGCAGGATTCGAACCTGCAACCCCTATCTATATAGGGGAAGCTACCATTTGATCTGGTAACATCTTAGACCTCTCGACCACGAATAGCCTCCAGTCTAAACAAGGTTTTTATCAAGCCTATATAACACAATAAACAAACATATCTGCTCTGAAATGTATCGTAATGTCAACAAATGTAAACATGTTACGGAAATCAAAGAATTTTAACGAAAACTTGGTTATAAACAACCGACAATTTGAAACAAATTGTTTGAACATTATTTTTTATCGATACTCATATTTAAGTAGATATTATGTTTATAATCAAATAGTATTATATATTTATTTCTACCGATCTGATTATTTATGATAATCATCATGTTACGGAAATTAATGACGATTAATGAAACTGGTTATAAATAACCAACAATTTGAAATGAATTGTTTGAACATTATTTTTTATTGATACTCGTATTTAAGTACATATTCTGTTTTTAATGAAACAGTATTATATATTAAATAAATAGGCCAGTAGATATAAATATATAATACTGTTTCATTAAAAACGGAATATCTACTTAAATACGAGTATCGATAAAAAATAATGTTAAAAAAATTCATATATATATATATATATATATATATATATATATATATATATACACACACAGATCTTTATTATAGTAGAGTGGATTACTTATTTGATATACAAAATTAGACATTTATTTATTGACTGTATTTCTTATTCTTCTAGAATGTTCAGCCTGAATAAGTACTGTCATGACGAGCATTCAGATTTCTTGCTAAAAGCTTCACTCTGTTGTGCCATGTAGAGATAGAGGTTTGATAATTAACACACATGATAGATATATTTTTTTTTATAATTGTGTTGCCCCCAAGCAAGGCATTTTACTGCCACTGTTGTGCAGGGGGCTACATAGGAGGAATGTTATGAGAAAGAGTGACAGGTTACAGGAGGTGTCAGGAGGAGGGTAAGAGAAGGATGAGAATATTGATGAGAGTGGAAGAGGACGGAGAAAGTAGCATGAGAGAGAGGATGAAGGTTAGTGAGACTTAGATGACTACTGACTTTACATTTAAATTCTTGGAGATTGTAACTGTCAGGAAAGCAAGTATGCGGAAGAGAATTCAACAAGCGGGAAGTGCAAGAAAAGAAGCTGCTGAAGTAGAATTTACATTTACAATGTATTGGTTTCACGGCAAAAAGGTGGGACCTAGTTGCTAATCTTGTGGCTCGAGGAAATTCGTAATTCTTTCGAAATATTAATTAATATGGTAAAGACTAAACTATCGCCTGATTTACTCTCCACCCACATCTATTGAATAGGTGAAGAGGCTCATCCCTTGTTTCCTGTTTAGGATGCGGTTTCTGGTTTTCTCTTTTCTAATCTTCTCCTTCTTATGTAGCCCCCTGCACATCAGTGGCGTTACCGCCTTGCTTCAGGTGATATGATTAAAAAAAAAAAAACATCTATGTATTATCTGTTATGAATTTATTGTATTAACTGCCCACCCAATTGATTGATTGATTTTCCATGGCTCGTCAACCTTTTTCAGTTTATTTCAAGCTACAAATTATTCATACAAGCATAGAAAAATAAATTTATTTCTTTAAAGACAGTTAAACTTGATTTATTTTTTAAGTTTATAAGAAAAGTCAATGTGGTTCCAACATAATTCCAAATTGCTGGTTGTTTATCACCAATTTCATTAATTTCCATTATATATATATATATATATAGTAATCACACCTTTTGGAAGAAGCAAATACAGGGAACTGGTGCACATAGTCTTCCTCAAGTTACCCAAACAATCCTCCTTGCCTTTTGATGAGAGAATTGTCTTTCTCCTAAACTGGTTGCCACTTAAAGTTATAGGAACCAGTCTGTCTTGCTGTTTAATCATAGATGAAGAGATGAATTGTAAGAATTTTTGGGATGTGGGTGTGTGGATTATAATCATTTAGTAATACAAGTCTTACTAATTAACCAAAATCTGGAGGTAAAGTGGATTCATGCCTTTCCCAAGAGTAATTGTGCATAAGTGAATGTAACAAACCCAACAGGAATTGGAACTTGGCTCTCAGATTAAAAGTCCCAAGCTATTAATCATTATACCACCCACATACCCAAGCTTACAGCAAATGGTATTCACAGCGATCATCCATTTAGGTACTGACCAGTTTTGATATTAATTTTTGGTGATTTTGCAGGAGCCAGTATTTCAATGTGATGTAGCTGTAATCAAGGTTTTAATTCTCAAAGAGAATTATCTTTACAGTAATCTATAACTGTATAGTTTATTTCACCCGCCACCCACCCCCATTTTGCCATGGACTGGATCTGGCGGGATTCACACTTCAATATTCAGATTTTGGCAATGTTTAACCTTTGTAACCAAAAAAAAAAAAAAAGTTGTGTCAAAAGAACAGATTTTACTTGACATTGCTATTATTTTGTACTACCTTCATTCATCATCATCATTTATCCATCACACCCAGATAGTGCATAGGGCAGCAATCATCATCATTTATCCATCACACCCAGATGATGCATAGGGCAGCAATCATCATCATCATTTATCCATCACACCCAGATGGTGCATAGGGCAGCAATCATCATCATTTATCCATCACACCCAGATGATGCATAGGGCAGCAATCATCATCATCATTTATCCATCACACCCAGATGATGCATAGGGCAGCAATCATCATCATCATTTATCCATCACACCCAGATGGTGCATAGGGCAGCAATTTTTTGTTGCTGTTTCTGTAACAAACTGTTTTTTTTTTACAGGGTAGGGTTGTTAGCCCTGCATTCAAACCCCCAAACCTGGAGGACCAGTGGGCCATTCTTGGTCCTTACATTTACAGCACCTGGTATTCCCAAATGGTCACCCATTTAAGTACTGACCAGGCTCAATGTTGCTTAACTTCGGTGATCGGATGGGAACCGGTGTATTTAACATTATATAGCCGATAATTGAAGTAGATAGACTAAACTATCGCCCGGTTTGCCACTCCACCCACGTCTATTGAACAGGTGTAGAGGCTCACCCCTTGTTCCCTGTTTAGGATGTGGTTTCCGGCTTTCTCTTTTCCAATCTTTTCACTCTTATGTAGCCCCCTGCACATCAATGGTGTTACCGCCTTGCTCTGGGTGATACGATAAAAAAAATTTAAAAAAAAAAACCTTCACTCCCTCAGCAATATTTCTTTACAAGATTATAAAAATATGTGAACCAAGTACAATTTGATATTTATTATTGTTGCACTTCCCTAAACTAGTTTCAACCAATCAGAACCTTTTCTTTTACCCCAATAAAAGAACTCTTTTTTTTTTCTTTTTTTTTTAGCACAAGATAGTTTTGAGATCTTCATGGGTGAAATGGTAATTGTACATTTTAAGTTATGATGTGGATTTTTTACCCTTTTGATTTATGCTCCTGTTATTTTCTCAAGTTGGACTTGTGAAGCTGATTTTTGACCCTTGGAATAATGACCATGAATTTATGATTTGTTTTTGTTATTTTTATCTCTACTTTCTTGTCCATCTTTCCATTCCACTGTAATTATTAAATTCTATAGCAAAGAGAAATACATGTCACTGGACAGGCAAGTGTCTTGTTTCTCTTCTGTAGACTTTTGCAACTTCAATCAAAATTCTTCTTCATCACACACACACACACACACACAGAGCAAAAGATTTATAAAATACTGGCTAAAATTGTTTGTGTAACCTGTGAATAACATTATTATTCACGCTAGATTTTATTTTTTATTTATGGTTGACATGATTTTGACTGGTATTTCATTTGACATGTTATCTGTGAACCTGATGTTGTACATTGTAAGTTAATGCTTTATCAGTTTCCAAATCTAAGATTACTTTCATCTTTTTCATGGATGGTTGGCTCAATAAAAGTGGAAGGAAGTCACTGTCAAGCTGATACTTACGTTTAATATTACAGTATTATGAATTAGACAAGGTACAAGTACTAGTAGTTTTTGAGTAGGCCTTAGGATACCACATACCTTAATTACACATATAAAATTTGCGAGAGATTTGGAACAAGCATTTATATGTAATATAGGTCAGAATGTATGTATTGTTTCTTTATTAAATTCTATATATTATATACCTTTTAAATAGGTTTTATTGGCTTCAGTCACATTTCCCACCTCTATAACTGTGGAGTAGTTTTCGCACTGAAGGTTATAATCGTGCTATGTCGGTTGCTAATCGACTTAACGTACCCAAAATGTTAGAAACTGGGTAATCTTCCACTGAAAGCTGACTCCTTAGTATTCGGCTAACTGTCGACTAATATCAACTGCTTTAGTCCAACTATATCCAAACTTGAACTAACTAATAGTTCTACTGAACTCCAATAGAACTCTAAAGAATTCTTATGAACTTATCAAGAACTTCTTGTTAACTCTTATTAATATAGGAGGGAGAGTTCATTATTTGAGGAATAGGTGTGTTTCACCATAACAATAACGTAGCTTCCTGTGCCTTTTCTATAAATACTTTCATGGTAGTTGCTCTAATGAACTTTCCTCTGTGGTACCTAGATTTTATGAATTTAAGTGTAGTACAAACTTGGTGACAAGATCTCATCATTTTATGGTTAAAATGGATACATATAAGCATTTGTTCTATGCTAACTGTTTCTTCTGTTGCACTTCTCACTTGTGGAAATCTCTTCAAGCTTTTTCCATCTAAGTCAGTTTTGCATTTAGATTTTTGAAGATCAGTGTCAATTGTTATCTTCAGTCTTAATTTATATTCTTTTTCGTTCTCTCTTCTTAATAGCGTTTCTTTTTTTTCTCATATTTTTTGTTGTATTCTCTCACACAGTAATCCCTTGTGACTTTATTACCCTGCTTAGAGTAAAATGATTAAAAATTAAAAATTTCTTAATGGGTTTGTAGAATTCAAACCACACTCTTATGACTGTCTCTAATCCGAGTCTCGTAGAATTCAAACCACACTCTTATGACTGTCTCTAATCCGAGTCTCGTAGAATTCAAACCACACTCTTATGACTGTCTCTAATCCGAGTCTCGTAGAATTCAAACCACACTCTTATGACTGTCTCTAATCCGAGTCTCGTAGAATTCAAACCACACTCTTATGACTGTCTCTAATTCGAGTCTCGTAGAATTCAAACCACACTCTTATGACTGTCTCTAATTCGAGTCTCGTAGAATTCAAACCACACTCTTATGACTGTCTCTAATCCGAGTTTCATAGAATTCAAACCACACTCTTATGACTGTCTCTAATCCGAGTCTCGTAGAATTCAAACCACACTCTTATGACTGTCTCTAATCCGAGTCTCGTAGAATTCAAACCACACTCTTATGACTGTCTCTAATCCGAGTCTCGTAGAATTCAAACCACACTCTTATGACTGTCTCTAATCCGAGTCTCGTAGAATTCAAACCACACTCATGACTGTCTCTAATCCGAGTCTCGTAGAATTCAAACCACACTCTTATGACTGTCTCTAATCCGAGTCTCGTAGAATTCAAACCACACTCTTATGACTGTCTCTAATCCGAGTCTCGTAGAATTCAAACCACACTCTTATGACTGTCTCTAATCCGAGTCTCGTAGAATTCAAACCACACTCTTATGACTGTCTCTAATCCGAGTCTCGTAGAATTCAAACCACACTCTTATGACTGTCTCTAATCCGAGTCTCGTAGAATTCAAACCACACTCTTATGACTGTCTCTAATCCGAGTCTCGTAGAATTCAAACCACACTCTTATGACTGTCTCTAATCCGAGTCTCGTAGAATTCAAACCACACTCTTATGACTGTCTCTAATCCGAGTCTCGTAGAATTCAAACCACACTCTTATGACTGTCTCTAATCCGAGTTTCGTAGAATTCAAACCACACTCTTATGACTGTCTCTAATCCGAGTTTCGTAGAATTCAAACCACACTCTTATGACTGCCTATAATCAGAGTCTCATAGTTATAAGAGTGTGAGTTGAATTCTATGAGACTCAGATTAGAGGCAGTCATAAGAGTGTGGTTTGAATTCTGTCTATAATCAGAGTCCCGTAGAATTCAATCCACACACTTATGATTGCCTCTAATCCAAGTCTCGTAGAATTCAACCCACACTTTTCAGATTCTTCAAATCCACAAACCAAAATTTTAATCCCTTGGGTTATTTTCCCATGGGTGATATAGTAATTCTGAGTTTAATCCCTAGGCTGCGTATTACAGATTTCACCTTAGTAAAAACAGGACAAGTAATAATTGAGCAGTACAAAAGAGAACAAGATAAGATATTTCCAGATACAGACAGCAAAATTAGACCAATCTCTCCCAGTTGATTAAACCTGGATCAATAGGCACAATGAATGAAACATTCTGATAACAACAATAATTATGATGAGGACAGTAGTCTGAATGTATGCAAATAATATAAATCAACAGAACTGACACAGAATAAACTTAGTTATTTGTTTAACAGCATATCAACACCTCTATGGGTCATTTAATGCCAAAATTGAATTTTCTTGGGAGCTTTGAAGTAATAAAAATGATGTTATTCTGTTTTCACAGTTGAATACATGGTAGATGATATTCTGCTTTTGGGCATATACATGTGTGTGTAGACATGATTATTAAAAGCAGTGATGTGTGTTTTACGTTGTAGTTTTGTTGAGTTTTTATTTTGGAATACATTTTGATTTCTTGAAGAAATTGCAAGATATATGGATTAATGTCATTAACGAGTTTTTTCATGTTGGTTGTTTGGTGTATTTTGTTTAGCCATATATCAACTTCACGGGTTTATTATAATTTGAACACAATTGTATCTCTTCAAATACAGATAAAATCTATTTGCTGGTCATTTTACTATAAATATATATTATTGGCCATTTTTTATAAATAAAAATGTATTTTATACTTTTATAATGTCTTTTGTTTTTGTTTGGGGATTCAGTATTTACCCATAGTTGGGGCCCTAACAGGTGCTACCACATTGAGTTATTGTGGACCTGGTAACAGCCACAACAATTAAGAGGTGTTTCCACCTTTGTCAAAACTTTAAATCTTTCAATCAGATACCTTGTTGCCAGTTTTGTAGTTTATCATCATACCCAGGAATATCATAGAAAACTATATAGTTATATACTATAACTAGTCCACTTTGTGGCATGTCTGTGTGGACATGATTACGAGAGGCAGTGATATGTGTTTTATGTTGTAATTTTGGTCAAACTTATATTTTGGAATACAGTTTGGTTTATTTAAGAAATCGTAGGATGTTATATTTGATTAATGTCATGAAAGAGGTCTTTTATGCTTATTGTTTGGTTGATTTTGTTTTGTGGCATATCAACACCTCTATGGGTTATTTCATGCTGAAATGTAAATATTTTGATTGGTTTGGTTGGTTGATTTTGTTTAGCAGCATATCAACCTCTATGGGTTATTTGATGTTGAAATCTAAATATTTTATGGTTTCAACTAAATATATTTAGAACATATCTACATGCCTTCAACTACAGATGAAATATATTGTTGGTAATTCTACTATAAAAATGTATTTTTATACTTTCATAGTTTTGTTTTTGTTTTGGAGTTCACTATTTGTGCCTAGCTGAGACCCTGCTACCATGCTGGGTCAGAGTGGACCTAAAACTAACAGCAATTAAGAGGTCATTCCGTGCTCTCAAAAACCTCTCAATCACCTTGCTGCCAAATGTATTTTATTGTCATATCCAGGACATTAATAAATTTAATTAAAAAGTCACATGTCTTCCTGAATAGCTTTGTACTTTATTTAAATATAACTGAATATTCAAGTCTATTAACAAGTAATTTAAATAACTTAAATGAAATTCATATCCACTCCCCCCTCATATTTTTTCATTTAATTATATCATCAAGTAAATTATTTTTTGCTTCTTTGCTAAGTGTATATTTTTAGCATAAAAGTTAGTCAACTTGAAATGTTTTTTTTTTGTTTCATCTGTCTATATATAATTGGAAAGCGTTTGTTTGTCTGTCCACTATATACAATCAGAATTTCATGTCATCTTGTTCTCTACAGTGTCCCTTCAGGATGAGAGCGATCATGGTTCTCCACAGTTTTCTGTCCTTTGTAATTCAAAGTAAAGTTTGTCTTTTTGTTATCCTTCCTAAGCCCCTGTCCTTCAAAGCATTTACATAAAGCTCATTCTTATTTTTCTATGTGACATGTCCCTGCTGGACATGGGCAATCATGATTTTGCACAATTTCCCATCAATTGTCACTTTTAGTAAAGTTTGTCTTTTGATATCTCTCCTAATCCCTGTTATGTCAACCATGTACAAAAAGCTCATTGTAAATATTATTCTATGTACCATGTCTTTTCAGGATGTGGGAAATCATGGTTCTCCACAACTTCCTGTCCTTTATAACACTTAGCAATTTGTTTTTTTCATATCTCTCTTAATCTCTGTCCTGCCAACCATTTACACGAACTTATTCTTTTTTTTCAATATGTGCCACATAATTTCAGGACATGGGCAATCATGGCTCTCCACAACTTTCTGTCCTTTATAACTCTTGGCAATGTTTCTCTTTTTCGCTATCTCTACCAATCTCTGTTATACCAACCATTTATAAAAGCTTGTTTGCCATCAAATTTGGTAGGCACATTTAATGAAATCAAGCAAAGGTTTTAAAATAAAAAAAAAATTAGCTGCTCGTTAGAAAAAGGGTGGGCCTGCTTCTTGTCTGTTTATGAAATTTATATTTAATAATAATTATTATTTATAACCATTCAGTGAACGATTAATTTCTTTATTATTAATGTCTGGAAAGAAAAATATTTTCTGCAGTGTGAAGAAAAAAATTCACAATAGTTTTTTCCCTCAAAAAATTATTTTCTATTTTCATCTTTTAGAAACTAACAAAAATTAAATAAAATGTAAAATCAATTTTGATAAGTTCTTAAGTGAAAATTATAAAATAGACCTTTTTTTAGTTTTAATCTGTTTCACTTTGGTATAAGAAGTGATACAGCATTATTTTTCAGGATTAAAGAGTCATTTTTCCTTCCATTATGACCAGTTGCAATTTAAGTTTTGATTTCTTACCTAGCAAAGACTTCAGCTAGTATAAAGTGACAAAGGTTATAAAATAAACCTTTTTTCTTTTCTTTTTTTTTTTTTTTAATTATTTAGAAATTTCATTTGTTTAACTTTGGTGTAAAAAATTTTGAACAAGTGAAGAGGCTCATCCCTTGTTAGGATGTGGTTTCTGGCTTGCTTTTTTCCAATCTTCTTACTCTTTTCTTTTTTTTTTTTTCCTCAGTTAAAGTAGATAGACTGAACTATCACCCAGTTCACACTCCACCCATGTCTTTTGAACAGGTGAAGAGGCTCATCCCTTGTTCCCTGTTTAGGATGTGGTTTCTGGCTTTCTCTTTTCCAATCTTTTTACTCTTAATTAGCCCCCTGCGCATCAGTGGCGTTACTGCCTTGCTCGGGGTGATATGATTAAAAAAAAGAAATTATACTGGATAATTTTTCAGAATTAAAGGAATTGTTTGTCATTATAATCAGCCATGATCCAAGTCTTGACACCTAGAATATTGTCCCAAAATTTAAGTTATAAAACATTTTTTTCTGAATAATCAGAAAAGGCCCATTCAGTTTTTACAATACGTATTTCTGAGCCACTCATTTACTAGGAACCAAATGCTTATTTTTTCCCCCACAAATACAGCCCTAACCAGCCAGACATTACTGATAAATCCCCTCAGTAAGCAAACTTAACCAGTCATCAACAGCAATGCCTTTGATCAGCGACAAACCCAACAGCAGAGACTAACTTGCAACTACTAAAATGCAATAATTTGTAAAATATTTCTTCCACGATTCTATCTCACTCATCTACATAAGCAAGTTGATTTTCTCTATGTGTCTATCATGACTACTACCTTTTGTGATCAGTCAGTCAGTCAAGTGCCATATGTGATACATGCTTGGGCGATCATGTCTCAAAAAAGACATGACTGACTGGGCAGAAGATTATCCTGCAGTAGGTTGCCATTGCTTTCTGCAGTAAACTGGTTGCCAGCCAAGGCTATAGAACCCAATCTGTCCTGTTATTTAACTCATAGCTGGAGGAAGAAAAGATAGATTATATTACATTATTAAGTATAACTAGTTGGGGATCAGTTTATTACTTCATAACAATAAAAAACAGATCCCCCACTTAATGCCCAGTAGGTTGCCATTGCTTTCTGCGGTAGACTGGTTGCCAGCCAAGGCTATAGAACCCAATCTGTCCTGCTATTTAACTCATAGCTGGAGGGAGAAAGATTATATTACATTATTATATTAAGTATAATTAATGGGGGATCAGTTTATTACTTCATAACAATAAAAAAACAGATCCCCCACTGTATGCCAGTAGAAGTTTCAAATAATATTTCCAACTATTATATTCAGTCAGTCAGTTAAGTGCCATATGTGATACATGCTTCGGCAATCATTTCTTGAAAGAGACATGACTGACTAAGCAGAAGATTATCCCACAGTAGGTTGCCATTGCTTTCTGTGGTACACTGGTTGCTGACCAAGCCTATAGAACCCAATCTGTCCCTATTATTTAACCCATAGCTGAAGGGAAGAGATGGATTAATATCTTTCCCAAGGGTATTTGTGTGTAAGTGAATGCAAGGAACTCAACTGGACTTTGAACTCAGCTCCCCAATTTCTCGTTCCAGGCTAATATCCACTGCACCACAATGCACATCCTACCTGACTGACTGACCTTGTGTTATACTTTGAACAAACTCTCAGTCTACCACAACTGATATATAATACCCTGGAATGAGCAACTAATATAACCCTGTTGTGAAAAATAAAAACTCCTTTACTTCTCTCAACCTCATCTTATCTCCATTTGGTGTTTTGTCCCTTCCACTTCTTTTCTTGTTAACAGTAAGGCTGCCATAACAAAATCAATACTGCATGGTGACAGTCAATTTCACGCCTCTAGTGATCTCTAGGTCTGAAGATATCTCTGGACACTGTCTCTGACATTGAGCAGACTTCCCTTCATAAATATGTAGATTGATTGCTTTTGTTTAGAGGCATATCAACTTCTACGGATTATTTAATGCCTTTAACTACAGATATTTTGTATACAATTTTATACTTTAAAGGGGAAAATGTATGTTTTATTAGATATATAGCTTGTAGATGATAAAATATATTATTGGTAATTTCTTTTGAAAAATGTATTGCTGGTAATTTTGCTACAAAAATATTGCTAGTAATTTTACTATAAAAGTGTATTTTCATACATTGCTTGTCATTTTGCTATAAAAATGTATTATGGTTAATAACTATTTTTTTATAAAATTGTATCAATGGTATTTTTACTATAAAAATGTACTTTAACGCTTTTCTAGTATTTTGATTTTTGTTTGGGGTTTCACCATTTGCCCATAACAGGGATCTTAAATTGTATTACCATCCTGAGTCAGGGTAGACTAGGGAATAACAGCAAGAGGTGAATTGCCAATGTCCCAATCAGAGACTTTGTAGTCCTGGGTATGATAATAAACTACAACTGGCAGCAAATAAATACAGAAAATTTTAAATCATGTATGTTTATATAGATATAGACAGTAGAAATATATAAATCACTACTGCATAGTAACAGTCAATTGCATATCTTTAGTAACATTCAAAATTTTTTTTTTTTTTCACATTCCAACTTTGTAAGAATCTTATAACGGTCTACCATTGTCATAAAGAAACTTCCACCTAGTGGAGTTTTAAAGTTTGAAAGTCTGGAGTTTAATAAAAATGTCAGTCAGTTAAGTACCATACGTGATACACGCTTTGGGTGATCATGCTTCGAAATAGACATGACTGACTGGGCAGAAAATTATTCCACAGTAGGTTGCCATTGCTTTCTGCAGTAAACCGATTGCCAGCCAAAGCTATAGAACCCAATCTATCCTATTATTTAACCCATAACTAGAGGAAAGAGACGGATTAATACCTTTCCCAAGGGTATCTGCTCGTAAGTAAATACAAGGAATTCAACTTGAATTCAAACATGGCTCCCCAATTTCTCATTCTGAGCTGATATCCACTGCACCAAAAGTATCAAAATATTTCAACACAAGGCAGATTTTAAATATTCATCAATTTTGATTGTTCAAACATATTGATGCATTTGTTATGCTTTATATATTAATGTAAGTAGCAGTAGTCATAACACAGCTCTGCATGTCCTCTGTGACGACCAGCTATTTTCTATCCCACTTCTTCAAGTACTCTATATATATACTGGTCTCTTCATCTGCATCGCGATACTACAGCATTCTTAGTTTGTTTTTTTTTTATTTTATAGAAAGGTTGTCATCATAATAAGAGCTGTTTTGAATTATAAGCACACTGTAAATCAGCATGATTTCTCATTTTCAGCAACTTTATAATTAAATAATACATCATTCGAACTATTGCCCTAATCTTTGTTGCCATTTGCATGACGTTTCAGCTATTGTACGCTCCGGTCTTCTTCAGGTGCTAGGAATTTCAAGTTTGAGTTTTGTTTAACGGCATATCAACCTCTGTGGGTTATTTAATGCCAAAAAGGTGGCATTTTAAGGTATTTTTTTAATGTTCAGTTATAGTGAGAAGGGTGATTTACTCAGATTTTAATGAACATTTTTTGTTTTTATTCATTTTTATTTTAGAAAACTGAACATGTCTTCTAATTTTGTATCCAAAAATGTTTTGCTGAGTATAATTTTTTTTTCCTTCAAAAATGTGTTATGGTAATAATGTTTCTTCAAAAATGTATATTTTTCTATCAAAGTCTATTTTTATATATATATTTATATAAAAGTCTATTTTTATATATATATTTATATAAAAGTCTATTTTAATGTATATATTTATATAAAAGTGTATTTTTATTTATATATTTACATAAAAGTGTATTTTTATTTATATATTTCTATAAAAGTGTATTTTTATACTTTCATATTGTTTTGACCCCAGTCTGGGGGTTAACTATTTGCCCATAGCTGGGACCCTGACAGGTGTTACCACTCTGGGTCAGAGTGGACATGAGAACAACTGCAATTAAGAGGTGGTTCCATGCTCCTCACAACCTTCCAATCAGAGGCTTTGTTGCCGGATGCAAATTACCGTCATGCCCAAAATTAAGGATTTTTTAACCAAATCCTTTATTAAAATCACTGGGGTATATCATCCTGATTCCTTGCGTAAAGCCTCGATTGAAGTCAGGAGTTATCTCCCTCTAACCTCACAAGTTAATTGTTCACCACTGCTGTAGCCTGGTATTGAACTCACAACTCTAAGAGTCAGGAACTAACCAACGTCTATATTCACTGGGCCATGTGTCCTTAATGACATGAACAACTGAATGTTTTGGGACTTATAATGTCCAGTAACCCTTTCTTACCAGAGTTCATACTGCAAGGCCCAAGCGTACAACAGCCGAAATGTCATACAAATAGCAGCAAAGATGAGGACAATAGTCCATATAATGTAAATACTGTAAATACTACCTCATCTCAGAAATATAGACAAGCTGTTATCAGTGCTCTCCAAACCTTCATGTCCTGTGCAAACACATGAAAATACTGCCGGTTTTCTAATTTCTTCAAAGTTTTTACAGGGAAGGATGAAATTTTATTGATAATTTCTTTAATATCATTTTTCAATAAATATAGTGTTTATTTGAGGTATTCCGTCAGTTAAGTGCCATATGTGATACACGTTGGACGATCATGTCTCTTTTGAGACATGACTGACTGGGCAGGAGATTATCTCACAGTAGGTTGCCATTGCTTTCTGCAGTAGACTGGTTGCCAGCCAAGGCTATAGAACCCAATCTGTCCTGCGATTTAACTCCTAGCTGGAGGGAGAAGAGATAGATTATATTACATTATTATATTAAGTGTAATTAGTGGGGGGGGTCACTTTACTACTTTATAACAATTGAAAACTGATCTCCCACTTTATGCCCAGCAGAAGTTTACAACTATTATATTCAGTCAGTCAGTTAAGTGGCATATGTGAAACACGTTTTGGGCGATCATGTCTTGAAAGAGACATGAGTGACTGGGCAGAACATTATCTCGCAGTAGGTTGCCATTGATTTCTACAGTAGACTGATTGCCAACCAAGGCTATAGAACCCAATCTGTCCTATTATTTAACCTATAACTGGAGGGAAGAGACAGATTAATACCTTTCCCAAAGGTATTTGTGCATAAGTGAATGCCATGAATTCAACTGGTATTTGAACTCGGCTCCCCGATTTGTCGTTCTGAGTCAACATCCACTATGCCACAACGCACATCCCAGTGAGGTAATTGTTTCACTTAAAATACATAGAAGAAACTTTAAGATTTCTACCTTCAGTCTAAATGCATTCAGAGCATCAAAACTGATATTCTGTCTGAGACTTTCCAATGTCTGTGGATGTTATTCTTCCATTTGGCATTAATAAAAAAACCATTTTCATAATATTTTGGTTTCTTGGCAATTACTTATATCAATGTTGCAACTATCGACGTCTTGAGCCAATAATAATTCCTGCTTTTCTTTTTTTCTTTTTGTGAGTCCTCTAATATTAACTGTCCTGATGCTAAAATAATTATATGCAACTGGAGACATTTATGAAATTTTAGATATGAATTTGCCAACTTTTAATAGTTGACAACCAGAGAAATCATTGCCTTCTTTGCCAACATAGCAACATGCTTGTTAAAAACATTAATTTTTAAATGGAATGCTGAGTTACAGTGTGTTGCTATATATAAATAAAATGTATTACTAGATAATTATTAGTGTAAACAAAATCTGATTTTAAATTGTCGAGAAAATATATAGTAAATAAGGATAGTAACAGTAGTATTGCCAGGAAAAATTATGTTTGTTTGTTTTGTTATCTGTAAAAAAAAAAAAAAAAAAAAATATATATATATATATATATATATATATATATACTACTTCCCTTATGAACTGTTAGTAAGTCTTCTGCTCTGATGAACTTAACTCACTGGTGTCCTCTATATATGAATTTACTCAAGCCACAAGATTAGCAACTAGGTCCCACCCTTTTACTGTAAAACCAATAGAATGTATACTCCAGCAGCTTCTTTCCTCGTACTTCCCGCCTGTGGAATTCCCTTCCATTTACTTGCTTCCCCGACAACTACAATCTCCAAGAATTTAAATGTAAAGTTAATAGTCATCTCCTATCTCACTAACCTGCATCCTCTCTCTCAATCTACTTTCTCCGTCCACTCCACTCTCATCAGTATTCTCATCCTTCTCTTACCCACTTCCTGACACCCCCTATAACCTGTCACTCTTTCTCATAACTTTCCTCCTATGTAAACCCCCTGCAAAATAGTGGCAGTAAAATGCCTTGCTAGGGCAATATGATTATAAAAAATAGACAGAGAGATACACAGATACAAAAAATATGCCTATTTAAATGTAAAGTCAATAGTCATCTCCTATCTCACTAACCTGCATCCTCTCTCTATTATTCTCCTTTCTCTGTCCACTCCACTCTCATCAGTATTCCCATTCTTCTCTTATGCACTTCCTGACACCCCCTGTAACCTGTCACTCTTTTTCATAATCTTATTCCTATGTAACCCTCTGCAAAACAGTGGCAGTAAAATGCCTTGATTGGGGCGATATGATTATCAAAAATATTTTTTAAATAAACATTGTATTCAAAACATAAAAAAATAAATTTAACTATGAACTATTATTATCATGATTATGAGTAACAGGGACACTTTGTAAAAAGCCAAAGTATAGGCTTACAGCCATATCACATTGAAACACCAGTTTCCGCATGACCACTGAAGTTAAACAATGTCAAGCCTGGTCAGTACCTAGATGAGTGACTCCTTTGGAATACTAGGTACTGTAAGATTTGATGTGTGGGTGGTGTAATGGCTAATGGCTCAGAATTGTTAATCAGAGAACAGAGTTTCAATTCCAGTTTGGTTCATTATATTCATTTATACACAAATACCCTGGGAAAAGGTATAAATGCACCTCTTCTCCCACTGGCTATGGGTTAATCAGTAAGACTTGTACTACTAAATCATTATCTACATAAAAAATAAAATTAAAAAAGAAAATCTTATAATCTAAAAATATTTCCTGGTTTTAAATAACCTGAAAGGGTTGATAAACTGTAGAAAATCGGTCATTAAAATATTGAATAAAAATCTGTGAAATCCAAGTAACCATAACTTCATTAATGTTGCCACAAAGGCATGAAACCAACAGTCACCATGCAGTGTTGATTTCTATGCCTGCACTGTTCATATCTATCTGTTTATATTTATATTAGATAGGGATATAGATATATCCTGTCCTGTCTCCCTTATGGGTGCTTATGTGTATGCATATACTGCAATAGAACCAATTGATCTTGCATACCTTTCATAGTTTGATACTAAATGGGAGCCTTATATTTGAAATCTTCTACCAAACTAAGCTCAGCAAACGCGTATTAATATAGTCAATGTTCTAACCATTGAACTACAACAGGAGCAAAAGAGCGTAAGAATGTTTAATTTGAACAAATTTTAATGTGATGCATCTCAGAAAACCCAACCTGTGTTTCCCTGTCTTCTGGAGGAAGTTTTGAAAGTTTATTTATTTAGAATGATAATTTATTATTCATTATCAGAAAATGGCAACCATTCAACAAGTGGGGTATTTAAAAAGTGGAAAGGAAGTGCCTCTCCCTACCAACCAAACTCCAATAGCCTAACTTCAAGGCAAAATGCCAGTTGGTTCAGTTTAAGTTTCATATTTGTTTTCCCTGGACTCATTTATTGTAATTTTTTTTACTGAATGTTATTTATCCTTTGACCAAAGTCTTTTTGTTGGTTTAATTTAGACACAAGTTCCAGTCAAATTCCTTGCATTCACTTACGCACAAATACCCTTGGAAAAGGTATTATCCGTATCTTCCCTTCAGTTATGAGTTAAATAATAGGACAGATTGGGTTCTATAACCTTGGCTGGCAACCAGTCTACTGCAGAAAGCAATGGCAACCTACTGCAAGATAATCTTCTGCCCGATCAGTCATGTCTCGAAAGAGACATAAATCGCCCAAAGCGTACATCACGTATGACTCTTAACCTTTTCCAAGGGTATCTAAACTTATTTATAAATGGAACTTTGTCTGTGTCTGTGTGTGTGTGTGTGTGTCTCCGTTACCTATAGACTCCAAAACGGCTGAACCGATTTTCTTGAAAATTTACACAGTTGTACTATAAGCGTCTGCGAGTGTTCTTAGCTAGGTTTTGTGTCGAGGTACCCTGATAAATATTGAAAATCGATAACCGAAAAAGTCAGGTTATAGAAGGAGTGGTCTGATTTTAATCAAATTTGATACACTCATAGACAAAGACATAAGAAATGATATTCAGAAGTTTCAAGGTTGCAGTTCTTACAATAGTGCAGAAAATCAATAATATATATATATATAAAAGGCAAGATGTTTGTGTGTGTGTGTGTGTGTGTGTGTGTGTGTGTCTGTGTCTGTGTCTGTTTATCTGCATGTATGTCTATTTTTTTCAGCAATTTTATTTTAGTTTTTGCTTCAGGTTTGACTGAGTAGGTATAATTGTAGTTCTTAGTCTCAGCCATGATACCATTTACTCAGAGGACTTATTTAGCCTTCAAAATTCAGTTTACGATGAAAAAAACTTATTTGATATCGATACCAGAAAATCAAAATTTGACTTGCATTCATTCATTTTTCTGTCAGTCTACGGTTTCGCTTTAACTGGAAACAACTATTGCTTTTTAGTCTTTCGTGCCAACGTCCAAAGAGTCTTAGCTCCAGGACCATGGATTAGTTTTAAAGCTTCCATTACACCCGAGCAACGCTGGGCTATACTGCTAGTTTGCGCATAAGTGAATGAAAAGAATTCAACTGGAATTTGAACCTGGTTTCCCGATTTCTCATTCCAAGCTGATATCCATAACACCACAATGCACATTCCACTGTTATGATTATCAGCCCAAAAGTTGATACATTTTTGTATTAAAGCCATTAATACCTGTTGGATTTTAAATTAGCCAACTCCCAGTAGGTCTCTGTTATTCTCTGTTAGCTCATATACCACATTTTACTACTATTGCTTTTGCACTGATCAGTGATATTGTGTATGCGCCTGGTTTTAGGTTTATTGTTGAGAATTTGGGGAACAGTACACTCTCAATGCATTTTCTTCTCAGTGAATACTTTTCTCTCCTGATCACACTGGCATTTATTAAGGAGAAATTTTTCAGATATGTTACAGTGAACTACGAGTGTGTTTAAAGTGTTGTCAAGCAGTATATAAATTTCTATAAGTTTCACCAATGTACTTTATTGGATATTTTTTTTTCTAATCATTTCACCCCAAGCAAGGCATTCCACTACCACTGTTGCACAGGAGGTTACATAGGGGAAAATGATGAGAAAGAGCGGTTAGATATAGGAAATGTCAGAAGGAGGATGACAGACATGTAAGGATACCGACGATGAGGGTTTGGTAGATAGGAAGAATGTGGAAGGGAATTCCACAGGCGGGAAATGCGAGAAAAGAAGCTGTTGGAGTAGAAATTGCAGTTGCATATACTGTGCAATATATTTTGTATATTCTTGCCTCTGACGATTTCTAACCCTTTTCATTTAACTAACTTCCTCATGCCTTTTCAAGTTCACTTTGTTCTTGCGAAGAGCATGTAGATCCTAAACACAAAGCTTTTTGACTTTCATTATCTTCTGTAAGTGTTGATATTGTGACGTGTTTAACATCTTTAATAATACGCAAGTACTTTGCTATGGATCGTTTTCCACTACTGACTTTATAGCCTCTTTGACAAAGTCCAATATATGTCCCATTTTCCACCAGCATTTCTCCAGAACAAAACTTGGCAAAACAATTTCATACTTGCCATTCAATTATGACTCAGTCAGTTAAGTGCCATACGTGAAACACGCTTGGGCGATCATGTCTCGAAAGAGACATGACTGACTCGGCAGAAGATTATCCTGCAGTAGGTTGCCATTGCTTTCTACGGTAGACTGGTTGCCAGCCAAGGCTATAGAACCCAATCTGTCTTGTTATTTAACCCATAACTGGAAGGAAGAGATGGATAATTACCTTTCCCAAGGGTATTTGCGTGTAAGTGAATGCAATGAATTCAACTGGAATGACTACTTAACCATAAACTCTAGATATTTTCTAAATATCTCCATAGTGTTATTCTTTTGCTTGAACTCCCATAAGATTGTTTGACCTCATTTTATTAAGAGTTGGAGTTTTGTTTAACGGCATATCAACCTCTATAGGTTATTTAATGCCAAAACAGATATGGTTTTAAGGAATTCTTTTTTCAATGTTCAGTTATAGTGAGATTTAGTCAGATTTTGAAGAAAATTTATTTATTTTAGAAAACTGAAGATATCTTCTAGTTTTGTATTCAAAAATGTATTGCTGGGAATCATTTTTTCCTTCAGAAAATTGTTGATAATATTTTTCCTTCAAAAATGTATATTTTTATACATATATATATATATATTTCTATAAAAGTTTATTTTTATAGTTTCATCGTGTTTTGACCCCAATTTGGGGGTTAACTATTTGCTCATAACTGGGACCCTAACAGGTGCTACCACTCTGGGTCAGGGTGGACCTGGGAACAACAGCAATTAAGAGGTGGTTCCATGCTCCTCACCACCTCCTAATCAGAGGCCTTGCTGCCAGATGCATTTTTACCATCATACCCAGGACCCATTTTATCAAACAACCTGAAGTGAAGCAAATATATTGGATATATAGCTGCATCTTCTACCAGAAAGTTTGGGTCTGTACCTTGGGCCAGAAAGTTTTCCATCAGAATCCATCTTTCAAATTTATAAATCTACCATTCATCCATGCACTGAATACTGTTGCCTTATCTGGTCTGGTGCTCCTGCTATTTATCTTGAGGTTCTCAACAAAATCCAAAGAAGGATCTGCAATGTAATTGGTCCTGACTTAGGATCTCAACTTCAGTCACTTTCTCATCAGAGTCACGTGGCTTCCTTCTGTCTTTTCTAAAAATATTTCCATGGCAATTACTTTAACCAGATTTTTTTTACCTGGTGCCCCATCCACATGAATTTAAGCATGTTACTAGATTGGCATCTAGGTCCCACCCTTTTACCATTGAAATAGTTAAATGTAGTCACCACTTCTTCTCCAACAGTTTCTTTTCTTGCACTTTCTCCCCTGTGGAATTCCCTTCTGTTTGCTTGCTTCTCTGATAGCTACAATCTGTAAACATTAAAATACAACATCAACTGCCATCTTCTATCTTAAATCCCATTCATATTTTATCCTTTCTTCAATATCCGCTGTACTTAGTTGTTTCTTTCTGTAAGCTTCTACTGTAACTCCTGACATCACTATTAAAAAAAAAATTAAATCCTGATTGGTTAAAATTTCTACATAGAATTGAATAAAAGGATCTCATTTGAGTAGGCACAAATATTGTTTTCAATTTCTACCTCAAGTGACTCTTGGGCCTTATAGAAAGTGAAAATTGTTGTATATAAAAAAAAACAAAAAAAACCTGAAATTAATCTGACAATAGAATAGATGACCAAATTATTGCATTTTTGTTTGCCCATGCATGAAATGAAATGGAACTGATTTCTTCAAAAAACGCTATCAAAATAATTTTGTTGTTCCTCTGTATGAAGAGTGGCATCTAAGAGACATTTACAAGTAATTCCAATATTTAGACATGCATATATACCACAAATGAATACTATATTTATTACTAATTGGTTTCTTGATGAAAATGGTGTGTAATTATTTCTGCGCATGATTGCATTCTGAATGATTAACTTTGGCAATCTTCTTTCCTCAAGTGGGTTTTGTCTAAAAATAGACAAAACGAGGAAATGATGTGACTAAGGCAATTTGAAATGCAATAAAATAAATGGACCCATTTATTTCAGACAAGACGGGACATTTCTAAAGACTCAAAATCAGACTGCACAAAGCTGGTGGAATTTTCAAGCAGCTATCATTCCATAAGGCTATGTGCAAGGAGAGAGAAAAATAACAAGACGAATATAGTTTCTTTGTTTTTGACAGAATCATTTTTAAAAAAAACAAAAAAAAAAAAAAACAATTAATTTTGTATTCAAATCTACACAAAATATTCTTAATTAACTCCTGCATAATTAGGTAAAGTTAGTTTGGTAAATATCAACTTTAGGTTATTCAATTTTTGATATAAGTCTTATTGGACAAAAATCACAAATGTTTAGATAGGTAGACATTACATCAGGCTGATTCTAGAGTCAAAAGGAAAAAGCATTATTTGGTAAATATCAACCTTAGGTTATTCAATTTTTGATATAAGTCTTATTGGACAAAAATCACAAATGTTTAGATAGGTAGACATTACATCAGGCTGATTCTAGAGTCAAAAGGAAAAAGCATTATTTGGTAAATATCAACCTTAGGTTATTCAATTTTTGATATAAGTCTTATTGGACAAAAAATCACAAATGTTTAGATAGGTAGACATTACATCAGGCTGATTCTAGAGTCAAAAGGAAAAAGCATTATTTGGTAAATATCAACCTTAGGTTATTCAATTTTTGATATAAGTCTTATTGGACAAAAAATCACAAATGTTTAGATAGGTAGACATTACATCAGGCTGATTCTAGAGTCAAAAGGAAAAAGCATTATTTGGTAAATATCAACCTTAGGTTATTCAATTTTTGATATAAGTCTTTTGGACAAAAAATCACAAATGTTTAGATAGGTAGACATTACATCGGGCTGATTCTAGAGTCAAAAGGAAAAAGCATTATTTGGTAAATATCAACCTTAGGTTATTCAATTTTTGATATAAGTCTTATTGGACAAAAATCACAAATGTTTAGATAGGTAGACATTACATCAGGCTGATTCTAGAGTCAAAAGGAAAAAGCATTATTTGGTAAATATCAACCTTAGGTTATTCAATTTTTTATATAAGTCTTATTGGACAAAAATCACAAATTTTTGGATAGGTAGACATTACATCAAGCTGATTCTAGAGTGAAAAGGAAAAAGCATTATTCTAGTTTATACTAGAGTGAAAAGGAAGGGTATTGGTTTGGATTATGTGTGAGTCAAAAAGAAAAGCATTAGTTTGTCTTACATTAGAGTTAAAAAAAAAGGATGGCATTTGTCTGGATTACATACACTAGAGTTAAAAAAGTGAACATTGGTCCAGTTTATATTAGTCAAAAAAGGTGGCATTGGTCTGGTTTACTAACAGAATAAGGTTATATGTATAATGTAAATGCATTGCTAATGATTCTACTATATAAATGTGTTCAAAATCAGGAAGAAAGGGATTGTCATTGAGCAAGAATTAATGCATTGCTAATGATTTTACAAAAGAACGCATTGAAAATGAGAAAGACGGGTTGTCATTGGACAGAAAATAATGCCGGCATTACTTATGGAATGGCTATTATATGTAGTATTAGTATCATAACCCGGCGTTGCCCGTGCAACTCAGAAGATTTTAGTAGTAGAAGATGCCACTTTTTATTTTACATATTTTGTTTTTGTTTGAAAAAACCCTTTTTTTTTTTTTAAATATTTCTTTTGTTTCAAAATTACAAGAAAAAGTATTCACATTTTTTTGTTGACCAAATGAATTTTTAAAACGTCGGAATAAAAATCAAATATAAAGGCTTTTTTTTTTTTTTAATAAAAAACATTTTAGTTTCGTTTGACACATGTGATTTGATTTATGTGACGTAAAACGTCGGAATAAAAATTAAATATGAAGGCTCATTTTTTTTTTTAATAAAAAATATTTTAGGTCATGTTTGACACGTTTGATTTGATTTCTGTGACGTAATTCAGCAACCATCTTAGATCTTAGATGTTTTATGGAGCAAATGTAAACAATTGTGTCCATTAGCAAAAAAGTGCAAAAGTGAAAATTGCTGAACTCAAAAGTATGTGTTGACCTGGCTTCCCTGTAGAAGTGTGCATAGAAAGTTTGAATGGCGTAGCTTAAAAAATGTAGGCGTGCATAGGGAATAGTCATACACAGACTCACAGATTGCCTTTTATATATATAGATAATAAAAGTATTCTCATTTTAAAAAATGTCATGTGAAAAAGTTTTGTAAATAAAAAATGGTAATATATTCTTTTTAAAATCAAATGAATTTAGAAACAAAGTTAAAGGGAATTCTGAAAATTTAAATAAACAGAAACGGGGGGAAATTTTATTAAAAGTTTCAATATTTATTCAAATCCTCTTGAATGTTTTGAATTTTTATACAAAAACATTTAAGAGAAGATTAGAGAATAAATAAAAATTAAAACAAAAAAAAAGAAAGAAAGAAATGAATCCCTAAAAGTGGCTTCAAATGTTTGGCTTCTGTTTCAGATAAAACTGCTCAGGTAATGATTATAAGAAAATAAACAAAGGAGAAGAAGATAATTTTAAACAAGTTCCTTGTCGAAAAGAATTCAGAGAATTTAAGTTCACTCACAAATATCAAATGCAAGTTATTTGGCAAACAGTTTATCACAAATCTGTAGCAGCTTTTTAACAAGACTCATGGGAATGTTGACAAGTATTTTGTCTTTTAACTGATACATGTGACAATATTAATGACAGTAATTTTACAAGTCAGTTTTCTGATTTTATGTGCAGATGTAATGGTTTGTAACTCAGAAGTTGGCAAGTTGAGTTTGAATTCCAGTCAAGGTTAAATTCACAAAAATACTTTTGGGAAAGCTATGAATCCATTTCTTCTCTTCTCCCAGCTATGGGTTAAATCGTATACCAGACAAGGCTCTTTAGTTGTGGTTGTTAACCAGTCTAGGATAATGACAACTTTAAATTCAAAACTGGATGTAGCCCTGATGAAGTACATACTATGCAGCTATTGAAGGCTCATGGAGTTCATATTGACTGTGGTCTCAACTGCTATTGACCTGATAGAATAATAGAATCTGATTTTAAAAAATAAATTTTAACTTTGTTTATTAAGAAAATATAATTATAGACAAAATATGAAGCTAACAAACATTTTTATTTGATCTGATTCTTGCATTTTATCAGAAAAAACAGATCAATTTTTCTTTTAATGCCATATTCTTTATTCTGAATGTCTTCAGGATATAGAAGATGATCACTTCATTTGTTTTTTTTTTTGTCTGTAAATTACTTTAAGTTAATAAAGTGGTTTCCCATTGTCTTCTCTATAGTTGTGAATTCAGAAATAGTCTAAAAGTCTGTTATCAAGCCTACGCTTCTAATTAACCTATAGCTAGAGAGAAAATAAATGGACTTTTGGCTTTCCCAAGGGCACTTGTTTAACCCTCTAGGGCCATTCGTATCATATTTGATACAGTATTTCCCTATAAGGAAACATTTGGTATTTCCCTATAAGGAAACATTTGGTATTTCCCTATAAGGAAACATTTGGTATTCATTGACTGAGCAGTCAGTACTGCTTTCATTTGAAATTTATAAAATATTTCTCTTAAAAAAATTTTCAGGAAAATATTTCTTTCAAGGCTTGTTTTCATACTGTATCAAATATGATACGAATGGCCCTAGAGGGTTAAGGCTTCTACTGGGCATAAAGTGGGGGATCAGTTCTATATTGTTATGAAGTAATAAACAGATCCCCCACTAATATGATACGAATGGCCCTAGAGGGTTAAAGTGAATATAAAAGACTAAGGTTGAATTTGAATTTAGGATGCTGATTCCATTTTTTTCTCTCAACAACCATTATGCTAACTGCACATCTATTCTCAGTCAATACTCACTTCCTTATCAATAATTTTACTCCACTTCTTTGAATTTATTTTCTATGGCTTAATTGCAGGTGACTTAAAGATAAAAAAATATTTTTAGATTGTAAGAATTATTATTTTATTATTCTTTTTAGATAATAATTTAGTGACACAAACCGTGCTAATTAACCCATAGCTGGGGTGGGCCTGAAGAGCTAGATTCATGCCTTTCCACGGACATTTATGTTTAAGTGAATGTGGTGCAGGGATGTGCATTGTGGTGCAGTGGTTATCAGCTCAAAATGAGAAATCAGTGAGCTGAGTTCAAATTCCAGTTGAATCCCTTGCATTCACTTACGCACAAATACCCTTGGGAAAAGTATTAATCAGTCTCTTCCCTCCAGTTATGGGTTAAATAACAGGATAGATTGAGTTCTATAGCCCTGGCTGACAACCAGTCTACTACAGTCTACGCCGAAGCCTGTATCACTGACTGAATATAATGAACCCAATTGGAATTGGAACTCTTATTATCAATTCTGAGTCATTATCCATTACTCCAGCTGGACATCAAAGCTTACAGCACCTGGTATTCTCAAGTGGTCACCCATCTAAATACTGACTGGGCTCAACATTGCTTAGCTTTGATGATCATACAGGAACCAATGTTTCAACATAATATGGCTGTAATCCTAACTTCATCATCTTAAGGATAATAATAAGAAATTACCAGTCGTAGGTCAAGATTAGAGAAAGTCCTTGTAAACTTCATAATTTTGATGATGGCTGAATGGTATATGTAACAACATAGGGTTTCGAATTCAGAGATGTTGGTCTTCTACCTTGTTTGGCAACCATGACTAGAGGGCTCAACCTGCCCTTCTGTTTAACCATAGCTGGAGGTGGATAGAGAAGATAGATTCATGCATTTCTCAGGGATATTTGTGCAAAATGGAATGTAACAAACTTTGCTGGAATTCAAACTTGTTTTTAAATCACTCCCTGTAAATCTAAATCTATCTAAATCTAAATCTATTTATAAATGGAACTTTGTGTGTGCGTGTATGTGTGTGTATGTGTGTTTACTGAATGTTATTTATCCTTTGACCAAAGTCTTTTTGTTGGTTTAATTTAGACACAAGTTCCAGTCAAATTCCTTGCATTCACTTACTCACAAATACCCTTGGAAAAGTATTATCCGTATCTTCCCTTCAGTTATGAGTTAAATAATAGGACAGATTGGGTTCTATAGCCTTGGCTGGCAACCAGTCTACTGCAGAAAGTAATGGCAACCTACTGCAAGATAATCTTCTGCCCGGTCAGTCATGTCTCGAAAGAGATATAAATCACCCAAAGCGTACATCACGTATGACTCTTAACCTTTTCCAAGGGTATCTAAACTTATTTATAAATGGAACTTTGTCTGTGTCTCTGTGTGTGTGTGTGTGTCTCCGTTACCTATAGACTCCAAAACGGCTGAACCGATTTTCTTGAAAATTTACACAGTTGTACTATAAGCGTCTGCAAGTGTTCTTAGCTAGGTTTTGTGTTGAGGTACCCTGATAAATATTGAAAATCGATAACCGAAAAAGTCAGGTTATAGAAGGAGTGGTCTGATTTTAATCAAATTTGATACACTCATAGACAAAGACATAAGAAATGATATTCAGAAGTTTCAAGGTTGCAGTTCTTACAATAGTGCAGAAAATCGATAATATATATATATATATATATATAAAAGGCAAGATGTTTGTGTGTGTGTGTCTGTTTATCTGTCTGTATGTCCTTTATACAAATCCACAATTTTTATCCGATTCTCACCAAACTTCACACAAATATTCTTTAGGCTGAGTCTGAGCTCCAGGACTATGGATTAGTTTTAAAGCTTTCATTACACCCGAGCAATGCCGGGCTATACTGCTAGTATATATTTACCAACTGCTAAAGTAAACATCATGAGAATTATTTTTCACTATTTTATATAATACACTTTTAAAGTGTTTTAAAAGTGTTTTAAAGTGTTTTAGGAAGTCATGTCTAAGTATGTGTGTATGTGAATTGTTCATTTTCACATGATAACTGGATTGAATTCTTTATACAATTCTCTGTCATAAAATCACAAACCAGTATACATGCAAATGATTAAATAAACTCCAACACATATAATGTTAACCACATGATTGTAGAACAGGGACAGATTTAATTAGTTTTAATAGAAGACGACTAAAATAAAACTGCTTCCTTTTCACTTGATTTCCAGACCTCAGTGTGAATTTCCACTAAATAAATTCCACACACGTTATATTTTGAATAATTTTTTTTTTTTTACTCGGCTTATCTCTTTGAAAAGCGATATATTCGCTCACAAAGAAACTAAGACAACGATAAGACTGATTATTTATTCAAGGAAATTTTTTAAAAAAAAGAAAAGAAAACTGAAAATATTTCTCTTTCCTCTAGTACACTTAAAATCAGTTTTCCCTGTTTGACAATCTTTAAGAATAGAAATGTTGTGCCAAATGTATTGACCGATTTGTTTTTTTTTACAGTTTATTAACCCTTTGTAGGTTATTTACAGCCATATCATGTTGAAAAGAGATTATTGTAATGTCACCAAAGTGAAGCATTGTTTAGACTGGTCAATACCCACATGGGTGACCGTACTGGAATACCAGGTGCCGTAAGCTTGGATGTGTGGATGGTGTAATAAATAACAGTTTGAAATTGGAGGTTGGAGAGCAGAGTTTCAATTCCAGTCAAGTTCATTATATTCACTTATATGCAAAGGAAATGTATGAATCCATCTTTTCTCCTCTCAGCTATGAGTTAATTAGTGGGACTTGTATCAGTAAATCATTGTTATTTCCAAAAAGCTCTTCCAATCTAAAAAGATTTTCTGGCTTTAAATAACTTGGAAGCAGTTGATAAGTTTAAAAAAAAAACCATCAATAATAATTTTAAAAATCAAAACATTTTGGATTATATGACCAATTCTTTTTTTGAAAGTAATTATTGCATTAACAATTTTTTGAGAACAATGTTTTTTCCAGATACTGCCATGCTATTTAATCCATAGCGTGGGGGAGATTCATATCTTTGCCAAGGGTATTTTTGCATATGTGAATTCAAATTCAGCTCTTCAATTTCTAATTCAAAGCTGTTATCCATTGCACCACATGCACATCCACCTAAATGGTTTGAACTGCAATGTAAATATGAGGAGCACAAGGTGGCTTTGTTGGTATTTATTTGCATGATCACTCGAAAGGAAGTGACACATAAAGCCAAGTAGGAGTCCTACATGTATATGGGACAAGAGACAAAAATTGCTCAAGCCCACTTGACATTTATCATTTTTGGGGAGAGCTCAGTTGCCATTTCCTTAAGGTAAGCTCACCTTCCCTTGGGACTAAGTTTATTATACTGGGGACAGCTCAGGTGCCAAGGATTAACTTTAGTCCATTGTGAAAAAAGGAAGCATTATCAAAGGTAGGCTCACCCACCCTTGGGACAAAGTGTATTATACTTCATTTAACCCTGAGAAGAAGCTCCTGAGCTAAGTACAGTTAATAGATATTGATCAGTCAACATTGGACTTTTCTCTCATTGAATAACAAATCTACCATTGTAATTACCAGGTTTTCCTGTTTTGAAGACGCTACTTTTCCTTAAAATAAATTTTGCAAATTTATTCTGTGATCTTCAAGCTGATGGTTAATCTAATTTTATGCTTAGGATTTTTTCTTCAAAGTTTGGAAATTAAAATTAAGGTGCTTCCTCAAATGATGGAAAATCTAGTAGATTATGCAATATGAAATAAATTGATAATTTTGTTTTAGGCTTGATATTTTAACTGTCTTTTAAAGATTTTTTTGTTAAATGACAAAATTTCAGAGATGATAGCATTATTTTTGCTTGGCTTTGGAAAAGCATTAGCATGGAATGAACAAGAGAGAATTTGAACTTTGCATGACAATTCCACTTTCTGTACCAATAACTGTTAGCAGATACAGTCAGTTAAGTGCCATACGTGAAACACGCTTGGGCAATCATGTCTCGAAATAGGCATGGCTGACTGGGCAGAAGATTATCCCACAGTAGGTTGCCATTGCTTTCTGTGGTAGACTGGTTGCCAGCTAAGGCTATAGAACCCAATCTGTTCTGTTATTTAACCCATAACTGGAGGGAAGAGATGGATTAATACCTTTCCCAAGGGTATTTGCACGTAAGTGAATGCATTGAATTCAACTGGACTTCAAACTCAGCTCCCCGATTTCTCGTTCCAAGCCGATATCCAATGTACCACAATGCACAGCAGATACAGTAGGTGTCATGAAACCAAAACAATGGCTATCTATTTGTAAAAGAAAAAAAAATTCCCTTATTGAATAAAAAAGACAAAAGTGAGGCAGACAGATGATTGATAAAAGAACCAAGGGAAAGATAAAAAAAAAAAACTATTAAGTGTTGTTTTGATTAAATTGTCATCTGACCTCTTGTTTTGTTTTGTAGGTTGGTTGTTTTTATTTAAGAGTATATCAACCTCTATTGGCTATTTAACACTGAAATCTAAATATTTTGGACACAGATTTAAATTAGTTTTTTGAGATAATAATTTTTTTTTTTATGAAACATAACCAAACTTCTTACAACTTACAGGTTTTATCCAGAATTATCAGAAGGTTATCAGAAAGTGGATTTGTAAAAGAATAAAAGTATACCTTTTGTATGTTTAAATAGAAATTTATTGATAGAAAAGAATAACATGAATTGGTAGAAGTTAATGTTCAATGAGAAACAGTATTAACAAGTTAAGGGTATCAAGAGTTCATAGTAGTAACTTGTGTGGATGTAGGTGGGACTATACATATGCATGAGCATTATCTTTGGGTAAGAACATCTTTGAAGTTATCGCTCAGTCTTAAAGGGTTCCGTTCAGTAATCAAGTATAAGAAAAGGTAGACGGGTGAACCATGAAGAGGAACGAGGTGAGAGAGAAAGAGAGAGGTAATAATAGCGATCGCTTGACGTTTGTCAAGAGTATGTGCTTATTACATTTGTCTTTTTCTCTCTGGTGACAGTTGAGCTTGCTTTGTCTTTTATTTTGTTTGTGGAGCTTGAAAAGGTAATTTGGGAATTCACTCCCGGATGTGATTCTGGCCTTTCCATTGGACGACAAACAAACTTCACGTCAGCTTGCAAAAAGGGTCCATATAAAGAATTTATTTCTGATAATTGAAGATGATTTGAATTTTGTTTTTAGATGTTTCCTAGTTTTCTATTGGCCGAAAAACATTTTGCATCAAGGTGTGAAATTTCACAAGTTTTGTGCGTGCTAAGCAAAGTTTGTAACTCAAGAGTCTTTTTTTTCTAACAAAATCAATGAGTCAGTGTTTAACATTTTAATTTTAAATCTAGATCTTGTTTTGTTCACTACACCCTATGTGTGGTGTTCCATGTGGAAGTCTTATTTGTGCCATGACCGTCATGATCCAGTGTTTGATTCTGGTGCTACCAAGTTTTGTGTCCCTCTTCAATGGCAGATAACCAACCAATAAAAAAAAATCTTTTTATAGCACCTAATTAATAAATTAGTAAATGCTCCTAATCCACATTTTCACATTTAAATTATTTACATTATTCAGACTATTGTCCTGATCTTTATTGTTATGTTTATGATGTTTCAGCAGTTGTATGCTCTGGCCTTCTTCAGATTTGAGGAATTTCGAAATATAGACAAATACTTTCACATTTAATGGCTTAGTTCTGTTCTAGGCTATTTACTTAACATTTGCATAATGACAATTTGGGATTTGCGATAAAAAGAAACTGAAATTAAATTGCAAGAAATAGTAAAAAAAAAAAAATCAACAATTGTTGATAATGCTTCATCTAAGGAATTCAGACAAGACTATTAAATCTGTTTTTTTACAAGATGTAAGTAAACATTAAAAATAAAATGAAAGCATTTCTTCTTAATGTGTCATGGCCCTTCAGGACATGGGTGACTTCCACTTGCTTCTATCCCTTGTTGTTGTTAACATTTCTCTTCTACAGTAGCGAGCATAAAGATCAGAACAATGTTAAGAAAAAGTCTAAATATGTTATAACTTTTTATTTTAAAGCTTCATAAAACATTTTATTAAGGAAAAACAAGGATATAAAAGTAAATTATATAATTCCAAAATATAAAACTCAATAAACTTATTTTGATAAAGTTATAAAAATAATTATATAACATTTGAAAAAATAGTTTATTGAGCTTTATATTTTGGAATTATATAATTTACCTTTATATTCTTATTTTTATTATTATTTATATTTCCTTGATAAAATGTTGGTTGGTTGGTTGGTTTGGTTGGTTGGTTGGTTGGTTGGTTGTTTTGTTTTTATGGCATATCAACCTCGGCGGGTCATTTATTGCCAACTAAATTTTTTTGTTTATTTTATTACTTGTAATACCTTTTTCTTTCAACAATTTATTCTTGTTTTTTTTTGTTTTTTTTTAATCATTTCACCCTGAGCAAGGCGGAAATGCCACTGATGTGCAGGGGGCTACATAAATGTAAAAATATTAATTAGAAAAGAGTGAGGAGTACAAACTAGTTAGAAAGGAACAATAGAAAGCTGAGAAAGCAGGTGTGATGACAGATACATAGGTGGAGAGAAAGGGAAGGTTATACAGAGGTGGGGAGAGAGCTAGAGTCCAGTGGTTAGTAGATGAGTATTGACTTTGCATTATATAAGTTTTGTGTCTAGTAATACTTTTTTCTTTTTGAGAATCAAGATTCATTGGGATTTGTTTTTAAGGGCAGAGTCCCCAAGTCCTACCCTGTTATTTAACCCATAACTGGAGGGAGGGGATGTATTAATACCTTTCCCAAGGGTACCAGTGCTTAAGTGAATGCAGGATATTCAACTGGAATTCGAACTCGGCTCACTGATTTCTCTTTCCGAGCTGATATCCACTGCACCACAACACACATCTGTCACTATACGCTTACAGCACCTGGTATTCCCAAGCGGTCACCCATCTAAGTACAGACCAGGCTCAACATTGCTTAACTTCAGTGATCGAGCGAGAACCGGTGTATTCAACGTGATATGGCCGTAAGCCTGATAAAATGTTCTATGAAGCGTTAAAAAGTTATTTCACACTTAGACTTTTTCTTAACATCGTTCTGATCTTTATGCTCGCTTACTGTGTGTGTTATGGTGCAGTGGATATCGGCTTGGAACGAGAAGTCAGGGAGCCGAGTTCAAATTCCAGTTGAATTCCTTGCATTAACGTACACGCAAATACCCTTGAGAAAGGTATTAATCTGTCTCTTCTCTCCAGTTACGGGTTAAATAACAGGACAGATTGGGTTCTATAGCCTTGGTTGGCAACCAGTCTACCACAGAAAGCAATGGCAACCTACTGCAGGATAATCTTCTGCCCAGTCAGTCATGTCACTTTTGAGACATGATCACCCAAGCATGTATTCATATGGCACTTAACTGATTGCATATCTTTCCCAAACTGTGTTTTGCCATCCACCTGCTCAAGCCCATCAAGTATGTCTTGCACTGCTTTTCCCTGTCTCTCTATCTGTCCTGTAAGTATTAGATTCTCCACGCCCTCCATCTTCATTATGTGTCTTAGAAACATCAGCTGTCTCTTCCTGATGTAAAATATAGGTTTCCTTTTCATTTGCATCTTCTTCAAAACCTTTTTGCTGTTCACATATTCAGTCCATGGAATTCTCAGTATCCTTCTGTAGAACCACATTTCTGTTGCTTTGAGTTTTTTTTTGTTTTTGTTTTCAATGAAATTTTCCTGTCTCTCAATATTCTACCCAGCCTTTAGAATTAATACTAGCCAAAAATTTATAATAATTGACAATAACTTATCTTTGCAATTCAGTGTAAGACTATTACATTTTACTCTACATGCTGTAAACAAGCAACAGAAATAAAATGAACACTAGTCAAAATTTAGTACTAATTAAATATTCTTCATTGAAGAAATTTAAATACAATTAGAAAAAAAATAATTTTAAAAAATGGCTAACAAAACTGAAATTCTTGTTTTGAGTCCTGGAAAACCATAGCAAATTTACAAGAGGCCTAACTATCAGGAATGTTTTAAAGATATTATTTCATAAATTTGAGGCCTATCTGGAATGTATATATTCCTAACAAGGACTAAATAAAATTTATCTTTTGCCAATACTTAGTGGTTTATCTTTGCTTTTTTTATATTTTATAGGTCTGAAAAAAATATATAGGCTAGTAATTCATCAAGTGTGCACCGTGACTTACTGGGACACAAGGAGTGCCATAGGATATTTAAAAAATTTTATTAATTCAAGGTCATTGTCATTGCATGGATACAATAACAAGAGCAAGAGATGTCTAACTCCAGTAGTCCTGAGCATGACAGAAAAATGCCTCCAGCAACAAGGCCTCTGATTGGGGGGTTGTGAGAAGCATGGAACCACCTCTTAATTGCTGTTGTTCCCAGATCCACACTAGCTTTTCTAGTGATATTACAACTTCAATATTTGTAATACACAAAGTCGAATAAAATGCATGGTCATCAGCAAAAAGAGCAACCCAAAATGCCAAATACAGTTGGGGGATACTAGAATCAAGCAGGTACAAAAATTTAAATACCTAGGAAGCATTCTAACAGGAGATGGAAAGTGCAACACAGAAATTCGAAACTAAATTGGGATGGCAAATGATGCATCCCAGAAGCTGAGTAAATTACTAAGACACAAGAAAATTTCACTAGAAACAAAGAAGAGAGGGCTAGATTGCCATGTGATGTCAGTTCTTCAGTACGGCAGTGAATGTTGGACAATATCATTGAAGATAAAGGAAAAACTTGAAGCAACTTAAATGTTGGTTCTACAGAAGGATGCTGCGGATATCATGGACCGAGCATGTGAGCAATGATGAGGTTCTGGAAAGGATGGCAACGAAAAGGAAATTAATAGTGAGCATCAGGAAGAGACAGCTGAACTTCCTGGGACATGCAATGAGGAAGGAGGGCTTGGAGAACCTGATACTGACAGGCCAGATAGAAGGAAAAAGAGACAGAGGAAGGCAGCAGATAACATATTTGAAGGGCCTGAGCAGGTGGATGACAGAACAGGGGTTGTAACAGGAGAAAACGTTCTAAGAGCCACCAGGGATAGGGAAATGTGGAAAGCCATGATCGCCTACGTACTGAAAGGACAGGACACATAGAAGAAGAATGTATAATCAAGAACGACTTAACTGAAAACACAACCTGAGGTATACTTCTAGTGGAAATGTGACAGTAGTTATTTAAACTTCAGCTTGATTTAAATATGTCAGCAAGAAAGAGAGTTTGTAAAAGAAACTTCAGTTTTTTTATTTTTTATTTTTTTATTTAGGTCATCATGAAAACTCTTTATATGTGAAGTGTACAGGTATTTGAAAATATCTAGGGTTCACTGATGTAGGCTATATGCTCCTTCAGTCAAAAAAATTCAGATAAAGTCCTATAATTGATATCTATGTAAAGCTGTTATAATTGCTTATCAGAGAAATTAAAAGAAAAAGATTTTTATATTTCTCAGTAGGTTGCTACAGTATTGTCTAATTGACTATTAGATTAGAGCTTCTTATCAAGATAAGAGTGGGGAAAAAAGAAACATCTTATTTGTAGGTCAAAGAATGCAAATTCATTTAACTTTTTGTACAAACTATTTTTATCTCAGATAAATCTTGAAAATTTACCATGTCTTATAAGTCAAAGGTTACTTTCTTTAATTATTTTAGTTAATTTTTGCAAATTGAAATTGGAGTATATCCATAACACTGAGAAATACAGTAGCTTACATTTCCTTTAAATTATCCAGTAGTGAAATAATTATATGTTTTGATTTCAATTACTATTACATTAAAGAGAGACTAATTTCAGAGGAATTGTAGCAGAAAGTAGATATTAATTGTAATGGTTGTGGGTGAGAACTTACAAAATAAATGAAGTCAATACATTTGTGTTTTCATACACATATTACTATATAGAACAGTCAGTTAAGTGCCATCTGTGATACACGCTTGGCCGATCATGTCTCAAAAGAGACAAGCCTGACTGGGCAGAAGATTTTTCTGCAGTAGGTTGTCATTGCTTTCTATAGTAGACTGGTTGACAGCTAAGGCTATAGACCCCAATCTGTCTTGCTATTTAATCCATAGCTAGAGGGAGAAGAGGTGGATTAATACCTTTCTCAAGGGTATTTGTGCATACGTAAATGAAAAGAAGAGTTAAAAAAATATAAACATATACTTATGTGATTGTTTATAGTGTATGTGTGCCATGAGGTTTGATTAACATTAAGAAGTCTGTCATGCAATTTATTTTCCTAGCGATGAAAAGGGGGCCTACCACGTAAGAGTAATTGATTAACTTATTTTCTACAGCTTATTTAAAGCCAGAAAATATTTTTACATTTTAAGAATTTTTTTTTTTTTAAACATAATAATGATTTGGTGATACAAGTCTAACTAATTCACCCATAGCTGGGGTGGGAACTTAGGAAAAGTATGAATCCACCTCTTCTAAGGGTATTTGCACATAAGTGATTATAATGAATGCAACAGGAATTAGAAGTCGGCTGTCAGATTAGCAATTCTAAGCCATTATCCATTACACCACCCACACATCCAAGCTTACACCACCTGGTATTGCTGGGAAACAATGATCGTCTTGACAGACAATGAAGGAATAAAAATATGAAAAATATAATAAATATATAATATTCAATTTTTATTCTTTGTCGGTGACAGTTGTGTGGAGTAGGGGGGTAGCCAGAAGGAGCCAGTGGGAGTCATTAACTAGTCTCTGCTTCTTCAGCTGGGGGGGATCTCTCTGTTCAACCAAAATCCCCACACTTATAAAACCCCAAAATTCCTACACATTTTATTTTTTTGGGTTGTCACTTAATTGATGCCATCTACGGCCAGATACCATTACAAGGATGCATTTATATATAAAAAATATTAATAAAGTCCACAAAAAAGTTAAAATTTATAGTAAGGGATTTTACTGAGTCCTACTTGTTATTACAAAAAAGTTTTAATTCATGAAGTAGTTGTTAAGTAGAGAAATTAGAAATAGAACGCTTGGAAGATTCTAGATGATTCAAGAAATATGCTTAATAGGTGCTAGCCTCTATAAAAATAGATTTTGGGAAAAGAGTAGTCTGTTGTTAAAAAGATTTGCTGACATTATCAACTCTGGCTTTGATTCAAGGATTCATATCCAGCCAAAAGAATCTCTACGAAAAGTCGCTGACCAACATAAACCCAAAAAGAACCTCATAGAACAAATCTGGTAAATAGAAGTTTTGACTCTTTCATTGACCAAACAAAAAATTATTCTTTATAAAAACATTTGAAGATTTCCAAAAATAGTACTTAGAATACTCGCTAGCCTAACATGTAAAAAATTACTTCACCCACTCATTATCTCTACCTTTTGCAACACTTTGCCTGCCAGTAGTAAACTCTATGTCTCTATTTGAATGCAAAAAAATTGTATATTTGTAAATATTTTTATTTTGTGTTTTTAAAAATGAAATATTTATCTGTGATTTAGTAATCATTTTTTT
This sequence comes from Ascarosepion bandense, assembly GCA_037127315.1. Lineage (NCBI taxonomy): Eukaryota > Metazoa > Mollusca > Cephalopoda > Sepiida > Sepiidae > Ascarosepion > Ascarosepion bandense. The sequence continues at coordinate 1,431,255 of JBBBDQ010001566.1, forward strand.
TTTCTTTTGTTACAACTTATAACACATAACAATACATCCATCAATCATGTTTGCCAGCTAAGCCAGTTGCTGCCTGTGTTTCTGCCTTTGTTGTACTGCCAACATCATCCATGGCTGGATATATTTTTTTTTTAATCATATCACCCCAAGCAAGGCGATAACGCCACTGATGCACAGGGGGCTACGTAAGGGTAAAATGAATGGAAAAGAGAAAGCCAGAAACCACATCCTAAACAGGAAACAAGGGATGAGCCTCTTCACCTGTTCAATAGACGTGGGCGGAGTGTGAACCGAGTGATAGTTTAGTCTATCTACTCCAATTGAGATATTTATCAATCATATCTTTGCCGCACAAGGTAAAATATTACCGTATTCCCAGGTGATCATCCATCTAGTTACTGACCAGGCTTGACTGTGATTGCACAGGAACCAGGGTTTCGGCATAATATGACTGTAAGCCAGACATGGGTGAGAAAGAGCCAAAGATAGAAAAGAAAATTGCACTTTTTCTTATTTTTATACTACACCCCCTAATACACATTAAAAGAAGGCCTCTTGCAGATATGGTGGAGTAATCACCAAACCAAGGATAGTGTTATGTTGGTCAGTCATCAGTATTTTTCTTCTGTGTCCCTACGGGATGTAGGTGACCATGACTCTTCATATCTTCCTATCCCTTGTAGCACTTCTCCTGTTACCCCTCCCAAATCCTGCTCCACCATCTATCTGTTTGTCCATCCAGAATGTCACGCATTTCTTTCCCCAGTCTCTCTATCTGTCCTGTGAGTATCAGATTCTCCAAGCCCTCCTTCCTCATTACATGTCCCAAGAACTTCAGCCATCTTTTCCTGATGTTAAGTACCAGTTTCCTTTTTGTTTCCATACTCTTCAAAAACTCGTTGTTGCTCACATGTTTGGTTCATTGTATCCTCAGATGCTGAGGATACAATGAACCACATCACTTCTGTAGAACCACATCACGGTTGCTTCAAGTCTTTCCTTCATTTTTGATGAAATTGTCCAGCATTTGCTGCCATATTGAAGGAAAGACATCCCATAGCAGTCCAGTACTCTCTTCTTTGTTTCCAGTGAAATTTTCTTGTCTCTTAATATTCTACTCAGCTTTTGGAATGTGTCCTTGGCCATGCCAATACACCTTCAGATCTTAGTGTTGCATTTACCGTCCTCTGCTAGAAGTCTTCCCACGTACAACATTTAAAGTAAGCCTGACCATTATCATTTTTAGATGTGCAACCACTTCAGCCAATTTTAACATATAATAAATTATAATGAAAGAAAGAAGCCATATTGAGTTAATCTTACTGAATGAGAATGAAAAAAAAATAACATGTGGATGTTCAAATTCATTCAATGCTTAGTTAGCTTGCCATAGACTCTAAAGCAGAGGTTCCCAACCAGTGGGTTGCAACCCCCTGGAAGGGTGCGACACCTTGGCAGGAGAGTGTGTAGAGTAGCTTGGGATAACATTAATTGTATTTCATCAATTACATTTTTCAAGCTCTTACATATTTTTACATTCACACTGTATACTATACTTCCCAGTTCCACGCTCGGTCTCATTCTCAGAATTGCAACTTTCTTCCCTCCCCGGCTCCCATCTTTCTTTTCTTTACTCTTAACTGCCCGCTTCAAAATAAAAACAAAGAATAGGAACAGATAGGATGTTGGAGATGACATGAGACTGGCTCTAACAAACACTCGGCTACAAATTTCAAAGCTTGTTGCTGAAATGCAAAATCAGGCATCTCACTAGCTGGGTTGGATAGTTTTTAAACCTATGATAATATTATTTTAAGAAATATATGTTCTTTTTGTGAATTAAGATTGCACAAATGTGCTTTAATTTGGTAATAAATAATTACAGAATTTTAAAATATTTTTTTAGATGTTTCTTTCCCTGTCCTTCATAGAAAATAAAAATAAAATTAAGCTGCTGATAGTAAGCCCTAAGTAGGGGGTCGCATGGGTTTCAAACTTTTAGGTAAGGGGTTGGAGTGGCAAAGGGTTGGGAACCACTGTTCTAAAGACTTCCTAGAAGTTTTTTGTCTGTCTATATTCTTCCCTTCAATACCTTATAGGCAACCCTAACCCAAATATGTCTATCATGTAACGATCAAGTCAGGGGTGATAATTCCTCCTAAAAAACTGCCCATAAATCTAGTTCATATGAGAGTCAAAAGGTCTGACATTGGTCAAATTTCTACCAAGTCTGTAAGTTGTTTTTTTTTTTTTTTTTTTAGAGAGGTAGGGGCTCTTACTCTTCTGCAAGAAATACAGTCATGATATTCTAATCCTTAACAGGTAAAAGTCCCTTATCTATGATTTGAGTAGAAGAATATACAATGTCATATAAAGAATTATTGTGAGCATAGGAGGAAAGTTATGGGAAAGAGTGACAGGTTATAGGGGGTGTCAGGAAGTGATTAAGAGGAGGATGAATATGGCCATAAAGTGAGGGATCAGTTTATATATTGATTATCATGCAGAATTGATCCCCCATTTTGTATCCGCATTAAAATAGTATAGAATTGTCTTTTTATAATCATATCACCCCAAGCAAATGCAGTTTACTGTCACTGGTGTGCAGGGGGTTACATATGGGAAAGAGTGACATGTTATAGGGGGTGTCAGGAAGTCAGTAAGAAAAGGATGACAATACTGATGAAAGTGGAGTAGATGGAGATAGGAGCATGAGAGAGAAGATGCAAGTTAGTGAGATAGGAGATAACTATTGGCTTTACATTTAAATTCTTGGAGATTGTAGCTGTCAGGGAAGCAAGTAAACGGAAGGGAATTCCACAGGCGGGAAGTGCAAGAAGAAAAGCTGCTGGAGTAGAATTTGTGTTTACATTTCATTGGTTTCACAGTAAAAGGGTGGGACCTAGTTGCTAATCTTGTGGCTCGAGTAAATTCTATATTACAGAATGTAGAGACTACGTCTGGATTCTCTGCAGTTGGTCAGAATATCTCCTAGGCATGGTATTCTGACAGAGATAGATTGTCTAAGTATAATATAACACCAAAATAGCTTGATGTTGGCAGAGGGCCCTAAGAATTCTGAAGCGTCAATGCTCTTTCCAAACTGTCTTCATATTAATTTTCTTCTTACTCTCCCAAGAATAGCCCACCAAAACATGTCTCCCATTTTTCCAATAATCAAATATGTCTTCCACTCAGCAACTGATTCAAAGACTATAATTCTTTTACAGTGTGGAATTCATGTTCAATTTTTTATTGATTTCTTTATTCATTTTTGTTGTTTTTTTTTTTCATGTTATTAGAAAATCTAGTTTTCAGCTGCTAAAGTGAACATCAGGAAATTGTCATAAAGCAGCCATTTTCAATTGAACTTGTATTCTAGATATAGTGAACTCATCTTACTTTAGCAGTGCTTTGAACCATGAAAGCTGTCACGCATTTTTGAATAAAGTTCACCCCAAGCAAGGCACTAACACTTACTGGGTGTGAAAGAATTAGAAACAGAAACATTATTAATGAGCAAGAAAAGAAAAGTAATCAGGAGGACAGTAGATAGTGATTAACATTGCATTTAAATTTCTGAAGATTAAAGTTAACTGGAAAGCATGGAGCTGGGAGGGAGTTCCCCAAGCAAGAAGTGCACAAAAAGAAACTGTTAGCATATAACTTACTGCTACATCTAGCCAACTGAACTGTAAATTGATAAGATCTCATCACTAGTCTTAGTTTTGTTTTTTATCAATAAACAACATGCACTCTTACTGGTCTGATGATGATGTGAATAAGCATTGAAATATTCAACTAACCCTATAGGAATCACATTTATGCTATTTCAAACATTTTTTGTTATAAATGACATAATGAGTCTGCTCCAATTTGGGCAATTTCACATTTCTGACCCCTATTTCCTTTGATTACTTATGTAGTCTGATTGTTTGTTTTTATCCCTAGCAGTGGAATAAAACTAGTTAGACGCAAAGAGTAAGGCTGAGAGAGAAAGAATATGAGAAAAAGAAAACATTATTAAAGAATGAGAACTATTAACATTGATAATCAAACATTTAAATGCAAAGTTGACCGGAAAGGAAGAAGAAATTGTTAGCATAGAATTTATGATTACATCTAGCCATTTCAAGTGTAAAACAATGAGACCTTGCAGCCAATCTAGTCCTGCACTTAAATTCATAAAGTCTAGGTAGCATAGAGGAAAGTTCATAAGAACCATTATCATGAAAGTATTCTTAGGGAAGGTTACATCTAGCCATTTCAAGTGTAAAACAATGAGACCTTGCAGCCAATCTAGTACTGCACTTAAATTCATAAAGTACCAAAAGTTTATCAGAGCAATTACCATGAAAGTTTTTATAGAAAAGGCAAAAGAAAGCTACAAAACAGTGGTAGGAAAGGGATTAAGCCAAGATGCCAAGTCAGGACCAATAATATTACAGATTGTTCTTTATATTTTATCAAGACCCTAAATACATAGCAGAAGCATCAAACTAGATGTTGCTGCAATATTCAATGCAAGGATGAATGACAGACTTATAAATGTCCAAGATAGATTCTGGCATAAAAGATTTCTAGAGCGACACAGCAAACCAAATTTCCTAGTAGCCAACCTACGTATAATTCGGTATAATTTGTCCACTTCATGTCAGCAGAAATCATTAGTTCAAAAAGACACAATGAGTCACTTTCCTGGAGGTTAGTATCAGTCATGCTGATGGAAGGTAAAAAAGTTTCATTTCAGAGGTATGAAAATTACGACTAAGTGTAACCATATTAAGAAATACCTCTTAGGTTCATACAACCAGGGATAAAAACGCCATAATTCGTTTTAATTTTAAAAATTGTGCGTTCAAAAATTTCCTGCCATGTGAGCATTAAAAAAAAAAACACTGTTACATGAGCGTTCTTAAAAAGAAAAACAGTAAATGGTAAAATCAGTTATTAAAAATCGTCTGAAGACACCACTCATGGTAGAAACCTAGGTCACATAATAACTTGTTTACAAATGGAAAATACATATATATATTGAACAGGTGAAGAGGCTCATCCCTTGTTTCCTGTTTAGGATGCGGTTTCTGGTTTTCTCTTTTCTAATCTTTTCACTCTTTTCTTTATTTTTTCAATTGGAGTAGATAGACTAAACTATCACCCGGTTCACACTCCACCCACATCTATTGAACAGGTGAAGAGGGGCTCATCCCTTGTTTCCTGTTTAGGATGCGGTTTCCGGTTTTCTCTTTTCCAATCTTTTTACTCTTACATAGCCCCCAGCGCATCAGTGGCGTTATCGCCTTGCTTGGGGTGATATGATTAAAAAAAATATTATATATATATATATATATGATTAAAAAATATATATATATATATATATATATATATATATAATAAAATGAATAATATTAAAAGCATAAGTAAAAATTTGGTGGAAATTATGAGTTAATTAGTAAGACTTGCAAATCATTATCTCACACAAAAAAAATCCTTACAATGTAAAATTATTTTTGGGCTTTAAATGACCTGCAAAGGTTTGATGAGCAATAGAAAACCAATCAATCAATCATAAAAACAGGATCGTTACAATGCTAAGTCTAAGGTTAACTGTTATCTTTCCCACATATCATCCTGCACCTCTTGCCTGTTAATCTTACCACTCACCCAACAAACTCCTTCAGGTTAACCCTTTTCTTCAAGTGGTTCTTGGGCTTTGTGTAGGGGTAAACAAAACAAAACAAAAAGAAAAAAACAGATTTTTAAAAATAATTAAATTAATGGAGTATACGGTAATAGTGGTGTCAAGAGAAAAACATCCTTTGAACACCATTTTTTCGGGCCTTACTGATAATCTACTTAATAAACACAACACACTTTTTTGCCAGCCAATAAATATACAAGCATAGATCTTGAAATTCATCTTCATATCAAGCAAAAAAAAAAAAAAAATGAAAATGTTTTATAAAAAGATTTTTATGACAGGAATGACATCTGTTATTTTCTGTTCACAGTGTCCTCATTAAATCTTACGTTACTTATAAAGGTTACAGCTCTAGAAATGACTGCTTTTGATGGTATTCATCTAAAAAAAATATATAAATCCAGTTATGCATGTTTGCGTCTTATTAACATTCTAAAAATAGCTAAGTCCTGCTATGCCATGTACACCAAAGCGAACAATTCTCTTTCCTTTTGTATTTTATTATTGTGAAGTAAGCTTAGGCGAGAAAAAGTGGACTCATGTCTTCCCTAAAGGCATATGAGCATCGGTAAATTTAACAAACCTAAACAGAATTGGAATTCTGCTCACCAATTATGAACTATTATCCACTATACCACCCACACATTCAAATGTACAGCACCTGGTATTCCCAAGTGTCATCTATGAAGGATAATTAATGGTTGAGAAAGCATCCACTTGGGAGTCAGTTACACAAAGCAGCAATTTGTGGGAAGAAGATGTTGGAGTGAAATTTACTTCTCACTGTGAAGTGAATGAGAGTGGTTCGCTTCAATGTAAATGCTGTGGTGAGCCTTAGCTATTTTTAGAATTTTAAAACAAATATAAAACAGGATTTATATTTTTTTGAGAATTGACAACAAAAATTCAAGTGCTAATTATTCAATTGCTTATTTACAATGTTATAAAAGATGCAAAAAACAACATTAATATTTTTTTAACAAGAGTGTAGAATTTGTGAATTACAATATTATAAAATGTTTGCATATGATCATAGCTCCCCAGTTTCCTGTCCTTTGTAGCTCTCAATAAACTTTTTGTTATCTCTCTTAAATCTTGCACTGCCATCCATTTACTCAAGCTTGCTATGTTGTTTTCTCTGCCCTTTCAATCGGTCTTGTGAGTATCAAATTTTCCAAGCCCTCTCTCTTCATTATGTGGTCTAGAAATTTCAATTCTTGTCCTGATTTTAAGTATAAGTGACTGTTTCCATTTTCTCTAAAACTGTAGTTGCACACATATTTGGTCCACAGTATTCTCAGCATCCTTCTGTAGAACCACATTTCTGTTTCTTCATCTATAATGGGTAATTAATGGTTAAGAAAGCACCCACTTGGGAGTCAGTTTCACAAAGTAGCAATTTGTTGGAAGAAGATGTTGGAGTGGAATTTACTTCTCACTGTGAAGGGAATGAGAGTGGTTCGCTTCAATGTAAATGGTGTGGTGAGCCTTAGCTATTTTTAGAATTTTAAAACAAATATAAAACAGGATTTATATTTTTTTGAGAATTGACAACAAAAATATCAAGTGCTAATCATTCAATTGCTTATTTACAATGTTATAAAAGATGCAAAAACAACATTAATATTTTTTTAACAAAAGTGTAGAATTTGCGAATTACAAGATTGCAAAAATGTTTGCATAGTTTACTAGAAGAATAAGATTATAAGAATATGCGAGCCAAATTATATAATATTAGATTATAAATTTACAATTATGTCACCAACTTCATGAACCAACACTTAATTCTTGAAACAATCAAGAATATGAAGACCAATGTTGTAAGTTCAATCCCTAATGCTGGTTGTACAGACACACACTCAGTGGAAACAAGGATAGTGATAACTGAGCAATATTAAAAAAAACAAAAACTAAACCAGTGGATATCTCCTAAAATATGGACAGTGAAACAAGAACAATCTACCCCTTCCACCCACTATAAATTTAAAAAAAAAAAAAAAAAAAAAAAAAAAAAAAAAAAAAAAAAAAAAAAAAAGGAAAAAAAAAGAGGTTCAGTTTTAAATTCCCTGAAGATTACCTGGAATGACAGACACCCTAAGAAGGCTTGGGGGCACAATGGTCAAAGCCATACAAAAAAGATGAAGACATTAATCTGAGTTAGTCAGTTAAGTGCCATACGTGAGACATGCTTGAGTGATCTAGTCTCTTTCAAGACATGACTGACTGGGCAGAAGATTTTCCCCCACTGTAGGTTAAAATTATTTTCTGCAGTAGACTGCTTGCCAAACAAGGCTATAGAACCCAATCTGTCCTGCTTTTCAACCCATAGCTGGAGCGAGAAGAGACTAATACCTTTCCCAAAGGTATTTGCGCCTAAATGAATGCAACAAATTCAACTGAAATTCGAACTCAGCTCTCTGATTTCTCATTCCGAGCAGATATCAACTGGACCACAATGCACATCCTGAATGTAAATAATGACAACTCCTATCCATAACTGCGTTAAAAGATTATAATTAAAACATCTGGATTTCTGAGATGAGAACTACTTGACCCTACTTCTTTCTACACTGTCCTATAGATCCCTTTCCTTTCTCTCACCTTTGCAACTGTCATCACACCTGTATTCCCATCCTTCTCTTGCTCCTTTCTAACTGGTTCGTCCTTCTCCTCACTCTCCTCTAATCCTTTTACTCTTATGTAGCCCCCTGCACATCAGTGGCATTCCCGCTTTGCTCGGAGTGATATGATTAAAAAAAAAATAAAAAGAAGATCAGATTTATTAGACTATTGCGCATATAAATTAATTTGGATAAAGAAAAAAAAACTGTCTTCAAACATGCAATAAAGTCTTTTATTTTCAATTTTTATGAGAAAAAGCCAACACAAGAATTACAAAATATACAAGGGTACAAGTTAAAGACTATATTATTGTAATCAATTTCATTTAATTAATTTTCACTTATAAAAATAACTGTTTTAATCCAACTTCAAAAGACAAAATAGTTTCCCTTTTGTTTGTTTATTTTTGATTGAATTGGTTAACTCCTTGAACTGCACTTACCCCACCCAACTGCCTTCAAAAGTTTGATACACATGAATGAATCTTTGCCAAGAGAGAATATCTAAGAAAAAAAAAAAAAAAAAAATTCACTGAGGTTTGTCTAGCGGACTCAACCCCAATGTCAGGATTTTGCCAACATTTAACTGTTGCCAGCAAATAACACAATGTATTAGATCAATGAAATGGAGTCAGAGAGGTCTACTTGTTTAATCCCTGTGTTGACGTTATATAACTTAGACGTCACAGACATATTGTCAGTTAGACAAGCCAAACACTGACTAAAAGGTTAAATCATCATCTTTGATGTGCCATGTCCCTTCAGGATGTTGACAATCATAGCTCTCCACTGTTTCCAGTCCTTTGTAGCTCTCAATAAGCTTTTTGTTATCTCTCTTAAATCTTGCACTGCCATCCATTTACACAAGCTTGCTATGTTGTTTTCTCTGCCCTTTCAATCAGTCCTGTAAGTATCAAATTTTTCAAGCCCTCTTTCCTCATTATATGCCCTAGAAATTTCAATTCTTGTCTTGATTTTAAGTATAAGTGACCTTTTTGTTTTTATTTTCTAAAACTGTAGTTGCTTACATGTTTGATCCACAGTATTCTCAGCATCCTTCTGTAGAACTACATTTTTGTCTCTTCATCTATTAGGAGATTATCCAGCATTCATTGCCATAAGTAAAAGATTTTCAATTGTAGATTTTTACCTTTTGATGATCTTTTAATTGTTTACACACCTTTATTCCAAAGCTAACTTTATGAAGCTTATGCAATGCTTTATATAGGGAACCTTTTGATGATCCTATCTATATTTACATTACTTACATGTGGACTACTATCACATCATCTTGGTTATTATGCCATCCAGTCTTTGTTAGGTATGTTAATCTGGGTAACCCTCAGGTAATTTTTAACTTTTTTTTTTTTTTTTTTTTAATCATTTCATCCCGAGCAAGGCGGAAATGCCACTGATGTGCAGGGGGCTACATAAATGTAAAAAGATTAATTAGAAAAGAGTGAGGAGTACAAACTAGTTAGAAAGGAACAATAGAAAGCAGGTGCGATGACAGATACATAGGTGGAGAGAAAGGGAAGGTTATACAGGGGAGAAGAGAGAGCTAGAGTCCAGTGGTTAGTAGATGAGTATTGACTTTGCATTTAAATTTCTGGAGGTTGTAGCCGTCAGGAAAGTAAGAATACAGGAGCGAGTTCCACAGGCGGGAAGTGTGAGAGAAGAAGCTGCAGGAGTAGAATTGTCGTCTGAATTTGGCTAACCTGACTGTGAATGGGTGGGACCCAGTTGCCAATCTGGTTGCACGAGTAAACACCTGTTGAGGCGGCATCAGTGACTTAAGTTCGTCTGAGCAGAAGCCATAAAGTATTTATAGAACAGACAAAGGGAGGCCACATTTCAACGATGGGGAAGTGGCTGCAGTCGAGCCACCAGGTCAGTACCTATCACATTACAGACTCTCCTTTGGAGCCTGTCAAGAACACTGAGGAGAACGGCAGGGGCACCTGACCATAAATGGCAGCAGTATTCAATGCATGGACGGATGGTTGACTTGTATATATGCAGGATGGATTCAGGTGGAAAAAACATCCTGGATCGACATAGTGACCCAACCTTCTTAGCAGTAGATTTTGCTATGGATTCAATATAGTGGTTCCATTTGAGGTCTGAGGACAGGGTAAGTCTGAGGAGGCGTAGTGTATTAATTTCCGGGAGAATCACTTGGTCCATGCTTATGGGAGGCAGGAGAGGTTGCCTGTAGTGGTTGACAGACAACAGCTTGGTCTTAGAAACATTTTATTTAATCTATAGAGATAGATTGTTCCCATTCCACTTCCCATCTCATCTAGCTTTTTATTTTTAGTACTGCTCATTTATAGTATACCCTGTTTCCATAGAGTCTAATTGCACACTACCTAGTGCATTAAAGTTTGAGTTTTCTTTAATGGCATATCAACCTCTGTGGGTTATTTAATGCCAAAAAGGTAGGGTTTTAGGGAATTTTTTAAAAAAATGTTTGGTTAGAGTGAGAAGTTTGATTTAATCAGATTTTGATGATTTTTTTTTATTTTAGAAAACAGAAGATGTCTTCTAGTTTTATATTAAAAAATGTATTGCTCGTAATAAATTTTTTCCTTCAAAAATGTATATTTTTCTATAAAAGTCTATTTTTATGTATATACTAGCAGTATAGCCCGGCGTTGCTCAGGTGTAATGAAAGCTTTAAAACTAATCCATGGTCTTGGAGCTCAGACTCTTTGGACGTTGGCACGATAGACTAAAAAACAATAGTTGTTTCCAGTTAAAGCGAAACCGTAGACTGAAAGAAAAATGAATGAATGTAATTCAAATTTTGATTTCCTGGTATCGATATCAAATAAGTTTTTTTCGTTGTAAACTGAATTTTGAAGGTTAAGTAAGTCTTCTGAGTAAATGGTAATCATGGCTGAGACTAAGAACTACAATTATACCTACTTAGAGCCAAACCCAAAGCAAAAACTAAAATAAAAGGGCCGAAAAAAATACAGACATACAGGCAGATAAACAGACACACACACACCCAAACATCTTGCCTTTTATATATATATAATCGATTTTCTGCACTATTGTAAGAACTGAAACCTTGAAAGTTCTGAATATCATTTCTTATGTCTTTGTCTATGAGTGTATCAAATTTGATTAAAATCAGACCACTCCTTCTATAACCTGATTTTTTCGATTTTCTATTATTATCGGGTGATACCTCAACACAAAACATAGCTAAGAACACTCACAGATGCTTATAGTACAACTGTGTAAATTTTCAAGAAAATTGGTTCAGCCGTTTCGAAGTCTATAAGTAACGGACAGACACACACACACAGAAAGTTCCATTTATAAATAAGTTTAGATATAGTTTTCACTGTGAGCTCAATGTTTTAGCCATATGACTTATTCTTCATTCTTTGTCAAGTATGAACAGAGGCATCCTTCAAGTGTACAATTTGTAAGAAAAACAAGGGGATCCCCTTTTTTCCAAAATGCAACAAAGAACAGTGACAAATATATGATTCATCAATTTTAATTTTATATTTGCTGTATGTTTATAACCTTTAAAATATGATTTAGCTTCTGAAAATACTTTAAAGTAATATAATTAAAACATGAGTCAAGATAAAAAATTAAAAACTAAATTTGAATTACATTTTTAAACTTTGCTTAAGAAAATCTATTATTTCTTTTCCTTCCCTTTCCCTGAGAAGCTCCTTCCTCTTTGAATTGATCCCTAAGTTACAGTTGGGAGAGATTTGTACAGTACATTTGGTACAGGTAATCAAGTCTAGCATCAAGAAGAAAAAGATTAAAGCAAATGAATCAAATTGTCATCAATGATGGAGAATATTATCCTCGGGCTGGTTATTTCAAAATGGTTATATTGATCAATTTCCGAGTAAATAAGCTCCATTTGCTTTCAGTGTGCAGACGTGAAAGCATTAAGTCAAGTGGAAACAGGATGATGATAAACGATAAAAAGAAGAAACTGTTTTGATTGTGGATATTAAAAAATAAAAAATGTGGCGTGATGGGGAATATCAAAAAATGCATTCTGTTCGTGGCTCTTCTTGGCACTCACAGCAAAGTCTTTAAATCTAAAACAACGAAAAGACCTTGAGCTGGAAATGAGTAATAATATAGCATTGCTGTTTATGGCTTCTGTAAACAGGGAGGAGGCCACCTTGACGTGGTGTAATGGCTAGCAAGCTTGTCTTGCTAAAACCTAATACAACTGGGTAGTGAGTTCAATCCTCACTGGGTACCGCCATACTTTCGGCCTTGTGCCACAGAAAATCAACTATAAACAGGAGGATACATTTTCCTCAATTAATAAACACAGTGCATCAGATGTGTGCCTTTGCAACGTTTCCCATGCATTGTCTTTATCCAGAGATCAAAAAATCATTCTTCCTCTTCCAAAATTGCTTACGCTGGCAAATTTAACAAAATATCAAACCATGCTGAGTTATCTGACGTTGAAGAGGTTGACTATATATACATTGGTCAAGTTTATGATTGTGTCTATATGCAAACATTGCTTGGATTTCTCCTTGAGTCTGCAAATAGCCACCAGGAAAGATGCCTCTACCTCTCAGCAGGAAGTTCTGTTGGCATATTCTAAGACCTCCCCACAGGGCAATCTTCCAAGATTGTCTGACTCCATAATAGATGAATTGTAGTTTTTACAAAGATCAATACTGCAATAGTTTGAATCTGCCAAACTTGGTTCCCAGTTCCTAACTGAAGTCCTAAATTCCATTGCATTCACTTACACGCAAATACTCTTGGGAAAGGTATTAATCCATCTATTCCTTCCAGTTATGGGTTAAACAACAGGACAGATTGGGTTCTATAGCCTTGGTCAGCAACCAGTCTACCGCAGAAAGCAAAGGCAACCTACTGCGGGATAATCTTCTGCCCAGTCAGTCATGTCTCGAAAGAGACATGATCGCCCAAGCATGTATCACATATGGCACTTAACTGACTAACTGAATATAATAGCTAGAAACATAATTAAAACTTCTATTGGGCATAAAGTGGGGGATCGGTTTTCTATTATTATGAAGTAGTAAACTGATCCCCCACTAATTATACATAATATAATAATGAAATATATTTCTCCCTCCAGTTATAGGTTAAATAACAGGACAGATTGGGTTCTATAGCCTTGGTCAGCAACCAGTCTACCGCAGAAAGCAATGGCAACCTACTGTGGGATAATCTTCTGCCCAGTCAGTCATGTCTTTTTTGAGACATGATCGCCCAACGCGTGTATCACATATGGCACTTAACTAACTGAATGTGAATAAGTGTCGTTCTTAGTCTATTTACTTGTGTTCTCTTTTGTTATAACCCATGTCAAGAATCCCAACCTCCCTCGTTTGTTTTTGGCCCCCTTTTTTTCCATCTTAACTGGGTCAGTCTTATTTTCTTATTCCATTAATTATTTTTTATCTTTTCCCCCCTCTGTTAGTGATTATGCTTCTTGATTCTGCCTATTGGCAGAATACAGCAGCCACTCATAGATTTGAGGGTTGCACGGATCTTATTAACATTTGTTATTTCTAGTTTTAATGTTTTGTTATATATTTTACATTGTTCTGGGTATGCAGCCCCTCTCATTTTCATATTATATTTTCTCAGATATATTTTTGTGAATAACAAAAAAAAAAAAAAAAAAAAAAAAACAATTGTAAAAAAAAAAAAAACCGTTCATAGAACAAATTTTAATGTTATGGGGTTTATCCTCTTTTTAGATCCCCCTGCGAATAAGTATTATTATAATAGATATAGAATTGTAAGGTGATAAACAAGTTCTTGTAGTGAGTAATTGGGTCATGAATCTGATTAGCTAGGTCTAGAATAGAAAGTGTTGACCAGATTCAGCCCACTCCTCTTTTGGATATGTGCCAAAATTTGTGTATATATATATATATATATATATATATATATATAAATATAAATGGTTAAATAAAAAGACAAGAGGAAAACTGTATTTAACTCACCTACGCATTTTGTCCTGTGATAGACTTTATCAAGGCAAAAAGACAAAATGAGCTTTATTCCAAATTACGTATCTATTAACAGTGTTGGCAACTATAAAAAAAAAATGCTCACAAATCATTCAAAAAGATTAACACAATATTTGAGTTTTACAACTCCTTCATGTGTAATACAATGTCACGAGATGTTAAAATGAAGGGAATTCAACCATTTTCCTTGGACTTTTTATTATGTATGTTAGTCTGTTTCAGTATCATCAATTTCCCAATCTCACCTTTTCTTATGGAAATGACACTGAAACAGACTAACATACATAATAAAAAGTCCAAGAAAAATGGTTGAATTCCCTTCATTTTAAAATCTTATGATATTGCACTATACATGAAGGAGTTCTAAAACTAAAATATTCTGTTAATCTTTTTGAATGATTTGTGAGCATTTTTTATAGTTGCCAACACTGTTTGTTTATAGATACGTAATTTGGAATAAAGCTCATTTCAACTTTTTGTCTTGATAAAGTCCATCACAGGACGAAACAATTAGGCAATTTAAATACAGTTTTCCTCCTGTTTTCTTTTTATTTAACCATCCTGTCCTTAATCTCAGATCATAACTGAGTATATTTTTACGTATATATATATATAAGTCATTCAAAAATTTCAAAATTTAATTTCATTAGATAACCATTTTATCGAGAAAATTCTCACTTCATCAATAATGGTAGAAAACAAAAACTTTATAAATTCAAATATGTTACTTTATATATTTGTCTCTCTAAATAGTTAATACTATTTACATCGAGCCCTCCACCTTGATCAATTTTAATAATAATTAAATTAATATTAATAGGATCTGGTTTTGGAATTTTACTTATTTGCTCATCCTTTTTGGATTTAAAATAAATAAATATATACACACACACGCACATATATATATATATATATATATATTAATTGTAACTAAGTTGTAGAACTTGTAGGTTTTTTATGCATTTACTTTATATATCTTATTATATATTACACTATATATATATATATATATATATATATATATATATATATATTAATAAATATTCATTCCACATGAAACAACACTTGATATTGTAAACTATGGTTTGAGGGTTTGTTTATTTTTTATTATTATTTCATCCCAGGATACAGAAAGTGAAAGAGAATGAAAAATGTTCAGGGAGGAGAAGCTTCCCTGATCTAAACAGTAAAGTATAATGTTGTTGAAGACATGATTGGGTTAATTTCTTTAAATCACAAATGCTAACATTGAAATTAAATTTTTACCAGTAACCAACATCATAATTTTGTGCATAATAGTCATAATTTATTTACTGAAAATTTTCTAATGCACACATTTCTATCCATAGTAGAAAAACTTTGATGACATAAAAATTATATAATAAACATAGCCGAATATTTTCAAATGAGTAAATGTCATGCAGTGACATCTTTAAGAAAGGACAAATTTAATATAGCTTCATGTTGAAAATTAATATCCTTTTTTGAGAAAATTGTGTGACATTATTAAGGTATGCATGATATATGAATTTTTAGTCATGACTGAAACACAAACAAGATTTTTTTTTGTCCTCCGCTACTGCCAAGGCTCAATGTGTCATTCTATGCATTAATTTTTTTTTTACCAATTTTCAATGCACAATGTCAGTCATTATCTTGTCTTAATTCCTGTTCTTTTAATATTTTTTCTCCTTAATACTGTTTTCATTTTTCTCATATTCTATCACACTGAATCTTCTTGTGTCTAAGTGGCTTTATTGTCTTTCTTGGGGTGAAATGATTAAGAAACATACAGATGAAATATTGAAATTTGCTTTAACAAAGCAGATCAGTTATGGAGTCATAGAAAAGTCAGTGTATAGCAATAAGAAGAGTTAAATCTTTCCTTGTGTTAACAGATTCAAAATACTAAAACGCAACCATGATTAATGCTTCATTAGAGTCGTCAAGTAATTGGTCATGGTTAAATGTAATTGGTCAGTAAAGGTAATACTAAATGGACATGTTTGTTTGTGTGCGGTTAGGCAGCATATCTTCATTTAGAATGTTTGATTAGATAATTTAGATATATTATGTCTATTTATTTTAATTCTCTCATAGTCTCAAATAAGTTTACTGGTAAGGTGATTAAAAACAACAAGAAAGGTACTGTATATAATTTCATTATTTTTGTAGTTCCAAGTACTTTCAATTTTATCCAAGATCATCTTCAGGGGTTTGATTATTAACACATAATTAATGTTGTTGTCTGTTATAAAAAGAGGCGGACCTGAAGGTGACTACCGCCACCAATAAATTTGTTGTTTCTCATTTTTTTTTTACTTTTTTCAGCGCAGTCTTATCGATAAAGTTTCCAATTATCCAAAATATTTAGAAAAATTTCAATATTTAAACAAATTTAGTGGGGTCTCAGTTTCTCATACAACATTATAGTAAATTGATCCTCCATTTTGGAACCACTCGCATTGGGGTCGCTTTCTTTTGTTTTTTGGGATGAGTTGTTGCTCTTGTTTTTGTCTTTTTCAAGTTTTCTTCAGTTCTTATGATGACATCTTCCTCGGAAACTCCAAGAATGGCTTTATTCAAAAATTTCGCAAAGGATTCAGTTGTTGAATATGCACAAGCAAAAAAGTTAATTGCACAGAATCGATTTACTATAAGGTTGTATGAAAAACTGACCCCCCCCACCAAAAAAAAAAAAATTGTTTAAATGTTGAAATTTTTACAATTTTTTTTTTGTCAATCGGAAAGTTTAGGGTTTAATCCATAAGATTTCACTAAAAAAAGTAAAAATTTGATAATCAACAAATTTACAGCTGGTGATAATGTCATACCAGTGAGTGGTTCCAAAATGGAGGATCGATTTACTGTAACATTGTATGAAAAACTGAGCTTCCACCCCAAAATTGTTTAAATATTGAAATTTTTCCATTTTTTTAAATTTTTTTTTCAATCGGAAAGTTTAGTGTGTAGTTGATAAGATTGCACTAAAACAAAGTAAAAAAAATGCAAAACAACAAATTTAAAAGTGGTCATATATATATATATATATATATATATATATATATATGTGCACACACAGTACTGTGCAAAAGTTTTAGGACAAGAACAATTTTATCTTTTATGAGGCATATTTACAAAACATAAACAAGAAATCTTTTAATTAAAGTAATTTTATACTGATTTACTCAACAAATGCTTTAACAAGAAAAAATACTTGTTACAAAATAAATTTAATATTTAGTATAACAGCTTTGATCACAGCCTTCATTCTGTCAGGCATTGACATTAAAAGCTTCTTCAATGTATCTAATAGTATCTCCTGCCAAGTAGATTGTATTTGTTCCCAAAGTGTGTCTTGTCAAGTAACATTAGATTTATAAATTTTTTAGCCAAAATATCCCATAGATGTTCAATAGAGTAGTTTCAAAATAACTTGTTTAATAGAAAATAGGAAAAATTAAATATAACTTCTTTTTAATACATTTCTTTTACACCTAGTTTTAAATAATCAATATTTATTTGCAATTTACTTGGCTTTTCACCCTGTATTTGATTTTCAGTGATTTTTTTTAGGAAAATCACCCCTGTCCTAATATTACTGTAGTGTACAAAAAGTGTTAGGACAAGTGTAATTTTAAACTTTATTTTGATGCCTCATAAAAGGTAAAACAGTTCTTGGCCTAATACTTTTGCACAGTACTGTGTATGTGTATATATATATATAAGCAAGACAAAGTAACAGTAATAAGGAACAGTAACAATGGTACTAACACCCAAAAAGAATGAGGTAAATGATTACATTGTTCTGACATTAAGAAAGAACAAGAATATAACAGATGTTACTAAGAAGAAATCCCAGCATGCATCTATGTGATTTGTCTGTATATTTGGGGAGTTTTGTAGTCATTCCCATATGAATAGGAACCAACAAAAGTAAATCAAAGTTTTAATATGTTTGAGAAATCAATGGTCTGAACATTTAACATTTGAGATATGTGGCAAAATAAAAATAAAAAATTTTCATTAAAATGGTTAACTCAAGAGAAATTTTAGTAAGAATATCAAATATTGCTTTTTTTTATAATCATATTGCCCCAAGCAAGGCAGTTTACTGCTGCTGGTGTGCAAGGAGTTACATAGGAGGAAAGTTCTGAGAAAGAGTGACAGGTTATAGAGGGTATCAGGAAGTAGGTAAGAGAAGGATGAGAATACTGATGAGAGTGGAGCGGACTACAAAAGGAGCATGAGAGAGAGAGAGAGAGGATGCAGGTTAGTGAGATAGGAGATGACTATCGACTTTACATTTAAATTCTTGGAGATTGTAGCTGTTGGGGAAGCAAGTAAATGGAAGTGTTTTTTATAATCATATCGCCCAAAGCAAGGCATTTTACTGCCACTGTTTTGCAGAAGGTTACATAGAAAGAAAGTTATGAGAATGAGTAACAGGTTATAGGGGGTGTCAGGAAGTCGGTAAAGGAAGGATGAGAATACTGATGAGAGTGGAGCGGATGGCGAAAGAAGCATGAGAGAGAGGATGCAGGTTAGTGAGATAGGAGATGACAATTGACTTTACATTTAAATTTTTGGAGATTGTAGCCATTGGGGAAGCAAGTAAACAGAAGGGAATTCCACAGGCAGGAAGTGCGAGAAAAGAAGCTGCTGAAGTAGAATTTGCATTTACACTTTATTGCCAAGTCGGGATTGATCACATTACAGATTCCCATTGGATTTTGTCAAGGAAGCATTAAAATTTATGAGCCATTTCTTACTCAAGTCCACCATGGATTGGAGGTCCTTTACAAGCTTGGCAGCGAGGTTTGCTTTGTCAGCCTTGGCAGATTTTTGATCGAGGCGAGAGTAAACCATAGTGTCATCAGTGTATATGCCTACTTGGAATCTTATTACAGCTGGAAGATCATTAATGTAGATCAGGAAAATTGTAGGACCTAGAATAGAGCCTTGAGGGACAATGACTGGATAAGGTCAAACAACTGTCCAGTTATATCATAGCCCTGCAGCTTGTATAAGGCCAGTATGCCAGACTCTGTCAAACGCTTTGGAGATATCTAGGGTAACAGTTCAAGCTTCGCCATTCTTGTCAAGAGCCTGGTGTATATACTCAGTGATGGTCGTGAGCATATCAGCAGTAGACCTGGTGAAGTGGAAACCATACTGCTTATCAGAGAAAAGACTGTGAACTGTAAGATGTTGAATCATCTCAGTGTTGATGATGGCTTTGAACATTTTGCCAAAATTGAATATTTATTTATATAGATAGATAGATAGATAGATAGATAGATTCAATATTTATTGTCCAGGCTCAAACATGACAATAAATGACATGTTTAAGCTTGATAATAACTCTTCAAACCTTAAGTAACTTAGGCCCCATAAAAAGTATAACCTTGATAATTGTGTATTTAAACTTCAATTATCATATTTTTTTTTATAATCACCCCAAGCAAGACATTTTACTGCCACTGTTTTGCAGGGGGTTATATAGGAGGAAAGTTATGAGAAGGAGCGGCAGGTTATAGTGGGTGTCAGGAAGTGGGTAAGAGAAGGATGAAAATACTGATGAAAATGGAGTGGATGGAGAAAGAAGCATAAGAGAGAAGATGCAGGTTAGTGAGATAGGAGATGACTACTGACTTTACATTTAACTTCTTGGAGATTATAGCTGTCGGAAAACAAGTAAATGGAAGGGAATTCTACAGGCAGGAAATGCGAGAAAAGAAGCTGATGGAGTAGAATTTGTGTTTACAATTTATTGATTTCATACATAAAAAATGTTGTGGATTTACACAGGTAGTTGGGTTAGGTTAGGTTAGGTTGGTGGATTTAATAACATACCAACCATTGTCAGGTTATTTAATATCAAATTTCTTTTTTTAATTATAATTGTGTCTATAGGTAAACATTGGCTGTATTTATTATTGAACCTCAAGGTAAAAATTGTTAATGTTTATAATTAAGTCAACAGGTAAATATTAGTTGTGCATATTCAAGTTTGCAAGCATCCACCCAGAAGGCGTTTCCTTTTGGGGGCTCTTACCCATCTGCATAGTATGCAGTCAGCTTATTTTAAGCTCTGCTCACAGGACAATGCAGAAAGATGTCTCCCTTTTTACCCACAGTACAGAACTAAAGTATTTTTCAAAAATGTACTAAAATTTCTGACACTATTTTTGTAGTGTTTCAAGAAAGAAAATAAATTCTCAATTTTATCTACTGATTTATATACAAGACAAAAGTTCTTTCAGAGTTAATTAAAAATCAAATCAAATGAAACTTTATCTGACTGAATAATGAAAAGGATACTTATACTTAGAAAGTGTTAAAATTTCTAGGACAAATGAGAAAAAAGGCTTGGAAAATTTGACACTCACAGGATGTACTGAACGCAAAAGGAACAGAAGGAAACAATAAACAAGCTACCTAAAAACATGTGTAATTGGATGGGAGAACAGAGACTGGAAGGGACAGTGAAAAGACAAAGCTTACTAAAAACTATAAAGAATAAGGAGTTGTGGCAAACCATGGCTGACCATATCCTGAAGGGACATGGCACATTGAAGAAGAATAGTGCAAGCTCTGTAAACTCTCTGCTGAGGCTTATGTCAGAGCTGACAACTGCTTATGAAATTAAAAGAATGTAAGGTCCTTTGAAGAGAATAAAGTGTTAATTTTTAAATACTGGTTTTATGACCAAATTGCCACAACATAAAATTTAAAAAGAAAAGTAAAAAAATGTTTAGCTTGTTGCTAAAAAGGATGGTCAAGGTTCTCCACCCTGTTAGTGGATGCTTTCTTTTGCAGGGTCAGATACACAGATAAGGAAAATAACTAATAGAAACAAGCAACACCAGTATTAAAATTTAACAAGATTTAATAGAGAGCAAAAATAATACAAAGAAACATGTCTGTGTTGAAAGGTGTGTGCAATGTATACAATATGAGAATTTTTAAAAAATTTAACTTCATTTTCTGAAATGGCAAGTATACATTTTTTTTCTCTTCCTATCTTTTCTATATTTTACATTTCTCTTTTTCTTCAGTTCAGTTCTTTTCTTTGTCACGTGCATAGGAATGTCATTTAGCTACAAGCTTTGACTTCTTCTTAAAGTTGCAATCTTCTGTTGTCAAGTGATGTTCTTTTCCTCTTCAGTTTTTAACAGCATAAAAGTTATCCTGTGGTAAAAATTCAGCATTGAAGTGTTCTCAGTTCTTTGTCTTAACTAGAAAAATCCTGCATGTGTTTATATTTGATGATTAACACAATTGGTGATTCACCATTGCTTTTTGGTTTGGGACTATTTAGTTGCTCGAATAAATGTCCATGTGCGGAATGGAGTTAATGTGGATGAGTTGGATAAAACATTTAGCCTCTTCATTTTGCCACCTCCAAATCTTTTAGTTACATGAAAAAAGGAGTCTACAATCTAACACAACTCTTAACATATGTGAGTTAGATATATAATGCAGTCTCTTCATTACACAATCTCCTAATTGCCTTCATCTTACAAGATCTGCAATCCAATTGATTAAAAGTATTTCTCCCGCACAATTCTTCATATTGGGTCACGTGACTCCACAATTGTGATTTGCTATTTTTAGCTATCAGCTGATCTTATTTCCATGGGTTGTTATTTAAATTTACATGCATTAGTTGATTTTGTTAGGTTATCACTGTGAGGGTAGGGAGAGTAGTTGTCATAGTTAAAGAGAAAAAGAAAGAGGGCTAATTTATAGGCAGTACATAATGCCGTGGGATTTAAGGGTGAATACATGGTAATGTAACACCGGATACAAAACCCACTAGTTAATGACAACATGCACTAAGATAAGTCTCGACACTGATGTGCAAAACGGTATGGGGAAGGAGATAACAAAAAAATGTCTAAATAGCTGAAATAAATGAAGGTGGAATTGTGCAATTAAAAAGAGAAATGCCAGGATAGTGTTCAAACATGAGAGGTTCTTTTTCCATACTTTGACAGTTCAATTTATGGGTTCTCTGAAGAGGAAGATATTGATTGGCCAATGTGTTTTGTTTCTTATGTCTATCAATAATAGTTGCTGTAGATAAGTGAATGAAAAAATTAACTTCTCTCTTTGACTCTAGAAATCTGCCAAGATTTACAATGTGCAGAAGGTGAACTGCAACAGCAAATTATTTGTATATTGTTTTGTTTTCCTATGCAAAACTTACCAGTGAAGAAATTTAATTATTGTAAGCTATCAGTATATGTGTGCATGTATGCATACACATATAAGTGTGTGTGTGTGTGTGTGTACATAGGCTTACAATGTGACAATTTAAACGTTGATGTCATTGTTACTGTTATGGTACCTACCCTTTTTGGACTATAATGAACTCTTTCTATTATTATGAATACCGGGAGAATATGCCTCTTGGGGTTGAGTTGAGTGGAGTCACCCGTCTATTACTTGGTGGTCTAACTGACATGTAACACACTTTGTATTTGTTCCCTCGTTAATATATATGTTTCACTGATACCCAAGTTCGAGTTTTTATTCCGGACATATTCTGTGTCCACAGCAGTTACAATAGTGAGTTTACAAAAAAAACAGATGACAAGAAAACCTTGGACAAATTTTCTTAGGATTCAACATGTTCAAATGCAGGACTGTAAATTTAGTAACTGTATCTTAAATAGATAAACTGAATTGTACATTGTAAATTTTACAATACACGCTTGGGCAATCATGTCTCAAAAGATACATGACTGACTGGGCAGAAAGTTATCCCGCAGTAGGTTGCCATTACTTTCTGCAGTAGACTGGTTGCCAGCCAGGGCTATAGAACCCAGTCTGTCCTGTTATTTAACCCATAACTGAAGAGAAGAGACAGATTAATACCTTTTCCAAGGGTATTTGTGTGTAAGTGAATGCTAGGAATTTAACTGCAATTTGAACTCGGTTCTCCAATTTCTCGTTCCGAGCTAATATCCACTGCACCACAATGCACATCCACGATGGAAAAGCATCACAAAGATAAAATTACTAAATAATTAATTAAAAAATGGTGGTAAAAGTTTTTCATTTTCCAAAACTGACCACGTGACCAAACATTAACAAAAAATCTTTTTCCTAAGAACTCTTCAGCACCTCTTTTGTTATTCAAGATACCTTCCAGATATCTGGACAGTGGGATGAGAACATTCTAATATTCCAAGAACATTACTGAATACAATAAGCACCTGAAGAATGGATGTAAGTGGTTGTTTTGTGATTTCTCAAATAAAATAATATTCTTCCATTAGCATCACCTATCTTATGCCACTGTGAAAAGACATCCGTTGCCAATTTATTTTTTAAAAACTTGTATTTCTATTAGAAAAACAAGTTTACATTATATGACTGGGTGTGGCGTCATACTTCCCATGCTTAATAAATGTTACAGACTGCTTTCAGAGGTATTTGTAATGTATAATTTTTTTTTTTTAAGCCTGAGTCTTTAAGAGAGATTCAACACTGAATGGTAAAGCTATTAATAAATATAACGATTGCAACAAAGATTTACACTTCAGTATAATGTCAAGCATCAATTTTGCTACACTTAAGTAAAACATTGACATTTTAAATGATCGTTATTTTCCTCACAACCTAGTGGTAATTTAAACGATATTCCATAATGTATAGACAATCACTCTATCGTGGTCAAATTTTTTTTCAAATATGATTTTTTTTTTTTAAATAGAAAACAAAAAAAAACAAAACCCAGGGGCTTAAATAAAAGTTTATTGCATCTTTTTCATTTTTATCATAATATTTTTAAACATATACTCCACCTGATAGTGGGATGTTCAGAAAATAATGAATTGTACTTCTCTAATATAATGAATTTTTCGACTAGCATCCAGTTGATCCTTTGTAATTGCAGAAAGACATCCCCTGCCCACTTTTAAATTTATATTTTAAGTTGGTGAAAGGAGAATCTAAAACTCACAAAGGTATTGCTGGGAAACAGGAAGCTGTGAAGAGTCATGATTGTCCACATCCTGAAAGAACATAGCATATAGAGAGAACCTATTTGAGGAGTTTTAGCAAATGAATGGAGAAACAATTACTATATTCTTGATTTTCTAAGTGCCACTTAGATGTGGCACAGGGCCGAAAGTATGGAGTACCCAGTGAGGATCAAACTCACTATTATGTTGTAACAGGTTCTAGCAAGACAAACTTGCTAAACATTACACCATGCCAAGGTGCCCAATTACTATATTGTGAGAGAGAGGAATTATAAAAGAGAAAGTATTGCTGAGAACAACTGACAGGAAGATGTGGAGAACAATAAACTTTCGAGTCCTAAACTGACATGGCATATAGAAATAGAAAGAAAACCTACTTGACAAGTTTGAGAAACTGGTTCGAGGAACAAGTACGACACAGAATTATCATAAAGGAAAAATTATTACTAAAGCTGTGATCATGCATGTCCTGAAGTTATATGGCACATAGGGAACTCTTTCTCCTAATAACATAATAAGATATTATAGATGGTATTTAATAATTTTACAAGTATTTTTTTTATTATTTAGAAGACATTTTTTTGATGTGATTCCCACACTTTCTTTTTCAAAAACTCAAAGAAACAAAAACATTCTTTTTATAACATGCCTGGCCTTGGCTCATGTCATTGATCTGTGATTCCCTACCCTAGTGCTACCAACTTGACAAGTCTGTAAACAAAAGTTAATCATTGCTTTTAAAAATCTGGTAAAAATAAAATATACATCTGTGATGCGTTTTTTTTTTTAGAAGATTATCAAATTTAAAATTAAACTAATCTGATTTACACAAGTATTACTTGTTTATAGCATGACTAGCAGTATAGCCCGGTGTTGCCCAGGTGTAATGAAAGCTTTAAAACTAATCCATGGTCCTTTGGACATTGACACGAAATATTAAAAAGTGTAACCCTGATATAAGAGAGTTGTCGGGACTGGATAAAAGTTATCTTATATCCGGGGTTGGTCTATTTTATATACATTACCACAGGCTCTAATTTGGGAACAGAGAAAATCTCTCATATCCGGGTTATACTGTAGTTGTTTCCAGTTAAAGCGGAACCGTAGACTGAAAGAAAAATGAATGGATGTAAGTCAAATTTTGATTTCCTGGTATCAATATCAAATTTTCTGTTGTAAGAACTGCAACCTTGAAACTTCTAAATATCGTTTCTTATGTCTTTGTCTATGAGTGTATCAAATTTAATTAAAATTGGTCCACTCCTTCTATAACTCGATTTTTTCGATTATCGATATTTACCGGGGGTATCTCGACACAAAACCTAGCTAAGAACACTCACAGACGCTTATAGTACAACTATGTAAATCTTCAAGAAAATCGGTTCAGCCGTTTTGGAGTCTATAGGTAACAGATACACACACACAGACACACACAAAGTTCCATTTATAAATAAGTTGAGAAATGTAAAATAAAAATATTTCTTAATCACAGAGCTATGATCTTTCTAACCTTTGAAGTGAGTGGTGACAGCCAGATGATGTTTAAGTAATGACAGCTAGATATGCTTGATCAGAATTGACATTGTCCACATTTTTTTTTTTTCCTGTAAGGGGAAGAAATCATGAAACATGTGACTTTTTAATGTAACACAGAAAATACGATACTTAAATTTTTTTTAAGTATTTTAAAAATCTTTTAGCTTGATGATTTGTATTAAACTTTTCAATTTTAGATTAGTAAATATAGTCTTCACTTAATAACCTAACCCTGACAAGGCTTTAAAGAATTATAAAAATATTTTTGAAACTTTATAAATTATTATAATTAGAAAAGAAAAAATTAAAACAATTCTTGTAAAAATTCATTATTCATCAAAAAATTTTTCTTCACACTATAATACTCTTATAGCATGAAATTTAGAATAAAACTATTTTTTAAACACAAAGTTCAACTTTCTGACCTTTCCACCATATTGACAAATGCAAGAAGTGTCAGGCAATAATAAGTGACATGAGTGTACAAATTTTTTTTCCTGTAAGGTGAAAAAACCCTGAAACGCATGACCTTTTAATTTACACATAGTAATTACCATACAAAAAAAAAATTATAATTAAAAAAAAATGAAAACAATTTTTTTAAAAATTTCATTATTAATCGAAAAAAAATTCTTCAGAGACTTAGACTAAATGTCCTTTAATTTATATATCATTTATTCAAGCAATTAAAAGTTTATCAAATTAAATAATGTCATCATAGTTATATTGAATTTTTTATTTTATTAATAAATAAGAGCAGATTTTCGGAAATAAGGGCAAAATTAAAAAAAAAAATGAACGAAAAGATTATTTATTTACAATCCCCAATGAATCTTGCGTTTCAAAACCAATTTTCGCAACAAAATTTAATTTCTTAAAATTAAATGAATTTACGTGGAGGGAGATAACAGATGTAAAAAAAGAAATTTTTTTACCAAAATTTTAAAAAAATATTAATTTAAAAAATAATTTCATTCATTTGTGAATAAGTTCTGAAAGTTTCAAAATCCGAAAATCATTTGATTTTTTCAAGAATTTTCAAATTTATGTTTGTCACCGGGAAAAAAAATGAGTTAGATTTTCCATTTAAAACTAACACGATTTAATTAAAATCAAAACAAGATTTTTAACCAAAATTTCGAACGTGTTAGAGGGGATTAACATTTTTTTTTAAAATACTTTTATCTTTCCTCTTAAAAATAACAAACATTTGGATAACAAAAGTTCGTTTTTATTAAGTTTTAGGGCTTTTTTTATTCATAGTATGCTGTTTTTTCAGCGATTTAGAGTAGGTATAATATTTTATAAAAAATAATTATTTCAAAAAGAATTTCAGTCATTTTCATATAAGTCTTGAAAGTTTCATCAAAATCTGACAATTATTTGATTTTTGCAAGAATTTCCAAATCAATGTGTTTTTCACCGGAAAAATGAGAATACAATACATTCCATAGGAAACTCCGGTAACCCGCTGACGATAAACAAAGATTTTTTTACCAATATTTTGAACGTATTAGAAATGATTTTAAAATTTTTTTAAATTAAAAAATACTTTGATCTTGTTTTCTTAATAATAACAAACATTTTGACGAAAAACAATTTTTTAAAACGTTTTTTAGTGTCTTTTTCTTCATGCTATTCTGTTTTTTCAGCAACGTACCTACAACCCTTACCTTTTTTTAGTATTATAGTCTATCATGCCAAGAATTACAGAAGTTTGAGGAGAGGAGGAATTTTATTTTCAGCTTGATGGGGCAGCACCACATTATTGTAATACATTAATTGTACCTGAATGAAATCTTGCCAAACTCATAAATTGGAAAACTAGATTCTGTAAAATATTCTCTTCATTCACTGAACCTGAACCCTTTAAATTTTTTTCTTGCGGAGATACTTAAAGTCAATGCTCCAATGATTGAATTAGGTCACTCATTTGAATGCCATACGTGATACACGCTTTGGGCGATCATGTCTCTTTCGAGACATGACTGACTGGGCAGAAGGTTATCCCGCAGTAGGTTGCCATTGCTTTCTGCGGTAGACTGGTTGCCGACCAAGGCTATAGAACCCAGTCTGTCTTATTATTTGACCCATAACTAGAGGGAAGAGACTGATTAATGATTAATAGTAATACCTTTCCCAAAGGTATTTTTGTGTGTAAGTGAATGTAAGAAGAAATTCAACTGGAATTCGAACTCAGTTCCTCAATGTGTCGTTCCAAGTCGATATCCATTGCACCACAACGCACATCCACCGGTACCCCCACTCAATCGCGCGAGAGAGAAGGAAAAAAAAAAAACCTGCATAGTTACTTAATACTCTGCTGGTGGTTTTATTTCAAACAGAAATTAAATAATTATATATTGATTGGAATATAAAAGTTCGAGATTTTTTTTTTCAATTTTTGAATTTTGCCGCCATTTTTGAACGATCTAAAACATTTGTAAACAAAAGTTAATTCTCGGCTTTAAAAAAAAATATTGCAAAAATAAAAAAAAATATACATATGTGACACATTATTTTTTAAAAAATTAGCAAATTTTATGTTAAATTAATCTAATTTACACAAGTATTACTTAGCGTGACATAAAACTATTTCTTAAATCACCGATTTACCAGCAACAATAGCTGAAATGAACGTAATGAAGCCAAATACATATCGAAATGTTGATTGCTGCTAAGCTGCTTGTGATTCCATTTCGTGGAATTGTCAATGGCTGGATCATAACGGGCATCAATTTGAAAACATGTGATGACAAAAAAATCTTAAAGCATGAATATACGTCTGCCGTGTGCGTCGTAATCTCAAAGACAGCCAGATAAACGCTTTTGAAGGCAGTCAAGACTCTTAAGATGAAGTCTGGTTCATTATAATCAAAAGGGTAAAATTCGGAAACTTAACACTAACAGTAACACGGAATACGACAAAAGCAGCCGGAAATTTGAACATAGAACTAAGAAAACCATTTTTTTTTTGTTGTCTAATATTAATAATGCCAATGGGTTAAGGAAGGTATTGAAGAATTCGTTTACAGGAACATGGTACAATGTTTGCTACAGAAATATTTCCAATATTGCACTGAGTTCACAGAAAGGAAGTTACAAGGTTACATTTTGCAACATTGTATGAGCAGTTATGTGTTGATTGAAAGGATTGTATTGTACACAGTTCAACTTCAAACGTATATGGCTACTTTAAAACAAACATTTAAACACGATAGAATAGACAAATGTAGAAATGTATTACAAACCTAATGGCTAACATTGGGTGTGAGGTCAGGAGGATGATAAAACTGGCAGCCACGTATTTGGTGCCATGCTTTTATTTTGAGGGGTTCCAGTGATAGACCGAGGGTTAATCGGAAATGCTCAAAACGGTGACCAATCTAAAAGTGAAAAAACAAAGGGAAGTAAAACAATACAGTTTCTATACTGTGGTAACAGAACAGCATGCATTTATAATAATTTTCATATGTATTATTCAAATTAGATATTGTTGGATTTAGTTGCTTGCATTATTTCTTAAGAGAACTCCAATATATATTGACTGTTTAATACTTAGTTTTTGGTCATAATAGGGTTAGACCAGTGCACATTTGTATTAAAAAGTGTTCAATACAATTATATTGTAGAACTTTTGAATATTTTCAATTTTTAAATGAGTTATTTCACTACCCAGGTTTCTACCATGAGTGGTATCTTCAGATGAATATTGGAGCATTGTAAAAACAGCCAAGCCTTACAACGGTGGAAAAATATGTAGACTGTGCCAAGAAGAAAAATTAGAAATTATGACATACCCAAATAAAGACGAACTGTTAAATGAAAGAACGGAAATTATGACTAAATGCATCCACACAAAGAAATACTTCTTAGGTTCATACAACCATGGATAGAAACGTCATAATCCATTTTATTTTAAAAATTGCGCGTTCATAAATTCCCTGCCAACTGAAGGTTCAAATAAATACCATTACAAGAGCATTCTTAAAAAGAAAAACAGTAAACGGTAAAATCAGTTATTAAAAATCGCATGAAGACACTACTCGTGGTAGAAACCTGGGTAGCAAAATAACTCGTTTAAAAATGGAAAATATATATATATATATATATATATACACACACACACAGGGTGGGGAAGAGCAACTTGCTTATTTGGAATAACAAATAAAACAAAAGTAATGCAGATATACATGTAATTCTTTAAACAGCATCAATTACATTTAAATGTTATGTTTTACAAGCATTAAAGATGATATGGCGTCCATTCTGCCCAATACAGTGGGTTAATTATACCATCGCTTCATGGCGCCAAATTCAAATAAGCAAGTTGCTCTGCCCCACCCTGTATTAGACACTTCATATTTGTAATAAAAGTAATTTCAGATGACAAATGCATCCATTTAGCCAAACACTTTCAGGCCTAACATCAATGAAAAGAATCTGTTCTGCCATATTTTTAAAATGTTTTAAATGCATTGCTTCATTATTTTTATTTTCCTTTTCTTTTCAGTTTATAATTTTGTTGCCATTTTTATTCCTGGTAACGACAAATCACAAGTATTTAATTTCTCCAGATTTCATCTCATCTGCATTGTTTGTTTTTTTCTTTGTTTCTTTCTCAGATTAAAAAGAAATTGGGCAGAAGTGCTCGTGTTTCAATGCATTTTCTCAAAGAAGCCTTTATTCTTGGCTTCACACCTCCAGCTCCCTGTCTTTACTTTACGGGACCATAATCAACAAAGGTTTCTCTTCAACTTATTCTTTTTGCATCATTGTCTCATATGATAATCAGTCCCTTATAGATTTGTTTTTTAAATAACATTTACCTTTAGTGTGTATAGTAACAAAAAAAAAATGGTTTTATTTTATTTTGGTTCCATTCTCTTGATTTGGAAGTTTATACAAAAATAATTTCGATTTCATTTCAGATAAAAGAATAAAACAATACAAAAGAGAAATGTAAACAACCCCAATTTAATTATATCGCTATAGAAATAGTTCACACTAGTACTTGAAATTTTAAATCACAAAATATTACAATAATTTATATGGATATGACATTGAGATTTTAATGGATAATATAATCCAAATTTTTAAAACATTTTTTTTTATAATCATATTGCCCCAAACAAGGCATTTTACTGCCACTGTTTTACAGGGGGTTACATAGGAGGAAAGTTATAAGAAAGAGTGACAGGTTATAGGGGGTGTCAGAAAGTGAATAAAAGAAGGATGACTGTAGCCATAAAGTGAAAGATCAATTTATATATTGATTGTAATATAAAGTTGAACTCCCACTTTATATTTACATAATAATTTCTTGTTTGTTGATAAGCCATAGAAAATGAATCAATCAGTCAATGAAATACTGATTAGCTACACATGCATGTCTCTTAGATTTATTTACATTCTCTGGAATATAAATGTATAGAATGTTTTTTATAACCATATCGCCTCAAGCAAGGCATTTTATTGCCACTGTTTTGCAGAGGGTTACATAGAAGGAAAATTATGAGAAAGAGCGACA
This sequence comes from Ascarosepion bandense, assembly GCA_037127315.1. NCBI lineage: Eukaryota > Metazoa > Mollusca > Cephalopoda > Sepiida > Sepiidae > Ascarosepion > Ascarosepion bandense. The sequence goes on from JBBBDQ010001566.1 coordinate 1,462,664, forward strand.
GGTTATAGGGGGTGTCAGAAAGTGAGTAAGAGAAGGATGAGAATACTGATGAGAGTGGAGTGGACGGAGAAAGGAGCATGAGAGAGAAGATGCAGGTTAGTGAGATAGGAGATGACAATTGACTTTACATTTAAATTCTTGGAGATTGTAGCTGTTGGGGAAGCAAGTAAACGGTAATTCCATTTGCGTGAAGTGCAAGAAAAGAAGCTGTTGGAGTAGAATTTGCATTTACAATTTATTGGTTTCACAGTAAAAGAGTGGGACCTAGTTGCCAGCCTTGTGGCTCAAGTAAATTCAGTGAGCTAAGTTTATCAGAGCAGGAGCTGTGAAAGTATTTGTAGAAGAGACACAGGGAAGCCACATTGTGCTATTGAGAAAGTGACTGTATCTGAGCTGCCAAGTCAGGATTGATCACATTATAGATTCTCCATTGGATTTTGTCAAGGACACCTACCAGATATGGCAGCAATATTCAATTTACATAAGGATGGCTATACTATGGGGTCATAGGTGTAATTTATTTTGTTTTTAGCTTCAGAAATATTGAGTTGTATCATACAGGAGAAAATATGGTATATCTTATTTTATATAAGGGTAATATAAATCAGATATTATGTCTTCCAATATATTAAATAATAATATTGTGTAGGTAGATGAATAAGTTTGTAGCCTTATAATTGAAATAGCATTTCGTTTACGGAAACTTTTCAGCATAATCAATAGTGATTATTAATCATGTAAACTGAACATCATACAGTGAAAATTTCAGATCAAAATAACTATTCCAGTCTATTCTCATTACTCCCAAATATTTGTGTTACTAATATAAGAAAAATTAAGGCAGACCCGTTATTTCATGGTAAATCAGAAGTATCGGCCTATTTCAGGCGAACAATCATCAGCTTCCGTCTTTATTTTACAAAAGATTTGTAAAATATTTGTAAAATCCTTTGTAAAATAAAGACGGAAGCTGATGATGGTTTGCCTGAACTAGGCCTATACTTCCGATTTACCATGAAATAATGTGTCTGCCTTAATTTTTCTTATATTTGCTCTATATGTATTTATATACATATATATTTAGAGCTTTCTTAGAGAGTTATCCTACCACTGTATGTACAGGATACTCCTTTGGATTCTTCTATACCCACACTGCATGTTGATATATATATATATATATATATAATATAAATGAAATATTTTCTATGACAACCAAATCTGATGAATGGAAGCAGAAGGAAAGTAAAATCATTTTTTTACATTTTTTTTATTCCTACTTTATACACTAAAGTTAAAGAATCAAAGAAAAGCATTTAGAAACTGTTGCTTCCATTGGCTTCCTGTATATATGGTAACTGTTATTTTTTCCTCCATAAACCTTCCTCACAAGACAATGCTTTGATATTGTAGCCATTAAAAAAAAAATCCTAAAAGTTGTATAATTGTTTGATGTGGACATATCGCTTTGTGTTGTCTAGTGGTTGATGTATTTAATATTTGCTTTATAAATGTCTGATAAGGTATGAAAGAATGATACAAATGAAATATCACATTATCTTTATATGAGTGTTATTTATTTCTGGAAAATCTTTCCACTTTAGAAGCAGCTTGATAATGATTCCATGTGGGTAGCACAAATGCTGGTGGATAAATCAATCCAGCTTAGCTATCTTGTTAATCAGATTTAAGATTAATTTTTTTTTTTTTCCAGACAAGCCACAAGTTTTAAAAGAAATCATTTAGCTAATAATAATAATAAAAAAAAAATATTTTTACATCTCGTTAGCTTCTCCATCATATTTGTGTTCTCCAATAAATATTGTCATTATTCTATAAACCATCTGAACTGGTATCTTTATCTTTGTTGTTGGAGTTGCTATATTCCAGATGCTTTACTTTCTAGTCTTCTTCAGTCTATCTCTTTTAGAGATATTCAGTCAGTTAAGTGCCATACGTGAAACACGCTTGGGCGATCATGTCTCGAAAGAAACATGACTAACTGGGCAGAAGATTATCCCGCAGTAGGTTGCCATTGCTTTCTGCGGTAGACTGGTTGCCAGCCAAGGCTATAGAACCCAATCTATCCTGTTATTTAACCCATAACTGGAAGAAAGAAACGGATTAATACCTTTCTTTTTTTTTTTTTAAAATCATATCACCCTGAGCAAGGCGGTAACGTCACTGATGTGCAGAGAGCTACGTAAGAGTGAAAAGATTGGAAAAGAGAAAGCTGGAAACCACATCCTAAACATGGAACAAGAGATGAGCCTCTTCACCTGTTCAATAGACGTGGAGTGTGAACCGGGCAATAGTTTAGTCTGACTACTCCAATTGAAAAAAAAGAAAAAAAGAAAAGAGTGAAAAGATTGGAAAACCCTCTACATTAAATTCAAGCAAGCCCCTCTAAACAGAAGGAACAATTGCTTTATCTTAATGTAGTCTGTGATCATATATATATATTTAATCATATCACCCCGAGCAAGGCGGTAACGCCACTGATGTGCAGGGGGCTGAGTAAGAGTGAAAAGATTGGAAAAGGTAAAGCCGGAAACCACATCCTAAACAGGGAACAAGAGATGAGCCTCTTCACCTGTTCAATAGACAAGGGTGGAGTGTGAACTGGGCGATAGTGTAGTCTACTAAGGGTATTTGCACAGAAGTGAATGCAATGAATTCAACTGGAATTCGAACTCGGCTCCCTGATTTCTCATTCAGAGCCTATATCCACTGTACCACAACACACCTTTATCTCGGCATTGTTTTACCTGCTAATGATGAATGTTTCTTAAATGAGTGTTCAGAAAAAACTTTCAAAGTCAAAACTGATAAACATCAAAGAGAATTATCACGTTATTTACACTGTTCAGATTGTTGTTCTAATCTTTATTACCATGTTTACAATGTTTCAGCTATTGTACTCTCCAGCCTTCTTCAGGTGCTAGAAATTTTGAACCGAACCCTTTTATTTTATAGTCGTGAGGTATATGTATCTTAGTGGGACTATTTTAAATACAATTTTATATATAAAAATCAGTCAGATTTTTGCATCTGTTTTTATCCCTGATCCTTAAGAGATGAACACTTGTTTCAAGATTCCAAAATCTCATTTACAACAATCTCTTTGCTTCTCAATTGTCATACACTACCATTGAATTAGGACAGAGAAGCGTTTTGGCTGCTTTCTTTGCTTTGCGTGAGTTGCCACTTTCACTTCATCATCATTGGAGACCTGCTGTCCTCAGAGTGCTAGCCACACTATGCAGCTCCAGAACCTCTCAGATATCAATGGTGTCTCTTAGCATTCTAAGAACCAACTTTCCACAGAAAGTGCACTAAGCTACAAGTACACCTATGATTCACATCAAGTTTTTCACAGAGTTCCAAAAGAAGGATTCAGCTGACAGCTGTTATGAGTGTATAAATAAGCCTGTTTGTCGTTATCTTCATTTTACAGCAGCGGCTGACCTGCCACTGTGGAGCCTGTTACTATGATCCTTTTTCTCTTTTCTCTCTAGAATTGCAATTAACTAAGCCATCTCTTTATATCAAGTGCAGTCTTTATATAAATGTTCACCAACATCATGTGAAAGTTTGCAGAACTTTCTCCTTCCAAAAACATAAATTCTCTAAAAACTCTTTGCTTTCACTATGTACCCAGAGGTGAAGCCATTTTAAAAGAGAAGAGGATTGTGGGTAGGTAAAAAGAATGTAACTTGACTGGCTTCACTTTTTGAGCTTCCTTTATACACTGATGTGAACTAATGATACAAGTTCTTATCAAATTTCAGGCATGTTGGTTGTGTAATTAATTTACACTCCCCACTTGAAGTGAAAAAAAAAATTATTGCTGATTAAAAAGTCACACCAAATAATGGGTTTATATAATGAACACTTAAACACTAACCTATCCACTTCTATTTGTCAATGAGATAAGTGAACTCTTTTTCAAAAAGCCACTTTTGCTGATCAGGTAAAGTTATTTAAACACTTGACTAAAACTACATTTAACTGCATAGATGTTTACTTACAAATTAAAAAATTAAATCTAAAAGAACAAAGTTTTGTCATAAAAATATGAATTACCACCATTTCCCCTGTATAATATGCATTTTTTTCTTGAAAAAAAAATTAGCAAAATTAGGGGTGCGTATTATGCACAGCTAAAAAAGAAATCCTTAAAAAATTGACATTTTATAGGTTGATTTCAGTTGCAAAATGACTACTCACCACAAATATGTAACAATTTGACACAAACATTCAGCGATTACGATCTTATAATGACACCAAATTCAATTATATCTACCTAACAATACTTACAAATGTAAAATAAAATAAGAACCATCATAAAAAAAAATTAGAATATTATTATTCTATGTTTAAAACCATTTTTTGTGAAAAACTTATGGCTGTGCAACGAACCATGGGCGCCACCATATTGCTTCTGCCATAATTCTGACAATCACTCTGCATGAACTAGCAGTCATAATAGATTTCATTGGATTAATTTCTTTGTTGTTTTATTCATTTTATTTTTTGCTAAATATTTCTCAGACTACCTCTTATTCCATCCACTCTTTAAGTACAACTCGAGTTATGTATATCTAACTCAGACTATCAAGCAAACTCGAGTTATGTATATCTAACTCAGACTATCAAGCAAACTCGAGTTATGTATATCTAACTCAGACTATCAAGCAAACTCGAGTTATGTATATCTAACTCAGACTATCAAGCAAACTCGAGTTATGTATATCTAACTCAGACTATCAAGCAAACTCGAGTTATGTATATCTAACTCAGACTATCAAGCAAACTCGAGTTATGTATATCTAACTCAGACTATCAAGCAAACTCGAGTTATGTATATCTAACTCAGACTATCAAGCAAACTCGAGTTATGTATATCTAACTCAGACTATCAAGCAAACTCGAGTTATGTATATCTAACTCAGACTATCAAGCAAACTCGAGTTATGTATATCTAACTCAGACTATCAAGCAAACTCGAGTTATGTATATCTAACTCAGACTATCAAGCAAACTCGAGTTATGTATATCTAACTCAGACTATCAAGCAAACTCGAGTTATGTATATCTAACTCAGACTATCAAGCAAACTCGAGTTATGTATATCTAACTCAGACTATCAAGCAAACTCGAGTTATGTATATCTAACTCAGACTATCAAGCAAACTCGAGTTATGTATATCTAACTCAGACTATCAAGCAAACTCGAGTTATGTATATCTAACTCAGACTATCAAGCAAACTCGAGTTATGTATATCTAACTCAGACTATCAAGCAAACTCGAGTTATGTATATCTAACTCAGACTATCAAGCAAACTCAAGTTATGTATATCTAACTCAGACTATCAAGCAAACTCGAGTTATGTATATCTAACTCAGACTATCAAGCAAACTCAAGTTATGTATAACTAACTTGAACTACATACAAATTCAGTAGATTGCACATTTTATCAAACAAAAACAGGTTAATGAATCTGCGCAGTAAGCACAATATAGGTTTTCTAAAAATAGGTTTTACTGTTTTCTTTTAGAATCTTAATGTTCGGAAATTTTTATAAATATCTTCAACTACAGCTTGAATAAGAGTAGGAAATGCTGGCCATAATGAAATCGGAGGGGTACAATTTATAGGGTTTGATTACCAAACAAGGGGTGCATATTATGTGTGAGTAGAAAAATTTTCCTACACTTTCAGCATAATTTTAGGGATATGTTTTTATTGATGAAGGCATATTATGCTTAGGAAAATACAGTATATGCATTGTTCATAACTCTGAATTTTGTCATAATTTAATAATTCTAGAAAGGTGATTTGATCATGACTAAGAAAACAGCCAAAAAGCATGAGACATGCACTCCTTTGAAGTTACCATAACAGGGAACGAAGGACATTGTATTTAGAAGATTTTGAACCTTGAGATTTCTGGGTTCATTTTGGTATGCTTTGTAACTGAACAACAGTTATTATTTTTTAATCCATTTTCAATAAGGACTTGAAAGTTCTTGGTATCATAATTGTTTATAAAAATCTACCAAAATTATGACTAAAAACACTAGTCACCAATAATGGTAGTCATTTACAGTGAGTGAAGAGGTTTGATATCCACCTAATGATAGATGTACATACGGATATGCATTGTGGTGCAGTGGATATCGACTGGGAATGACAAATCGGGAAGCCGAGTGCGAATTCCAGTTGAATTCCTTGCATTCACTTACACACAAATACCCTTGGAAAAGGTATTAATCCATCTCTTCCCTCTAGCTATGGGTCAAATAACAGGACAGATTAGTTTGCCTTGGTCGGCAACCAGTCTACTGTAAAAAGCAATGGCAATCTACTGCGGGATAATCTTCTACCCAGTCAGTCATGTCTCTTTCGAGACATGATCGTCCAAGCATGTTTCACGTATGGCACTTAACTGACTGAATGAGTGACCAGCTGAAGCTGACGGCCCTATAAAAGAGTCGGAAATGAGGATTTATTGGTAGGTTGGTAAGAAATCAAGAGAGATATCTGGCAAGTTTCTGACCAGAAACCAGAGTTTTCCTTACATAGGAGAAATTTTGAAATATTAAGAATTTAATTAATGATCACAAGTAAATGTTGAAAGAGGACTGGTTGGTAGCGAAAACTAAGGAAGGTGTAGAATTCATACACACCTTTGAAGAGTATTAGCATTCACTTACGCACAAATACCCTTGGAAAAGGTATTAATCCATCTCTTCCCTGTAGCTATGAATCAAATAACAGGACAGATTGGGTTCTATAGCCTTGGTCGGCAATCAGTCTACCGCAGAAAGCAATAGGAATCTACTGCAGAATAATCTTCTACCCAGTCAGTCATGTTTCTTTCGAGACATGATCGCTCAAGTGTGTATCACGTATAGCATTTAACTGACTGACTAGACTGTGCATTAGGGTGCATGGATATTGACTGGGAATGACAAATTGGGGAGCCAAGTTCGAATTCCAGTTGAATTCCTTGCATTCACTTATGCACAAATACCCTTGGAAAAAGTATTAATCCATCTCTTCCCATCTCTTCCCTTCAGTTATTGGTTAAATAGTCTTGGGTTCTATACTCTTGGCTGGCAACCAGTCTCCTGCAGAAAGCAATGGCAACCTACTGCAGGATAATCTTCTGCCCAGTCAGTCATGTCGCATGTATCACATATGGCACTTAACTGACTGACATGTTAGTTAGTAAGCTTTGCTTCATCTGGAGCACAAGTTACTTACAATATATAAGTGGTCAGCCATCTTAATATTAAACAGGTTCAGTATTAATTAATTTTGACAACCAACCAAAAGTGAATGATTCCAGTGTAATTTAATAGTAAATTAATATATTCTATATTTTGAACTAAAATTTGAATTCATTTTTGTTTTAAATTTCAATAAATATAAAATAGTCAAAATTTAATTTAACAATAAAACTTCATTTTAAATAAACTTGCAGAGTAATAATAATAATAATAATAATACTGAAAAATGACAAAGATCTAATTTATTACTATACTATGCTCCCTATCATTTTACTTAAGCTACCTGCAGTCAACCCCTAAAACAATTCATAAGTTTTACTTAATAATGGTCTGAAAATGCAAGAATATTGGTGGTGGGAATTCAGGTATATCAAAGAGATGTTTGGTTAGTTATTTAATGACATATTATTAATCTTTGTTGGGTTATTTAATGTCAAACATGAGTCTTAGAGGACAAAAGTCACAATGAATTAATAAGCAGATAAACACACGTCCATTTTACACTAGAATCACAAATGTAGACACGGGTACAGTGGGTACAAGAGTCACAAAGGGAGACACAGGTACAGTGTACACAAGAGTCACAAAGGGAGACACAGGTACAGTGGGCACAAGAGTCACAAAGGGAGACACAGGTACAGTGGGCACAAGAGTCACAAAGGGAGACACAGGTACAGTGGGCACAAGAGTCACAAAGGGAGACACAGGTACAGTGGGCACAAGAGTCACAAAGGGAGACACAGGTACAGTGGGCACAAGAGTCACAAAGGGAGACACAGGTACAGTGGGCATGAAAACCACAAGAGTAACATTGATCTATTCCCTCTGCAGGGAGATGTCAATGAAGATAATCTTTAAAGTGTTGTAAATGAAAAATCTCTGAAAGAAAGATAAAATAATTATGCTGTGTTTACTAAGATTTATAATAATAATAAATATTCTAGACTTCACATAAATTTGATTACCATATATTGTTATAATTGTGCTTTTAGTATTTTATGTTATAAGAAGTAATTTGTAAATCAAACTTTAACATACGTATAGATGTATGAATGAAAAAACATAATATAAGCATCTACTAAGATCTTGAATATATTCCTATATATATATATATATATATATATATATATATATCTCATTCAGTAATGAATTAGAGCACTCTGGCTATTGGTGTATGAGACATCATACGCTAAAAGTCTGCCTTTCTTCTACCGAGCGTTCATAGTTCAGAGGTAGAATCCCTGACTGATGCCAATTCAGTCGGGTTTCAATCCTGGGTTAAAAGCAATCGAATGTCTAACCATACTGATGAGCTGTGATACAGCGAAACATATGTCTGTGGATGACTATATATATATATATGTCAAAATATACTCAGTTATGATCTTATGAGATTAAGGACAGGATGGTTAAATAAAAAGAAGACAAGAGAAAAACTGTATTTAACTTGCCTATGCGTTTCATCCAGTGATGGACTTTATCAAGGCAAAAAGACGAAATGAGCTTTATTCCAAATTACGTATCTATAAACAAACAAATGTGAATTATCTAATTACTCAGAGGCAAAGAATTATTTACCTTAATTATATTTCAAATAAACCCTCTAAACACAAGTAAGTACATGTCCAGAAACTTGGTAAGCTGTGCGACTGATAAGAGGTTTATTACTTCTGATATGTCGTGCCTCTAAAATTTTTAAGGCGTCTAATGTCTGTGTGTTGATCGATAATTTTAGTATTGTCTATAAGAATTTTACGAATGTCGGAATGCAGAAGGAAAACAGTATGTGACTTAAGACGTTGTGTAATGGCGCTAGAATCATTTAAATGCATAGTTAATCGTCTAGATAGCCGGGTAGTTGTAAATCCAATCTATGTATGTGGATTAGAAGAGCATTCTTCAGAAGGACATTTGAATTCATACACAACATTAGTTCTGTTGACCCCAGTAGAAGCTGGAGAAGGGTTGTTGTTCATTACCAGGTTAGAGGTTTTGAATTTACTATAGTATATAAGTTTTAAGGTTTTATTAGAATCAGCTGGAAACATATTATGGTTTATCATAGACTTAAGGGCCTTCTCATCCATGCTGTATTGTCTGTGCATTTGTCCTCTGTAAAAGAGGTTAACTGAGGATGATTTTCTGGGTGTGTCACTTGTTAGGTCTGAGGAGTATCTGTTAATTTCATTGTCAACCAGATAATTAGGAAAACCATTATTGATAAGATTTTATTTGATGTTTGTCAATTGCTTATAAAATATTTTATTGGGAGAGGAAATAAGTTTAGCTCTAGAAACCAGGCTGGAAATAATTGATCATTTACATTATATATATATATATATATATATATATGAATATTTATATGTCTTACATATATACGTTCAGTATTTTTCCTCTACCAATTACTCTTATCTTAAATCTAAGCAAATCATAATGACAATAATCGTCAGTAATGTAGACACCTTGGCATGTAATCATGGTTAGTGAGCTTGTCTGGTTGACCATTATTCCTGACTAGTGAGTTTCGTCATCAACAGAAACCAAGAACAAATCTCCCAGCAGGTAAGGGGGAGACAACTATATTTAGTTTAATTAAAGGAATGGTCTGTAGTAGACAATAAAAATAAAAATGTCTTGTGTGATGAAGGTTTATGCTTATAAGTGCTTTTTCCTGTCCTGTCCATGCATGGCATACACACTCCCTTTGTAGTAGCTGTTTTTTTTTTTCCTTTATTTAATCTATTTTTAATTTTCAACCCGACCCTCAGCTCATCCATTATTAATTTCTCATAACAGTGACAGTTTTAATAGCAACTCATCTTTAATGATAACAATTTCATCTAACAATTTTATCATCTCCAAAAGAATAGAGGTGCTTTTTCCAATTTTCTCAAAGGACTTGGATTTGATTTTGAAATTTCTGTTTGAACTACAAGATGTACTACATTTATTTGTGTTTAACATGAGAAATTTTATCTCAGAATCAAAAAACCTAAAATGTAAGATTTTAGCCTTCTTATTGAATTGTATCAATAAAGTAATTTTTAAGCAGAAAGATGCCACTTGAAAATGACTCCTTATATAAATAGCCAATCTGATTTTGTATGACTAGAATAACTTTTAAAATATTGATTTACTGCTAATCAGTAGACTGTATGGTCATTGAATATTTTTTGTGACTGAAACTCATCTTTCACATGCTGTTAAGTGGACAAAGATATCCATGTCTAAAATTTCCCCTTCTAAACTTCTAAAAGTGTCTTAAAAATAAAACAATGTATTGTGCAAATTTAAAACTGATCCTTTCACACTTTCCATGCACAGATTGCATTAGACATATGCACAAAATCATGCACTAACACAAAAAGAGGAAAAATATCAACCTAACACCATTAAAAAGAGCATCTGAACTAACATATAAATTAATTATTTCAAAATTATCATAAAGATAACAAAAAAAATGAAAAAAACGACAGTCAATTGCTGAAACCTCTGAACAAGTGAACTGAACAATTACAGAAAATTTTGTCTACGAAACTCTGGAGGGGAGGTGCTAAATGTAACATCAATCAGCAAAGTGAAAAAATTTTACTTGTATTAATCCTATATATGAAATTAACATTTATTTATTCATCACCAGTCTGAACAAGGCAATTGTAAAATTTGTTTTTTTTTTTTTACATTGCTGATATAAATTCTGGATTCATAACCATTTAATTAATAGTTGAGTTTTCCTCTCAGTATATTGGCTCTGTATAATATCCATTGAGCTCTCTATTTTTATCTAATTGATAAAATCTTTTTTAATTATCCACTCCATCTTCACGGGTTGCCATTTTCTCCTTATATACACTCAAGTTTAACACCAAGCTACCCAGTTTCAGATGCAAGGTATTTTCAGGCACAATATATATATAAGATAAGAAATAAATCTATCAGATTAATAGTGGGAAATTGAAGGACAAAATTGAAAAACAAAAATTTCTATATTACACGCTTTATCCCTTGAATAGGACTTCTTCAGGAGTCATAATAACTTTACTGATGGAGCCTTAAATATATAATGGGGGAGAAATACAACAAATGTTGATTACAATGTTACATCAAGAAACACTGAATGCACAGAGTTGTTGGTTGGTTGTTTTTGTTTTTATGGCACATCAACCTCGGCGAGTCATTTATTGTTAACTAAATTTTATTTATTTATTGCTGGTAATACCTTTTTTTTCTTTCAACAATTTATTGTTGTTTTTTTTTTTATATAAGTTTTATGTCTAGTAATACTTTTTTCTTTTCGAGTATCAAGATTCATTGGGATTTGTTTTTAAGGGCAGGATCCCCAAGTCCTACCCTGTTATTTAACCCATAACTGGAGGGAAGGGACAGATTAATACCTTTCCCAGGGGTACCAGTGCTTAAGTGAACACAGGGTATTCAACTGGAATTTGAACTCGGCTCACCGATTTCTCTTTCTCAGCCAATATCCACTGCACCATAATGCACATCTGTCACTAAATGCTTACAGCACCTGGTATTCCCAAGCGATCACCCATCTAAGTACTGACCCAGCTCAATGTTGCTTAACTTCGGTGATCGAGCGAGAAACGGTGTATTCAACGTGATATGGCCGTAAGCCTGAATGCACAGGGATGCTAAGATTTAAAATTAATTTTAAAAAATTTTTGATATTTGATGTATTTTGTTTCAACACATATATTAGACTCCATTGACAAAATGGCTATCCTGAATAATGTTTTCTTTTTCTTATATTCTTTTACACCCATTTTGTTTTAGCAGCTTTATTGCTTAGCTTTGGGGTGAAATGGCAAAAAAATTCTCTGAAGAAGTCCTTTTGAGAGATGAAATGAATAATGAAGAAGGTCTTATCATTTTCTTTTTCATTTTGTCATTCAATTATAATTTTTTCATTACTTTAAACATTATCTATGTTTGAATAGAGACCTGTTATTTTATTTTTTATTTTTTTAATAATTTGGCCTGCTCACTCAAGAAAGCATAATGAAGAAAATGTGCTCTCTGGTATGTTCGAACACGCATCCTCCTATATAGGTGAAGCCACTGCCTGATCAGTCGTGTATTAGATTACTCAGCCACAGAGAGTGTTATAACCCAGGTTCTATTTACTCTTTTAAAGAAGGCATATCCTTTTGTTCAGATTTTCTTGAAAGCCCATATCTGTAGAATTTAATATCTGAAATATAAACAAAGCAATTTGTGAAGAATTAATGGATTTTATTTTTAATAACGTTTTTAATATTTCAAACATGTCCACTAAAAATAATATTTGATGTAATAAAAACGTCAGATCAAAAATAAATCCATTATACACACACACACACACACACACACACAATGAAAGAAGAAAAAGAAAATATCTATATTTCTGACATGAGGTAGTATTTACATTATTCGGACTATTGTCCTCATCTTTGTTGCTGTTTGTACGACGTTTCGGCCATTGTACGCTCCAGCTTTCTTCAGGTCTTAGAAATTTCAAACCAAACCGTTTATTACAATCACTTGGGTATATCATCCTCATTCCTTGCGCAAAGCCTCAATTGGAAGTCATGAGTTATCTCCCTCTAACCCTGCAAGTTACTTGTTCATCACTGCTGTAGTCTGGTATTGAACTCAAAACTAAGAGTCAAGTTAGGAACTAACCAACATCTATACCCACCAGGCCATGTGTCCTTAAGAATATGATATACCATAGTGATCATAATAAAGGGTTCAGTTCAAAATTCCTAGTACTTGAAGAAAGCCGAAGCATACAACAGCCGAAACATCATACAAATGGTAACAAAGATGAGAACAATAGTCCGAATAATGTAAATACTGTAAAAAGAAAATAATCAACCTTGCCCCAATAAAAAGTGCATGAATTATTTTTTCATCAAATAAAAGTTAAAATAAAAGCTTCAAGAAAGCTTTTCCAATTTTAAAAATTCATTTTAAACTTTACATAAACTGAATGAGATGCGGTACTTAACTATACATATATATCTCTGCAACTGATACGAACTTGCTATGAAATAGTTTAACAATATTTATATATGAAACCGGTCTTTTTTTATACAGAAGAAATAACTGAATTACACTGTATATAAATAGAGTACATCAAACCAGATTTTCAAGTTAAAATTAATTTGAGGTGAGAAGTAAATCTCCAATTTTCAGAAATTGATATAGTAACATCCTCATATTTTAGAGCAGACAAAACCAAAAATCATTTTTAAACGGTTTCTTACTTTGTAGTTATATATTTTAACTTTCCAGATGGAATTAATTTCTACATTTTATCAGTTTTAAAATAACTCTAATTTAAATTTGTTATGGTGAAACACACCTATTCCTCAGATAATGGACTCTCCCTCCTATATTAATGTTATGGCAAAACACACCTATTCCTCAGATAATGGACTCTCCCTCTTATATTAATAAGAGTTAACAGGAAGTTAACTCAAGAAGTTCTTGTAAATATTGTATTTCATTGTATAAAATCATTGGGGAATTTTAAATGTTGTTATTTGCTGCCCATGCACTCCACTGAAAATTTGTACATATGGGAGTTAAGTAGGACTACATAGAGAACCTGAGGTATTATGGTGGACGTGGTAAGATTGGTAAGTAAAAATGTGGTATTGTGGTGTAAGGTTTATTGTAAGCGTGTCAGGGTCGACGAAAGTGAGTAGCTAAGTTAAACTAGGACAGATGATGACCAGCCTTCCCCATCCCCGTTTTAGGCCTTGTGCCATATTTGTACGTTTTGTACAATAAATAATGAAGTTCTTGTAAATATTGTATTTCATTGTATATAATCATTGGGGATTTTTAAATGTTGTTATTTTTGCCCATGCCCTCCATTGAAAATTGTACATATGGGAGTTAAGTAGGACTACATAGAGAACCTGTGGTATTATGGTGGATGTGGTAAGAATGGTAAGTAAAAATGTGGTATTATGGTGTAAGATTTATTGTAAGTGTGTCAGGGTCAACGAAAGTGAATAGCTAAGTTAAATTAGGACAGATGAAGACCAGCCTTCCCCATCCCCAATTTTGGCCTTGTGCCACATTTTTTTTATTATATACAAAAATAAATATTGAAGTTCTTAAGAGTTCTTAAAAGTTCTAGAGAGTTCTTTAGAGTTCTATTGGAGTTCAGTAGAACTATTAGTTAGTTCCAGTTTGGACATAGTTGGACTAAGGCATTTGATATTAGTCAGCAGTTAGTCGAATACTAAGGAGTCAGCTTACAGTGGAAGATTACCCAGTTCCTAACATTTTGGGTGCGTTAAGTCAATTAGCAACTGACATAGCACGATTATAACTTTCAGTGCAAAAACTACTCTGCAACAAAATTTTAATTTTTGGCTATGCTATCAACATCCTATATGTTACTTGCATATGTTCTTGCAGAATTATGATCAGGTTTTCTGCTAGAGGCATTTTTACTCATTAATATATTGTTTTGGTCATTTCCATAGAAAACAAATGCAAAATACAAGATAAATATAAAATATAATGCAAAATGTAAAAGAAGCAAGTCCTTGCCTCCTGCAGTTGGCCTGCTGTCAAAATCAGAGTTTTCCTCCGAACTAAATTCATCAACTTTCCAATAACTCTCAAGCCCCCACCTCAACAACAACACTTATCAATCTATGTCTGGTTGGTATAGTATAAAAATATAATAATACATTAACGAAAAATCACAAAATAAATTGTTAATATCAATGCACACTACTGCTATGCGAAAGCTGCCGTATTGCTCAGGCTGATTCAATAGTGCATACCACTCTATGGCCATTCTATATTAGATTCAGTTGTAAACAAACATTTGACTGACCAGTTTTCCATTTAGAAAAGAATAAGGAATACCTCGTGGTAATTTAGTAAAATCACCTCAGTCTATTCTCAGGTGATTAATAAAGACTGAGAGTTGCAGGGTAGTGTATAATGAAAGCAGGAGTTGTTTAATCTCCAAATCTGCCCGACAATTTCTGATGATGTTGATTACGTAACTGTTGCGAAGATGTGGCGAAACTTTGCTGCAAAGTTGTAGGAACTGGTTTGTGCCGGAAGTTAGACACAGAACAAGATGGTAGGTTCAAAACAGCGTATTAGCATAACAAGAAACAAGATATCCAAAAGAAGTGTTAATAAATAGTAATATAGAAATAAGTAAGTCCAAAGATATTATTACGCTGCCTGACTAGTAGCTGTCGGTAACTGGTGTACTTGCTTTTTAACTGCAAACTTGACTGCACTCTAGAAGTCATGCAGGTGTTACATGTCAAGTGTAACAAAAGGAAAAAAAAATGATTGACCAAAACTCAGAGATAAATCACAGACAAATATTTAATTTACAAAACACACCAAAAAAATTATTTACAAATATACAATTAGGCATTCAAATCAAGAGACATAGAAAACATATAGTTTACTACAGCCCAGTGAAGTGTTACAAGGAAGAGAAGGGGAGGGAAGGTGTCAAATATCTTTACCCGGTTAAGTTGACGAGGAAGTTAAGTGCTATACTTTTTGGAAATCCTCAAATGAGTATATAAAAAATAATTTTAAGTATGGTCAATGAAAGAGTCAAAAATATGTATTTACCGATATAGTTCCATGAGGTTCTCTTTCAGGTTTTTGTTGGTTGAATCAACTGGAGTTGATAACATCAGCAGACCCTAATAACAACTGACTGTTCTCTGCCCAAAACATATTTTTATAGGGGCTAACACCTAATTTGCACATATCTAGAACTTTTAAAACTCTCTTGATTTTACTGGAACATTCTGGGATTTTCCAAACGTTCTATTTCTAATTTTCTTATTTTTACGACTACTTCATGAATTAAAACATTTTGGGAATAACACTTATGACTCAATAGAATCCCTTACTTTTTATACATTATTAATATTATTTTTAAATATAAATGCATCCTCATAACACATGTAATTTATATATAGCAAGAGGAAGAGTTCATTCCTTGCAGGAGGGCACCATAACAATATTTTTTTCTAAATGTGATTTCATATGACAAGTATTGCAAAACTGTGCCTATGTAAACAAACCTTTCGGCTCAAAAACAACTTCATTTGTCAAAGTAAAGCACCATACTGTCCAACTGTGAATATATTCCCCTGTAATTGAAACTGGGATCACAAGAGCTTAAGAAACTAATATTTTTACTTGGTTTGCATTAGTATATGTTTGTTCGTATGTATATGCCTTGCCAGGAAGAAGTGATAGTTATTATGGGAGAGGTCTAATGACTTAAAAAAAATACATAGCATCAGACACCTCTAACAGATGAAGAAGAGACTTGAAGCAATGAAGATATGGTTCTACAGGTGGATGCTGATGAAAACATATGAGCAATGTGAACATACTAAAGTAAAGGGGAACGGGAAAGATATATACTTAAAATCATAAACAGACAGCTGAAAATTTCAAGATGCAATGGGTTACTTGGGGTGGAAGAGAATGAGAAGACTTTATTGGGGAGAAAGGACAATAAAAGAACAGGGTCCAGGGAGATGGAATATTGCAATAATGCCACTAAGATGCAAGGGGTTACTTGGGGTGGAAGAAGAGAATGAGAAGACTTTATTGGGAGAAAGGACAATGAGCAGGTCAGGGAGATGGAATATTGCAATAATGCCACTAAGATGCAAGGGGTTACTGGGAGTGGAAGAGAATGAGAAGACTTTATTGGGGAGAAAGGACAATAAAAGAACAGGGTCCAGGGGAGATGGAATATTGCAATAATGCCACTAAGATGCAAAGGGTTACTGGGAGTGGAAGAGAATGAAAGCTTTTATTGGGGAGAAAGGACAATAAAAGAACGGTCCAGGAGATGGAATATTGCAATAATGCCACTAAGATGCAAGGGGTTAGCAGGGGTGGAAGAGAATGAGAAGACTTTGTTGGGAGAAAGGACAATAAAAGAACAGAGGTCAGGAGATGGAATATTGCAATGACACCACTAAGATGCTGAGGGTTACTGGGAGTGGAAGAGAATGAAGCTTTCTGACTGGGAGAAAGGACAATAAAAGAACAGGGTCCAGGGAGATGGAATATTGCAATAAATACATAGATGCAAGGGGTTACTGGGAGTGGAAGAGAATGAAGACTTTATTGGGGAGAAAAGGACAATAAAAGAACAGGGTCCAGGGAGGTGGAATATTGCAATAATGCCACCAGGTACAAGGGGTTACTTGGGGTGGAAGAGAATGAGAAGACTTTATTGGGGAGAAAGGACAAAAGAACAGGGTCAGGGAGATGGAATATTGCAATAATGCCACTAAGATGCAGGGGTTACTGGGAGTGGAAGAGAATGAAGGCTATTGGGGAGAAAGGACAATAAAAGAACAGGGTCCAGGGAGGTGGAATATTGTAAATAATGCCACTGAATTAAAGGGGGTGCTGGGAGTGGAAGAGAATGAGAAGACTTTATTGGGGAGAAAGGACAATAAAAGAACAGGGTCCAGGGAGATGGAATATTGCAATAATGCCACTAAGATGCAAGGGTTACTTGAGGTGGAAGAGAATGAGAGAGGAGCTTTATTGGGGAGAAGATATTAAAAGAACAGGGTCCAGGGAGATGGAATATTGCAATAATGCCACTAAGATGCAAGGGGTTACTGGAGTGGAAGAGAATGAAGACTTTATTGGGGAGGGACAATAAAAGAATGAGGTCCAGGGAGATGGAATATTGCAATAATGCCACTAAGATGCAAGGGGTTACTGGGAGTGGAAAATGAGAAGACTTTATTGGGGAGAAAGGACAATAAAAGAACAGGGTCAGGGAGATGGAATATTGCAATAATGCCACTAGTCTGAGGGTTACTTGGGGTGGAAGAAGGAATGAGAGAGACTTTATTGGGGAGAAGGGACAATGAGAACAGGGTCAGGGAGATGGAATATTGCAATAATGCCACCAGATGCAAAGGGTTAGGTGGAAGACAATAGAGGCTGTTAAGGAGAAGACAATAAAGGCTGGTCCAGGGAGATGGAATATTGCAATAATATGCTAAGATGGGAGTTACTGGGGTGGAAGAGAATGAGAAGGCTTTGTTAGGGAGAAAGGACAATAAAAGAACAGGGTCCAGGGAGATGGAATATTGCAATAATGCCACTAAGATGCAAGGGGTTACTGGGAGTGGGAAGAGAATGAAGACTTTATTGGAGAAAAGGACAGCCAAGCAGGGTTCAGGGAATGGAATATTGCAGCAATACCACTAAGATGCAAGGGTTACTGGGGAGTGGAAGACAATGAAGACTTTATTGGGGAGAAGGACAA
Organism: Ascarosepion bandense; assembly: GCA_037127315.1. Taxonomy (NCBI): domain Eukaryota; kingdom Metazoa; phylum Mollusca; class Cephalopoda; order Sepiida; family Sepiidae; genus Ascarosepion; species Ascarosepion bandense. Next base: position 1,481,288 of record JBBBDQ010001566.1, read on the forward strand.
TAAAAGAACAGGGTCCAGGGAGATGGAATATTGCAACAAATACCCACTAAGATGCAAGGGGTTACTGGAGTGGAAGAGAATGAGAAGACTTTATTGGGGAGAAAGGACAATAAAAGAACAGGTCCAGGGAGATGGAATATTGCAATAATACCACTAAGATGCAAAGGGGTGCTGGGAGTGGAAGAGAATGAGAAGACTTTGTGGGGAGAGAAGGACAATAAAGAACAGGGTCCAGGGAGATGGAATATTGCAATAATGCCACTAAGATGCAATGGGTTACTTGGAGTGGAAGAGAATGAGAAGACTATATTTGGGAGAAAGGACAATAAAAGAACAGGGTCCAGGGAGATGGAATATTGCAATAATGCCACTAAGATGCAAGGGGTTATTGGGGGTGGAAGAGAATGAGAAGACTTTAGTGAGGAGAAAGGACAATAAAAGAACAGGGTCCAGGGAGATGGAATATTGCAATAATGCCACTAAGATGCAAGGGGTTATTGGGGGTGGAAGAGAATGAGAAGACTTTAGTGAGGAGAAAGGACAATAAAAGAACAGGGTCCAGGGAGACGGAATATTGCAGTTGATGTTGCATTTGAATTTTTGAAGACGGTAGCTGGCAGAGAAGCAAGAAATTAGAAGAGAATTCCACAGGTGAGAAAAGAAATTATTAAAACAGAACTTAGTTACATTAAACTATTTCAACAATAAAATGATGAGACTTAATAGTCAATCTAGTAATATGCTTAAATTCATGAAGTCAAGGTAACAAGGAGGAGATCTCATTAGAACATTGCCAGGAAAAATGTATGCAAAAAAATGGAGTGAAATTATGCTACAGTGTTGGAAAAGAGACTGAAGGCAAGATGCCTGGTTAGAACTGATAACATTACAGACTTTTCTTCAGATTTTGTTTGGAATATATATCTGGAGAATCAGACAACTATATCGAATTTATGGATCAATGTTAGATTTATAAATGTGCAAAATGGATTCAGGCATGACACAGTAAACCAGTCTTCATAGCAACATAACCAGCAAATGATTTATTGGAGTAGATCACCCGGTTCACACTCCACCCATGTCTATTGAAGAGGTGAAGAGGCTCATCCCTTGTTCCCTGTTTAGGATGTGGTTTCCGGCTTTCTCTTTTTCAATCTTTTCACTCTTACGTAGCCCCCTGCACATCGGTGGCAAAAAAAAAAAAAAAAATATATATATATATATATATATATATATATAATCATTCTACTTCATGTCAGTGGAAAATTTGAAACTAAGATGATGTAATGACTTGCTCTCGTTGAGGTTAGCATCAGCCATGCTGACTGAGGGCAAAAATGTTCTCTATGATGATTGAAGGACAACAGTTTCATTTTAGAGAATTTACTGGTCGTTACCTGCCTCAATTAAAAACTGATTGGAGGTCATTTTTGAGAACAGCTTTTTTTTTTAAAAAATCATTTCCCCCAAGCAAGGCATTACTGCCACAGGTGTGCTGGGAGTTATATAAGAGGAGAGTGAAGAGAAAGAGGAACAGTTCACAGGGGTTGTAAGAGAATGGGCAAGAGAAGGATGGAAACACTGGTCTTAAAGAGAAAAGGAGAAGAACAAGATACAGTGGGGGTTGAGGAAAGAATGGGTGCCAAAGAGATAAAAGATGTCAATTGACATTGGATTTAAACTCATAGAGATTGTTTCTATCAGGGAAGCAAGTATATGGAAGGCAAGAAGTGTAAGAAAAGAAGCTGATAGAGTATAAGTCGCATTTATATTTGATTGTTTTTACTTTAAAAGAGTGGGACCTAGTTGCCAATCTAGTAGCTTGAGTAAATTCATGCAGAAGGGGCACCAGGGAGCTAAGCTCACTGGAGCGGAAGCCACGAAAATATTTGTAGAAAAAACAGAGGAAAGCCACATAGTTATGTCATCAGCATAAATACATAGTTAGGAACTGAAGACATCAGGAGGGCCATTGATGAAGATAAGAAGCAATGTAAGTTCAAGGAAAATTAAAGAAAAATTTAATTTTCATTTTGATTAAGACAAATAAAAGCAAAAATTAAGTTTTAAATTTTTTTCTGAAGAATTTCAGAAGCATAGCAGACAAAAAGCTTTCAATGGATATCTTGACTATTTTTTAATTTGATAATCATACATTTTTTTTTTATTTGAAAACTTAATCTTGCTTCAGAATTATGCTTGTCATTTTTTGGTTCACACATATGCATGCATTATGCAACACAAAAATGCACAAAAGAAAAGAGAAAACTAGAAAAGTTTTGAAATTTTAAACTCGTGAAATTCCTTGTATGAAACATTTAGAATATATCTTTAATTTTTTTAAATTTATTTTCTTTGTAAATGTAAACTTAAGACTAAGGGATAATTTTTAAAAAGAATATTAAAAAAAGAAGCAAATATTTGAAAAATGTAACCTTGTTTTAATTAAAACAATTTATAAATGTTTTTAACAAACTGAAATATATCCATCCATCAGTAATTTTTTCTTTAAAAGTTAAGATAATTTCAACCTATTAAATTTTATTTGAAAATTTTAAAAAAACCTCTTGTCAGAAAAGTCAAATAATCCTTCAAATATACTTCTTGAAATTATGTAAATTCACATCCAGATGGACTCATGTTTTTGTTGATTTATTTTTCTCTACAGATTTCTGGGAAGGTTAATGTTTCATCTCTTTTAATTGATCATGTATCAAATTTCACTGTAAATTTTGTCATTGTTATTTCTTTTTAAATTTATTATCATTTCAGTGCCTGTTCCAAAAGAAGCTTTCAGTTGCTAAGTATCTCAGTCCTTTTTCAGATGTTTTATTGACAAAGAACTTTAATAGAAAAAAATATATATATTTTCAGTATTTACAAAGTCTTTTTATTTTTGTGTAAAATATATGTTAATAACTCTTATTAATCTTCAGCTTAAAATTTTGTCATGTTTCATCTTGTAACACAGCAAATATAGACAAAGGGTCATGATGAGATTGCTTATTTATAGCTTTTTCCATTAGTATTGTCCAAATGCAAAGCAATTTTCAGTAGAATTTGCATAATAATAATAATAATAATAGTGTGGAGTAAGAAGTCTTAAGGAAAATAGAAATGAAAAGATCACAGACAGCTAAAATTTCTTGGGCACATATTGAGAAAAGAGGGCTTGGAGAATTTGACATTCACAGGACATATTTAAGCAGAAGGAATAAGGGGAGACAGAAAGCCACTCACCTGGCCAGTTTGTGTGATGAACGATATTAGAGGGAAGATATAGCAAAAAGACATATATTACTAAGAGTTACAGGAGATAAAATGCTGTGGAAAGCCATAATCACTCACGACCTGAAGGGAGATGGCCCAAAGAAGAAGTGAGGTCTGTACTTATAACATAACAATAATCTGATTATTCTATGTTTATGTTCTTATTACAAAAACTGAACAAAAAAAGTCATGTCAATATCAAAAAGAGTGAAAGAAATGAGGAGATTTATTTCATATATTTATATAGAATTTATTTATTTTCTTATAAAAAATTTAAGATGAAAAGAAATGTAAAAATGAATAATTTCTTTACAATGTATTTAACAGATGTCATTATTTTACAAAAGAAATTCATTTTTACATTTCTTTTCATCATAAATTTTTCCACACCTTATTACAGAAATCAATTTTTCTATAAGTATACCTGTTCAAAAATCATTTAACACTAGATCCCTGCTGATAAGAGATTAGGAGAAGTAACCTATCACTCTTTCTCTTAACTTTCCTCCTATGGAACTGTTGGGATAGAATATCCTATCCACCCCCTAATTCCAGTTCAGTCTTATGGATCCTTCCAATACTGTGCATTAGCCAACCAGAGCTTGAGATTGTTACACAAGCAATCTCAGTGGCTAAGGCAGTTTTGGCACATAGAAAGGGACACATAAATCTGAGCCAACTCACCCTTTCTGAGAGGTATATAAGGAGCATATTTTGGCCCTTATCTTTACTGATTCTTTCTGCCACCAGAATCCATGTCACTCAAGCTTTTAATTTCTTCATGCTGCACTCTGGCTTTTCAAACATCTCTCTCATTCTATAATTTTTCCATCAGGCTCGGATTCTGGAATCACTCAATCATTCACTTCACTTACAAATTTTACTTGTTGCATACACTATAACTCATACCTTCCAAACTACACATACTTTTCTCTTTCAGCGAAAGACTTAAATTTCCTGAACTTACGAACACTATTTGAACACAACTCTGTTCTATTTCCTAACACAAACTCTACGAGAAATTTTGATATTAAGATTCACTGTTCAGACCTTTCATACAATCACAAGTTTCATTTCTAATGAATTAAATGAACCCTGAACATGTCGATACATTAACGTGAATTTCCATCTCATATTTCTATATTCTTACAACCAAAGGTATGTAACTTTGTTCTTTGCATATTTTTATCATTCTGCAAATCCTGAACTATTTAAATCTGAACTTATACATTCATTTAACTACATATGATACAGTTATTTCTCCTGAACATTTCTGATTTGTGAAGTTCTCTCAAAGACTGTTTTACAGCGTGTTTGATCGCATATCAAACACTGTTACCGTCTAACTTTGGATTGTCGAAAAAATATTTCCATCTCTTTCACTATTCACTATCATCTCAGTTTGCTTATTATTAAATATCCTTGTTACTGAATTGTTGATATATAAAATCTGTTATTTGATCAACTCAACAAGTCTTGCATTATTTTGTCAATGTTGTTTGTCTGAGAATTAATCTAAAATTTAGTTTGTGGATGACTGCTTTGGAAGAACACACATAGCCTCAGTTACTATTTCATACCTAACAAAAATCCAAATTGCACACACGTGCATCCATCCACAACATAACCCCCTGCAAAACAGTAGCAGTAAAATGCCTTGCTTGGGGGCGATATGATTATTAAAAAAAAAAGTGAATATAAAGTGGGGGATCAATTCTACATTACAATCAATATATAAACTGATCCCTTACTTTGTGACCACATTCTTCTCTTACCCGCTTCCTGACACCACCCTATAACCTGCCACTATTTCTCATAACTTTCCTCTTATGTTACCCCCTGCAAAACAGTGGCAGTAAAATGCCTTGCTTGAGGTGATATGATTATTAAAAAAAAAGTACTAGGAAAGCTAACCTTAATTTTTAAATAGTTTAGCTAATTAGAGTAGTCTCCTCTTATTTGTTAACAAATAATTAGAATATAAATTTAATAATTAGGAAATTATTGGATTTTAAACTTAATGACCACTTTTATCAATCTTTTAGTTGTTTGAAAAAGATATATATTTAAATTACATGATTATTAAATGCGTGTGTCATTTGTATTACTTTTATTGCAATTAATTTTGTTCTGCATTTTATTGTCAGCTCTTCTTGTGATTGTTACTTTTTTTTTTAACTCTTTCGGTGATTCTTTTTATGAAGGATTTTCTTAATGAAGATTGTGTCAATATAAATATTGTGTCAATATAAATTAAAAAAAAAAAACAGTAACATCTTTACTTGTACCCTTAAATGCAAATTTTGCAAAACAAAATTAACATTCAATAAATTACACTTATAGTGAAATCCACATTTAGTTTAAGACATCATTTGAGAATTATTTATCCTTGAACTTTAATTGGGTTTAAGGAGATCAATCCATTTATTTTTAATCAAATTTTTTTTTAATCAAATGTACAACAGATTTAGATATTAAACAAATATTGGGAAGATAATTATGACAAATTAAAAGAAAACATAGTATTTAATTATATATTTGTTTATAAATTAATTAATTTTGTATTTTAATGCTGCCATATCACAGAAAATCTTTTTCATTAATTTTTAATTTAAATACAACTAAGAAGCCAAATAATTTTTTTTGAAAGATTACAAAGAATTTAGCAGTGATTCTTGTTTTATTTTGTTATTTTTTTCCTCCAGAAGAAAGTAAAACCATATATTTTATACAACTTTTATTGGGCCCGAAGAAACATTTCCTCATATAAAACTAACATACCTTTCTATTCAGATGAGCATTCTCATCTTGGTTACATTTGTTTTGATCATCAGGTTCATTATCATACTATATATCCTTCTTATAATTTTGAATTAAACCCTTTATTCAATCCATAAGGGTGAATTGTTCTAATTTCCTTAGCATATTTTGGGTTTATCTCATATTGGTTCATACTCACCACTCTTATTTGGACACTGATGTAGTGTAACAGTTAACAAGCTTGTCTCACTAAATCAATTACAACTGACTAGTGAGTTCTATCCTCACTGAGTGCTCCATTCGTTTGGTCTTGAGCCACATCTAAGCTCCACTTACTAAATCACCATAAGCACATTGATGCTGTGTAATGGTTAGCAAGCTTATCTCACTAAATCAATTTTTAAAATTTTTTTTAATCGTATTACCCCGAGCAAGGCGGTAACACCACTGATGTGCAGGGGGCTACATAAGAGTAAAAAGATTAGATAGGAGAGAATGAAGAAAAAGACGAACCAGTTAGAAAGGAGCAAGAGAAGGATGGGAATACAGGTGTGATGACAGTTGCAAAGATGGAGAGAAAGGAAAGGATATACAGGGTGGTGTAGAAAGAACTAGAGTCAAGTGGTTAAGAGATGAGTATTGACATTGCATTGAAATTCCTGGAGGTTGCAGCCATCAAGAAAGCAAGAATATGGAAACGAGTTCCACAGGTGGGAAGTGCGAGAAAAGAAGCTGCAGGAGTAGAATTGCCATCTGCATTTGGTTGATCTATATGTGAATGGGTGAGACCCAGTTGCCAGTCTGGTTGCATGAGTAAACACCTGTTGCAGAGGCACCAGTGACTTAAGTTCGCTGGAGCAGAAGCCATACAACTAAGTAGTGAATTTGAGCCTCACAGAATGCCCCGTACTTTCATCCTTGTGCCACATCTAAGCTACACTTAGAAAACCACCAAACTCACCACTCTTATTTACCTTTGTGTTGAGGGCTTGTTCCACTGAACCTGAGTGTGTGGCTTCTCAACACAACCAAACCCAAGGATTGAACAGCCATTGAACCATATATGCTTGAATCCACACAGCCATGTATCCTAATGTTAATATTCATGTAGTGGAATGTTTTAGAATAATCTTTGATCATTGAATAAAAAGTTTGGCTTAAAATTCCAAGAAAGTTACCAAGTACAATGATGGACATTTGATGAAGGCCAGAGAATACGACTGCAACATTGAAAGCATAACAACCATGATGAGTTTCCAAGCCTGAATGGAAAGGCAAATAGAATATTCCGCAACTAAAATATTCTGATAACATTTGGTCTGAATACTGTCTCTCGTTGTCTGTTTTGCAATACTTTCCTATAGCAAAATCATTTCACCCTAAGCAATATTGAAAGAGTGTGTGAAAAAAATACATTATCAAGGAGAGAGGACAATAAAAGAACAGGATTCAAGGCAAGATGATGATAGACATTGCATTTAAATTTTTAAAGATCATAGCAAAAAGCTGGAAGAGTTCCCCAAGTGAGAAAAGAACCTATTCGAATAGAACTTACTGTTGCTCTAGCTATCTTGACAATAAAATGATGAGACTTAGTTGCCAGTCTAGTACTAACCTTAAATCCATGCAGTCAAGGTACTAAGATGGAAAGTTCATTAGAACAATTGCCATGAAAATATTTATAAAAAAAAAGACAGAGGGAAGCAATATTATGAAAGTGAGATATTGACTGAACCAGGTTAGAATGAATGCCAGGTTAGAACCAATACCATTACAGGCTCTTTTATATTTTGTCAAGAATCTGGAGATATGTAGCAGGAACACCAGATTATATGTGGCAGCAGTATACAATGGATGGTGAAATGGTAGTAAATGTCAAAAATAGAATTCTGATGAGAAAAATTGTTTGGCATGACACAGTGAACCAACCTTCTTAACAGCAGACTTTGCAATTGATTTAATATAATTGCTCCACTTCACGTCAGTAAAAAATGTGAGACCAAGAAGGTATAAGGAGTTCTTCTGGAGATTGGCATCTGCCATGCTGATGGAAGGTAAAAATGGTTCTCTGAAATGACTAAAAGATAGAAGTTTCATTTTGGAGGCGTTAAAAGTAACAAGCTATTTCTTGCCCCAGTTAACAACTGACTGAAGGTTATCTTCAAGAGCAGCTTCCAGTTCTACTTTTATCAAACATATTAGACTTACTGTTAAGATAGAAAAAATAGTTGTATCATTAGCATAAATACTGAGTTTGGTTTGTTTTGACTTATGGCATATCAACCTCAATGGGTTATTTATTGCTGACTAGAATTTTACAATAGATTTGTATGAGTAGAATATGTATTCTTTGTAAGAAATCAGTTTGTAGATAAGATTTCACTGTCATATTTAGGTAAAGAGGGTTTTATGGAAAGTCAAATGTATTGCTGGTATGTATTTTATTTTCCAAAAATATATTGATGGTTAAATTTTTTTATATATATATATATATATATATATATATAAGGATTTTCAATTATTACCATGGATAATACATATTTCACTGCTTTGATGTTCTTAACGTTAAGAACATCAAAGCGGTGAAATATGTATTATCCAAGGTATTAATAGAAAATCCTTTATAAAACATTACTCTGTTAAATTAAATAAATGAATTTAACATTGAGTTCTCTCGGGTTTGTCTCTTTTGGAATTTACCCGGATTACACACACACACACATACCCCTGTGTTTATTGTTGCATTATTAAATTAGCTTTTCTTTTTTCTTTGTCTTTTCAGGCTTTTAAACACATGAAGAAAATTGCTGGTTGGACATGGAAATCCTTAAAACAAGGACTTTATGCTGCTCCATCCTTTTTAATTCCTAAACCAGAAGCTTCAATCTATGTCATGGCTACACAGTATAAGGCTTATTTTGGATGATTGCATATATATATATATATATATATATATATATATATATATATATTAAATAATAATAATAATAATAAGCAAACTAAAATATGTAAAACAGAGTCAATAATTTTTATTTGAGAATTTGCTTGCTGCAATTGCTCTGTGTCGTAGGATATTTTTCCTTATTTCTCGTATTATAACGGGTGGTTTATGTTACAATATAACCCCTATTCATTTCAGATTCTATTTGCAATGGTTAATTGATTGGTTAAATAAAAATAAACAAAAGTAAAGGGGACATGAACAAATAGATCCCTTAGTTGCTAATTCTCAACTTGGATTATGTTCTTTTTAAACATCACTTATAAAACTAAACCTAATTAAATTTTATTGATAAGTGTTTCTACAGGGACACCACCAATTTTTTCTTTTATTTTTGGTACTCTTTTGGTTTCGGAACTGTGCCAGATCGTCTTTTTTACCAGACCAACAGAAGTCATGTCATAACAATACATCTTAACTCACTTACATTTCTTGTCTTGCTCTAGAACCATTGACTTTTTTAATCTCATATTAAGCTATTAGTAAATGTAAATTCGATGGGGACCAAATGATTGAATTACTCTGGTAATCGTATGAGATTCAAATGCTTAAGAAGTGCTGGATCATTAGTTGCTGGAAGAAGAAAGGTAGGCAAGAGAAAAAAAGAAATTGATGGTGCAATTGTGCATGTCTGTCCCATAATAGCTGTTACAACTGCATACGAATTTTATTCACAAAATGTAACAACTCTTATGGGACAGAAGTATTGGTTATTTGGTCAATGTTTTTTTCTTTGTTTAAAACATTTATCTTTGATTTATTTACAACCTCATCAGAATCAAAATTAAAAAGCATTTTTAACTGAATTTCTGAGACATGGTATTGTTACTGTGACCAATTATTTCATCCTGGTCATCTTTATTACAACATTGTGACCACTGTATCTTGTGATTTCCCTTGGGTCTATGCTGCATTTTATATCATTCCAAGAACGTCAAATGAAATTATATTTGATCATCTAAGGTTATGTTGTTTTCATTTCTGTACCTGTCAAGGCTCTATAAGACACTGGACCAACGTAACTGTCAGTTCTTCTAGATGATGTGACGACCTCTCCACTGAGTTTGTGTGTGATTTCGGGTTTTGCAGAGATAAGCTCAGCTCAGTGGAAAGACACTTGCATTATCAGGAAGAATTGACAGTTATAAATTTTTTGAAAGACAGTGGATCTGACAGTTATAAGAACAAATAAAAAGGACAAAAGTATAACAGTTCAGATACAGACAACAAACACAAAAAAAAAAAACCCATAAGAATAAATGTCCGAACTTTTTCTATTTTTAAGCATTCCAAATTTAAATTTACTAGCTAAAATTAGCACGATCTTTAATGATACTTTTATAATTAGAATGCAAAAAAAAAAAGAAAGAAAAATTAAACTGTTAACTAAAATCATCTTTTTTTAGAAAATTGTAAGAAACAATATGTCTACCTTTTTATTAATACAGTAAACCTTTGCTAAAAGGAAGGATTGTTTATTCATGTTAAAATTATGTTAAAACTTAAAAGACCATATTTCTTTCACTACTTTTTAAATTTTATATATTAATACAATGTGCAATATATATGCAAACTCATGATAAATGTTTGTTATGGAATATCCAAACAAAGTAAGGTGGGATATGTGAAAATCAGTTGGCTATTTTTAATTTTCTTTTGTTGTTACTGTTTCACTCTTTTTGAGCATTCTTAAAACAATGAGAAAAAAGAAATCTAAGAATTTACATAGATATTGTTTCATGGGTATTTATTTTTAAATTTTGTGGCTTCCCTCTGTCTTTTCTACAAATATTTTCATGGCTTCTGCTCTGATAAGCTTATCTCTCTGGTGCCCCCTTTACACGAATTTACTCGTGCTACTAAACTAGCAACAAGGTCCCACCCCTTTTACAGTGAAAAACGATCAAATGTAACCACCTCTTCCACTTTTATCAGTTTTTCTGCCTTTGGAACTTCCTTCTGTACACTTGCTTACCTGATAGCTACAATCCCCAAGAGTTTAATTGCAACATCAATTGCCATCTTTTACCCACTTCATTCTTGTCTTTCTTTTATTCCCCACTCCTCGTATCTTGTTTCTTTTACTCTTCTCATTTGTAACCCCCTGTGCACCAGTGGCAGCAACACCTTGCTTGGGGGAATTCAATAAAAAAAAAAAAAAGAAAGAAAGAAAGAAAAACTTTAAATTTTTCAAATTGATTACATCATTTTTAAGTAGAAGGGTTGCTATGGTAATAATTTTATACACATACACACATACAAAATAAAGTAAAATAAGTTACAAGAAGTACACACACATAAACATGCACACATAACACACACACCCCATGAGATAAAGCAGATAGATAAAACAACAGTAATAAAACAAATCCTCTTTAACCTTTGGCAAAAGTCAAACTAATGGTCAGGTCACACATACTTAGATAAACCACATATTAAAGCAGACTGATATCATCAGACCAGAAAAAGGTCCCAACTGTTAATGACACACACACACACACACATATATATATAAACACCATAAACACACACACACACACTGCTACAATTAATGACAGCAGCAGCAGCCAGGTATGACCATTCCTTAAAAGGCACTGACTCACTTGGACAGACACACACTCCTCTACCATTCTGAAGATGAAATTTTGATCTTGAAATATTAATGTATAATAAATAGGTAATACCCAAAAACTTCTTTACCTTCCTTTATTTTACTAAACACATTGTGACAGCCTTCAAGACCTAACCATACATCTAATTTTTTTCAGTTGTTTTGAGAATGTTCATCAAGAGTGAAAGGTTAACAAGAAAATAAGAAATTTAAATACTAATTGGTTTTCACGTATTTCAGTTTATATACAAACGTATATACGAGACTACTAATGAATACTTGAAATGACTAAACAAAAGAGATTCCTATGTTACATGTTTCATCCATTAAAAAGATATGGTCATCAGCAAAAGTACAACCCAAGATGCCAAATAAATGTGGGAGATACCAGAATCAAGCAAGTACAAAAATTTAAATACCTAGAATGTGTCCTAACTGGAGATGGAAAATGCGACACGGAGATCCAAAGGTGAATTGGCAGGGCAAAAGACGCATTCCAGAAGCTGAGCAAAGTACTAGCACACAGGAAAATCTCACTGGAAACAAAGAAAAGAGTGCTGGACTGCTACGTGATGTCAGTTCTTCAATACGGCAGTGAATGCTGGACAATAACCTCGAAAATGAGGACAAAATTTGAAGCAGCAGAAATGTGGTTCTACAGAAGGATGCTGCGGATATCGTGGACTGAGCATGCAAGCAATGATGACGTGTTGGAAAGAGTGGCAACAAAAAGGAAATTGATACTGAGCATCAGGAAGAGACAACTGAAGTTCCTGGGACACGCAATGAGGAAGGAGAGCCTGGAGAACCTGATACTGACTGGCCAAATAGAAGGAAAGAGAGACAGGGGAAGGCAGCGGATAACATATTTGCAGGGCCTGATCAGGTGGATGTCGGAACAGGGGTTGTCAGGAGTAACGGGAGCAAACATACTAAGAGCCACAAGGGATAGGGAGACGTGGAGAACCATGATCGCCTCTGTTCTGAAAGGACAGGGCACATAGAAGAAGAATAATAATGGTTTATTTTTTGATGGAATCTTAAATAAGTGGGCAGAGTATGTAATACAACAAATGCTGGTTACAATTTTAAAGATACAGGGATGCTTAGCTTTAAATTTAATTCTTTGGCATCTGATATATCAAGATGCATAACCTAGCTAACCTTATTCAGCTTTCTACTCCTTATGCTTTTATCTTTATCATTATTGTTTTTAATTTATCCCCCATTATAATAGTAGTAGTTTTATTAGGAAAGGGGGTATTTTACAGGATTCTGGATATGAAGTTAGTATAGTGCACAATGCTATGCAATACAATATAAAATTATTAAATTCTAATAACGTGTAATATTGGTTCACTTTTATTTTTTTCTTACAAGATTTATAAGCATAATTTTAAAATTTACTGATTATTATAGAAGAGAAATGAAAGGTAATTTATAATAATTTTTTAAAAAATCATCCCAGTCTCAGCCCTGTGATAAGTTTTGTTCAATTTGAAATCCATTATACTGAGATCTATCTTTTTTTTTTAGTCATTTCACTCCAAGAAAGGCAATAAAGCCACTAAAATGCAAGAGGTTACTAGGTGCTAAAGAATATGTGAAAAATATATTATTAAGGAGAAAGGAAATAAAAGAACAAGAATTAAGACAGAAGATAACAATTGACATTGCATTTAAATTTTTGAAGATCAGAGTTGACTGGGAAGAAAGGAGCCAGAAGAGAGTTCTACAAGTGAAAAGTGTGAAAAAAGAAACTGTTAGTTTAGAACTTATGGTTACATCTGGCCATTTCAACTGTAAAAGGATGAGACCATGCTGCCAATCTAGTACTGCACTCAAATTCATAAAGTCTAGGTACAACAGAAGAAAGTTTATCAGAACAATAATCATGAAAGTATTCTTAGGGAAGGTTACATCTCGCCATTTCAAGTGTAAAATGATGAGACCTTGCCACCAATCTAGTACTGCACTTAAATTCATAAAGTCTATGTACAACAGAGGAAAGTTCATCAGAACAATTACAATGAAAGTATTTATAGAAAAAGCACATAGAAACTACATTATGGCATTGAAAACATTACTGAAGGGGAGATGCCAGGTCAGGACCAATAACACTGCAGATTCTTTTGGGGATTTTGTTAAGAATCTCTAAATATGTAGCAGGAGAACCACATCTGCTAAATTGGGGTTTAATGTATTCTGTATCCAAATTTTTTTGTAGGTATAAATTCTATGCTAACATTTTCTTTTCTCACACTTCTTGCTTGTAAAATCCTTTCCAGCTAACTTTAATCTGTCAAAATTTGGCAGACCTGAAGGAGACTACCACCATCTTTTAAATTTGTTGTTTTTCATTTTTTTTTTACTTTTTCAGTGCAATCTTATCAATTATACCCTAAACTTTCCAATTGACAAAAAAATATTTTGAAAAATTTCTATATTTAAACAATTATTGTCCTCATCTTTGTTGCCATTTGTACAATGTTTAATAATAGATCATTCTATTTGTCTATATTTCTAAGATGAGGTAGTATTTACAGTATTTACATTATTCAGACTATTGCTCTCATCTTTGTTGCCATTTGTACAACATTTAATAATCAATCATTCTATTTGTCTATGTTTCTGAGATGAGGTAGTATTTACAGTATTTGCATTATTCAGACTATTGTCCTCATCTTTGTTGCCATTTGTAAAAAATGGTTACTGAACATTAGGTTTATAAGTTCCAGAAATTCAGTTGTTTTTGTCTTTAACGATACATGGCCCAGTGGATATAGATGTTGGTTAGCTTCAGTGACTTGACCCAAATAATTGTGAGTTCAATACCAGACTAACAAGTAACTTAGCGAGTCGTGTTAAAAGGAGATAACTCGTGACTACCAAAAGAGGCTTTGCACAAGGAAGGAGGATAATATACCCCAGTGATTGTAATAAAGGGTTCAGTTTGAAATTTCTAGCACCTGATAAAGGCCAAAGCGTACAACAGCCGAAACGCCATACAAATGGCAACTAAGATGAGAACAATCATCACCATCATCATTCTGCGGCCTCGGCCGAGATTCAGGATCTTGTCAGTAGCTGAATACTTGATGCTTCGCTAGAGCTACCAAGGGTGTTTTTATCGTGACACCATCACTAGATGGGTTGCCTACCACGGCTTAAGAGAGGCCCATTCACCCTCATTAAGAGAAGGATATCCCGCACCAGTTTCCCAACCTGGTGTTTTTTACAACCTCGCGGTAAAAGAAAAAGATATTATACATAAACTACTGCTTGTAGAAAACAGTAATTTTTGAATGAGAACAATAATCCAAATAATGAAAATAGTGCAAGCTTATTTCTAATTAACATCTTCCTTCAGATATGAAAATATGACTCTTTCTCTCCCTAACAACATGTCCGTTTCTATGTAGTTGTTTTATTTTGTTTGTTTTTCTTTCAAACTGGTCTCTGTATTTGTCCTTAAAAAGCTAAATGAAAAAGAAAATGCAGAGAGAAAAGTGCTGAAGATCAAATCTTATCACAATCAGAGACTGATCAGTTTCATTAATTTTTGAAGCTCATAAAAAAGTGTGTAAGTGGGGGGAGCAACCAAAGAGCCAATCCTGGAAGTGGGGTGCTTGGCCCCTTTTGCTCCACCTGCCTGTAGAATTGCCACTGGTAGCAAAAACAACAGGCCTTCTCTCTGCTGAGAGAGAACAATCTACACTCATAAATCAAATAATTAAAAATTCACTGAAAGTTACTCAGATCACAGATACCTGGAGAAGGCCATAATGGCAAAGTGTTGTGGTAATAACAACAAAGATGAAGATATTAGTCAAACTGTAAATAACACAAATAATTTAAATGAGTATAATTATTCTATTGGCTTAAATATTTTGGCTTTATATACAAAGTCTGTCTGGAGAGAATCCAGATATTTAGTATTAATGATAGTGTCTTAGTCCACATCAATGTACTCATCTTTGGACTTTATAGACTTAGCCAAGGTTCCCTTCTACTTAGTGTCTATGTATCTACATATCAAGTAGGGGACATTATTTCTAATTAACATCTTCCTTCAGATATGAAAATATGACTATTAAGTGTCTTTCCCTTCCCTAACAACATGTCTGCTTTTGTCTACCATGTTGTTTTGTTTTATTTGTTTTTATTTCAAACTGGTCTCTGTATGTTTCCTTAAAAAGCTAAATGAAAAAGAAAATGCAAAGAGAAAAGTGCTGAAGATCAAATCTTATCAAAATCAGAGACTGATCAGTTTCATGAATTTTTGACACTTGTAAAGCGGGGGGGGGGGGGGCAACCGAGGAGCCAGCCAAAATTCTGGGGAATCCTTGGCTCCTTCTGCACCCCCATACTGTAGCATCGCCACTGTCCATAAGCGCTAAATCTTTCTTGATGGCTTGTAAGGTGAGATGTCATGTCTCATAAATTCAGCATCCCTATATTCTTTGCCTCTCTCTGTTTTCATCGCTATATAAACTTGTATTTAAAACCAAGTCAATACAAACTGACTGCACTGTAAAATTTTATTCAAATTACAAAATTTAAATATAAAAAATATACTGCTGAGAGTGTTCCTAGAAAAAAAATACCGAGGAGTTACACAATAGACATTGTAACCAGATATAATCATTTTTTTTTGTTCAATTCCCACCACCAAGTTCAGATCACAAATATAAAAAAAAAAAGAAAGAAAAAAATTTTAATCAAATACCATAAGAGTTAATGTGTGTGTGGAAGGAGGGAGGGAGTCCAGTTTGTGATGTAAATTCTCTTTCCCCCCCCCCCCCCCAGCTAAAACAAATATGTTCATGCAGTGGGATTTCTTAAAATGTAAAAAATTATAAAACAAATTTTAAATTTATAATCTGGTATCCATTTTTCCTATATTGATTACTATTGATTGACCATCATGAATTTAAAGAAATAATTAAAAAAAACATTTTAAAAAATTTCTTTATATTTTATTCATATTGAAGGTCAGTTTACAATGAATTTACATAACAAACTGGACATCCCCATTAATTTTTCTAAAATTTAATAAAAAAAAAATTAGTTTCATTTTAGCCATCCATGATCTGGAGTGTTTAATCTATTGTGATATACAAAAAAGATTATTTCTGGTCACAGTGCCAAGTGGTTCTTCTACACCCTGAATTGATTTCATTACTTTATGTTTTTGTTATTTTGTCACAATGTATTCTCTGGCATATCTTGCTTGTTGTTTTTTTGTTTTTTCATTTCCCTTAACTTTTATGAGTTGACCTTTTTTGAATACACAATTCTGAAATGTTTAGAAGTAAAACTAGTTTGGACAAAGTTTAACTTAGGCCCAGGCAAGAAAAATAAAACAATCCTGCTGTATAAAAAGATGTTTTTATGACACTGCTATTTATGGTAAGTTATGGCTATTACTGCTGGGTTGGTTCTTTTGCCTAAACATCCAAAACTTGTTGAATGGCTTTCGCCGCTGAAATAAATAGGCAAAGAGAAAAAAAAAGATACAGAGACACTAGAGGAACAGTTTGGACACTGATTTTATTTTTTGGCTCCAACGACCTCTTGTTGGGGAAATTCCTTCCCGAACAGTTTGGCATGTCTTTACCATCCAAAGTCCAACAGAGAAAGAGATCGAGTTTATTTTTGGCACCAGGAGGCCTCTCTTTTTGCGCATACGTCAATTGTCTTTCCTGTCAGAGGACTCCTGGGAGATTTTATGTTTATTTTATTTTGTACTTTTATTTTATTTCATAGTTTTTATTTTATTTTGTATTTTTATTTTATTTCGTATTTTTATTCAATCCCTACATATTACTGTATATTCTGTGAGTAATTTGTATTGTTTTGAAATGTTATCTTTAAAATGTTAATAAAAGCAACATAAGTCGTAAACCAATGCCACTTGGAAAGTTAAAACAAGAAGTAATCTGACGTAGTTTTGTCAATTACAATAAGAAAAAAAAAGAAATGTAAAATTCAGTTTTGGATGCTATAATTTTATTAAAATTCTAAAATTACCATTGTTAAAAATATAAGAATTACTGTGGCACTACTTAAATATGTTGGTTCACTTATAAAACAACAAGAACAGATCTTAGGGGAAATAATTTTTGTAGATCAGCATTCTTTAGAATTTTCTTAGGCTGCAACACTTATCAGAATTGAAAAATACTGATTTAGAAGGTGGAGGTCCTGTTTATAATATTGATATAGTATAAAAATGAGCCCTGACTTTTACAGATTTATCAGAATTTGGCGAAGTCACTTAACTGTTATTTACAAACCTCATGTTTGAAATTTAACATCATTGATATCTGCACATTTTCTTAAATTTCTGAATTGTTTAACTTAAAAAATTTAAGCATTTTTATATGGGATTTTCTTTTTTAAACATAAGAAAAAATTAAAATTGTAAGCTTCTTTTGGAGGGGATGGGATTTTTTCAGAAACATAGCACAAACATTTCAGGTTAATAATCATTTTTTAAATGAAGAATACATAATTTTATTGATATATGTAACTTTTTGTTCTTTAACAAAAAAAATGTATATATCCATTTGTTTCTTTATTTAAAAGAACTCTTTTTGTAAATCCCCACCGCAAAACATAAATCCAGTAATTCTGTAAAAGTCAGGAATCAGTTTGACACTATTATGAATAGGACCCCCACTTCTAAACTGATAATTGATCAATATTTTTTATTATGGCATTTGTCGTAGCCTAAGGTAAGTTTAGAAAATGATGTACAAAAATTATTTCCTCAGAATTTTTTCTTATGACTGGAATAGTAATGCTGGTACATTTTTTTTAAAGACCAAAACAAAACCAAAAATAAATTTTCATATAGTCATGGTTAATAGAGACTATAAATTAATAATATTGTAAAAAAAAAAAAAAATTGAATAAATATAGTAACATTTGTTACCAATTCTCAAAAGAAAAAAAATGTATAAATTCAATTTAATATATTATGGCTTTATTAAAATTCTAAAACAAAAAACAAACCATTTTTATTTTATTCTGTCTGGTCCTTGATTAATCTTTGCTCTTGTTTGTTACATAACACAAAAAACCAAGAAGACAAGAAATTATCCGAAACAAAATTTCAGAGGTCAGTAGTTTGACCTTTAAAAGTGATCACAAAAGGAAAAGAAAAAGTTGTCCTGAACAGTAGCTGAGTATTTCCATGTTTATAATGTCAACAATCATTTTATTAAAAATTACCAATCAAAACTCAATTGTACAAAATTTTTTATGTTTTTTCTTAATTGTTTATAATGCCATGTTCTGGTGCTTTCATATTGTACTGTTTTTTTTTTGTTTTTTTTTTGGTCGGGGGGGTTTAAGTGCCATCTCTTTTTATGAAATGAAAAAGATCATTTTTATGGGAAACATCAGGAAAGATGTTTTGCTTTCATTTAAAAATAAACATCTTAAAATATAAAAAATAAATAAATCCCAGTCTGTAATCTGCTTTTAAGTTTTCAGTTTGAGTCAAAAGGGGAGCTAACTCTTTTCCTGAATTTCATAAAAGAAAAGAAAAATTGCACTGTTAATAATTCTATATTGCAATCTGTCCTATAATTACCCTTTTTGCTGTAGGTTGACAAACAAATCAACATATACATCAGCAAATCTTCAGTTTTTATTGTAAAAAAACAGATAATCGAATGTATTTTTTTTTATTTAATTATGTTTTGTTGCCTATTTTCAATTTCTGTTAAAAATATTTGTTATAAATTGTTCTTACGAAGCAAAGAATCCTAATTTGCATATGGTTAGCAAGATGATTTGTATTATTTAAATTTTCAATTTATATAACAAAATGCAGGTCAGAAAACTGCTAATGTCTTTGAATTATTTTTCCTGTTGTTGCTATTGCCAATCTCAATTTAAATCTAAATGAAGCAACCCCTTTTCTCAATGTATCAGCTTCAGAAAGTCCAGTTTTTACAAATGATTGTTCTGCTTTTCTTGAATATTAATGGCAATGTCAGCCATTTTGTTTCCTGCCATTTTATGGATTCAATTTTTAATTGAATTTTTTTTAAACAACTTTTTCTTTGCCATGTCATTATAATAGGCAAACAATGTTTACAAATGATTTTTTCTATTAATATAAATGCAAAATTTGGATGTTTTTTTCATTTCTGTGTTTTTGTTATGGCGTCATGTTGCATTATATTAGCAAAATGACATTCTTCCACCAAAAACTGTCTTTCTTTCACTCAGATATTAACATTACCATAATTGCTACTACTATGATAATGACTTTTACAGCTAAATGATATACTTTTTTCAAAATCCTTATACATTTACAAGTTACAGCATAATTACCAATTTATATGAACCTTTGAAGAAACATTAGAATTTTTACTTTGTTTAAGTAAATTAAGCCTTTCAAAGCAAACAGCTGACAGAAATGCTTAAAAATCTCTTCAAATGCAAAAATAACCCCCCCATTACAAAGCAATGGAGTTTTATATCAAAACTTAATAGAATACAGTTGGCACTTTGAATCTGCTGTAGATCATTTCCAAGATTCCCCACAGAAGAATTCGAGTCAATTATATAAAACAGTGTAGTATTTGTAGATAACCTATGCACATTTTCTGTATATCTCAAATCATCTCGAGATTATTTATAAATACTTTATGAGGTGTAAATAATTGTTATACTGTAGATGTGAACGAATAATTCTAAGGAGAAAATCAATACCCCAAGAAAAAAAAATGCTATATAAAATTTTTTTTAATCATTCCACCCCAAGTAAGGTGGGAACACCACTAGTACGCACGGGGTTACAGAAAGTGAAAGTGAGAGAAACGACTGGGTGTAAGGAGGATTGAAGAAAGAATAAAAGATGAACAGGATTGAAGAAGTTAGAAGATAGCAATTGATGTAGCATTTAAATTTTTAAAGATTTTATTATCAAAATCAGGCGAGCCTGAAGAAGACTACCACCACCTTTAACTTTGTTGTTTTACATTTCTTTTTACTTTTTTCAGTGCGCTCATAAATTTTCAATTATCAAAAAGAAAATTGAAAAATTTTCAATATTTAACCAATCTTGGCAGGGGTCTCACTTTCTCATACAACGTTATAGTAAATTGATCCTCCATTTTGGAACCACTTGCGATGGGGGTTGCTTTGTTTTGTATTTTTTGGGACGAGTTGTTGCTCTTGTTTTTGTCTTTTTCAAGTTTTCTTCAGTTCTTACGATGGCATTTTCCTCGGAAACTCCAAGAATGGCTTTATTCAAAACTTTTGCAAAGGATTAAGTCGTTGAATATGTGCAAGCAAAAAAGTTAATTGCACAGGATCGATTTACTATTAGGTTGTATGAAAAACTGAGCCCCCTCTTAAAATTGTTTAAATGTTGAAATTTTTCCAAATTTTCTTTGTCAATCGGAAAGTTTAGGGTGTAATTGATAAGATTGCACTGAAACAAGTAAAGAAATTGATAATCATCAAATTTACAGGTGGTGGTAATGTTGTACCGGTGAGTGGTTCCAAAATGGAGGATTGATTTACTATAACATTGTATGAAAAACTGAGCCCTTGTTGAAATATTGAAATTTTTCCAAATCAAATTTTTTTGTTAATCAAAGTTTAGGGTGTAATTGATAAGATTGCACTAAGAAAGAAAAAAAAAAAACAACAAATTTAATGGTTGTGGTAGTTTTCTTCTGGTCCGCCCAAAATTTTTCGGCTCAAAGTAAGAAAGACTGGAGAAAGAATTATTTCTGTGTACAAAAATTGAAACTAGAAATATACATGTAAAAAGTGATAGTGTGAAAAGTTGTTTACCAGTAAAAAAAAAAAAAAAATTTTATGCACTAGAAAATTTTAAGTAAAAAACATTGATCGTTGATTCTAAAAAAAGTTATAAAAATCTACTGATTAGACTTTAACAACATTTTGATAGGGGTTAAAAAAATTTTTAAAGAAATTTCCATTCCAAATTTCAGAGAAAAAAAAAATTGTTGAACACAATTCAATCATCAAACGTATGATCTTGTTCAAATGTTTAAACAATGAATGCTGTTTTTTTAAAGTTGAACCTTGTTCTGTTGGGGCACACACATTCCTTTCCAAACAAATTTTTTCTTTATGTCGATCAGTGGCTCCCATCTACCAAACTTACCACATACAATAAATGGCAGCTGCTTGTGAACTACAAGACAAAGGTTTATACACATTTTTATTGTTACATCCATATTTTTGTGAGAAAAGTTTTATATGAGTTTTTAACAAATAGATTTATAAAATTGAATTTATTCCCATATTTAGTTTTTAAGCTGTTAATTTGTATTAATACTTACAATCAGAAAAAACAGCTGAAATTTATAGGACACATAATGAGGAAAAAAGGCCTGGAGAATTTACCACTCACAAGATATGTTGAAGGTAAGCAGAGAG
Source organism: Ascarosepion bandense (assembly GCA_037127315.1). Lineage (NCBI taxonomy): Eukaryota > Metazoa > Mollusca > Cephalopoda > Sepiida > Sepiidae > Ascarosepion > Ascarosepion bandense. Next base: position 1,503,367 of record JBBBDQ010001566.1, read on the forward strand.
GAGGAAAAATTGAGTAACGTACTTAACAAGCAATGGCAAAGACAGGTAGCAATGAGCCAGAAGTTACTTTGAGTTATAAAAGACATAAATTTGTACAATACACATATACACCAAATATTTTCATCATCTTGGCTAACGAATATGGTTCAACTTTTAAAAACAGGCACCTAAGGAAAGAATGAGTGCAGATTGTCTGAAATTCTATAGCAAAAGTTCAACAAAAGACAGAAGATGATACAACTGGTTTGCTTCTAAAAACATTAAAGGGGGGGGCATAATTTTATAGGAAGTAATTTTTGCAGATGAGCATTAATTAGACCTTCTTTTACCTATGATATTTGTCAGAACTGAAAAATACTGATATTTTTTTATCATTTTAGAAAAACAACCTGTTCATAATATCATATTAAATCAACCTCTGGTTTTTTTAAAGAGTTTTCTTTACTTTGTTTTTTTTGTTTTGTTTTTGCAAATGTCAGGTTTGAAACTTCAGATCATTTCATCCTCATTCCCTTTATATTTCTATAGTAAGAAGTAAGTTCAATTTGGACAATTTCTTACAAAGAACTGTTACTTTGTGGAACAGACTCCCATCAGAATGTTTTCCTAGTCACTAAAATCTTAGCTTCCTCAAGTCTAGACTTAACTGACATCTTTCCTGTATAGGAAAATATATTAATTTAAAATTAAAACTAAAATAAAAGCTCCCAAAAAGTTTTTAATTTTTAAAATTTCATTTAAAACCTTAGACATCACATTTGCATGAGGTAACTCTCTCTCTCTCTCTCTCTCATATATATATATATATATATATATATATATATATACACACACAATTTCAACAGAAATTAAAGCTAAAATATAATGTTTAGAATGGCTCATGATTAAACATGATAGACATTCATTGTCTGATAAATTCAACAATATATGTTTAGATAATTATCTGCTACCTCAATACACTATATATATTCAATGAATTTTTCTAAAAGACAGATTTTACAAAATGTACTCAGGGTGAATTAATTTGATAGAGCAATGGTAAAACTTTGTAGTGGGAAAATTTCAGTTGCGCATTGAAGTTATTTTGTTTTTACCTGATTATACAAACTCAGATATAGACAAACACTTAAAAATGCCTGGTAAAAAAAAAAATATTCCATTCATAGTAAGCTCCCTGGTACAACTGTTAGTTTCATGATAACTATCTTGAAGTATCAAATTATTATACATGTAAATTCAATATTTTACATTTGGGGAATAGCCATTTCTACAAGACCTCAGAGCCCACTTCATCAACTCCAGCAGGATGTAAAACTTTCCCCAAAACTAAAATTTCAATCAGCCCTTTCTCGAAAGTATTGGTAACCGTAGAAAGAAGGCCTAAACTCACAGATTGATTGGAAATTAATAGGCTTAGTGCATACTCCCAATAGTCTGAATGATAAATATAATCTGTGCTTAGTAGAAAAAAATTAGAATATTAAAATACCATAATCAAAATTTACTTTTAAATCAGAGGAACGAGTTGTTTAGCAAGTGTCGTCATAGAAGTAGATTTAAATTCCCTTAATAGGGCATTAAATAAATCCCTTCCTTCCCATTTAATACCTGTATTCATTTTTAACCTCAGTTTATTGATACTGGTTAGAATTTAATTTTATACACGTGATAATCCTTATTCTTACCATCTGTCCTTGATTCCTTGAGCAAACTGCCTTCCCTACACTTCTAACAACTAAACTAGTACTACTAATTCCCTCTCTCTCTTATACATCTTGCCAGAGTTGATGAAACAGGCTCTGGGAGCCTGTACAAATGGCTCTTCCTTAAATGCAAAATATTGAATTTACTTATGAAATATATATCTGCTCTGTAAGTTAAATTTACATCGAGCTTTCTGTTGGATCAGTTTTAATATTTAATCTAATATTACTAGGATTCATTGAGATTATTTGTTAAATCTTTTCCTGAATTTATTACTGCTGCTATATATATTTTTTTTTTTTCTAAACATATACTGTTAAATATAAGAGACAATGAATGCCTATTATGTTTAATCATGAGCTGTTCTAAACATTATATTTTGGCTTTGATTTCAGGTGAAAATAAAGACAAAAATTCTGCAACATTTGCATAATTTTTTATTCAGTTATATATATATTTTTTATTCAGTTATATATATATATATATATATATATATATATATATATATATATATATTTATACTTATATTAATTAATGTAAAATCAATATAGCAGGGCAGATTTACTACTGATATTTTAATACATTTTCTTTCTCATATGAAATAAAATTCTTTTTAAAACTTATATTTTATGCTCAAATATATAAAATTTCAATTTGGTATTTTTTTTTTCAAATAAATATGAATCTTCTGAAAATAATAATATTCATTTTTTTTTTAAATATATATATCTTCCGGAAATTCCCACCAAAAAAATTTTTTACCCCAATAAAATTTACTCATTAAAAGTAAAAGTAAAAAAAAAAAAAAAATTAAAATAAAACAAAACATCTACTTTATATATTTTACCAAAATGTCTTATTTATCTTTATGAAAAAAAAATTATATCCATTTTTTAAATTCAGTATGAAATCAAATTTGAATTAAAATTTTCAATGAAAATTTAATTTTAATTATATCAATAAAGTTTAATTTCAATAAAAATTATTTCTTTTAATTCTGTGTAACAGCAGAGATATCCTACAATTCAAATTATATGAATTTTTCCAAACATTTTTTAGTCTAAATCTTGTCATTCAGTTACCAAATTTCCCTGAGAAAAACAAGTCTTTATAAATATTTAATAAAGTTCTAAATTGATATAAAAATCACTGCAATTCTGTAAAAAAAAAGTCATCTTTTAAACTGGTAAAAAATTTTTGCATCAAAATTTGCATTGAACATTGTGAACTTATCATAGTTTAATGATTTACAAGTTTGTAGTGGAGTCCATTTTGAAAATACAGTAAATTTGATCTTCATGGGGGGCTGAACAATTGTTGATTTGTGTTAATTTAGTTAATGAATAACTGATTAAAGTATGCATGGTGAGTAAGATAGTTGCTTATTTGCCAATGATCCTAGCAGTCAGGGTTCAAATGAAGGCAAAATGCCAGAATATTTGAATGTAGATTTTTCTTCTTTTTTTTTTTTTAATACAGAGAAGCAGACCTTCAGTGGCGATTGTGGAAGTCTGAGGGGTGGGGGCTACTTAGGGCCCGAGATTTTTCTGAAGAGGGGAGGGGGCAAACTCAAACAGTATCTTTATTTTCACACTACACCACTATCATATCCACAACTTAAGAATGAGTTTGAGTATAAGTATGTTACTTCACTAAATTAAGCGACTACCTATGTATCTGCATATTAAGTTGGGGATATATTATTTTTAATTAATGTCTGCCTTCATATATTATGAAAAATTGACTAAAGTCTCATTTTGTCTCCCTAACAACAAGTCTGTTTCTATCTATCTGGTTGTTTTAATTTGTTTATTTTTCTTTCAAGCTGGTTTCTGTATGTGTCCTTAAAAAACTAAATGAAAAAGAAAATGCAAAGGGAAAAATGCTGAAGATCGAATCTGATCAAAATCAGAGACTGATCAGTTTCATAAATTTTTGAAGCTCATAAAAGTGGGGAGGCCAACCGAGGGGCCAACCTTCTGACCCCCACCCTGTAGAATCGCCATTGCTGACCTTCCTTAATTATAATACTGTTCTATGATCTAATGCCTACATTCATTCATTTATGTGGGGGTATGCTAATCCTAGTTAGAATAATTTATATTTGAGATTGCATTATTCATCAAAGTCTGATTAATAATATCAGGATAATTCAAGAAAACACACTATCACAAATTTATCACTTCAGATAATAAATTATGGATAAGCACAACAATTAAACAAATTAAATTAGTAAACAAAAATATTGCAGATGACTGCTACATAAGTAATCAGTAGCTTTTATGCTCATAGTCTTAATATAAAAGGAAGCATAATGAAATAAATTGTGGCAGGAGATGGGTCTCTTAATAGCTAGTGAATTTTGCAGGAAAATAGACAAGAATCTCAGATGTTTAAATATCATACAATACACAAGTAGTTTATCTAATTTCTATTGTGTTATTTGTAATAGTATTCACTTAAATATGTCAAAGTGCCTGTATTTTATATTTACCATATCAGATGTATAATAAATTTTTGGTACTGTGATGGTAAAGTTATTAAAACCTACTATATACACATTACATTATATATATATATATATATATATATATATATATATACATATATATAAAATGTTCAAAATATCTTTTTCTTCAGATAAATAATTATGGCTGCATATTCTGAGGGCCCTAAGGTAGAAACCTATAATTAAACCAGATTTAATTCTTTGGTTGTGGTGAGAATAGAAATTATTAAGATTAAGTTTTTGTTGGAAGGTTTATGGTAAATTTTAAATTCTAATTTATTGTTATTATGTATTAATAAAATTAATAATCTGTATTTGATTCTGGGCTTCCCATTGGCCGATAAATAAAATTCGCATAGGCTCGTGAACTGGAAATTTATTTAATTAATTTTATTTTTCAACCGGAACATCTGCGCAAACCCGGATGCGCACCAACGACTTTTGGTCATTTGCTTTTTGGTTGTGAAGGTGCAAACATCCAGTCCATCGCTTTTGTTCAGTTGATATCACCACAACATTATTAATAAAGGAAAAATTATAACTGTACACTACATGACAGGAAAGAAGCAGAGTCCAGCACTTTTTCTTATGAAAAACAAAAAATGTTTTTATTTAACTTTTAAGTATGCACACAAAATTTGAGGACTGTAAATGGAAGGGTTTGACTGTGTGTGCACTGGCTTGAACAAATTCATCTATATTATATTAGTGTGTATAAACCACTGAACTATCTTTTCTTCATATATGATGTAGCAAATTGAGAATTTTTTTGTTTTTCAAAACCAGAAAAAAATTATGATGATTTGTTTCTGTTTGATATTTTGAAACTTTACCAAAAACATTTGGTAAATTTTTGTTTTGTTTCCCGAAGGCCTTTACCCCATTCAAATCTTTCCAAAACATCCTTATTTCCATGCAAATGTAAATGTTGAACTCAAATCGATAATTGTTTATTGACGAAACCTACCTTTTCTCAAGTTTACAACCAGAATAATATTGAACTTCTTTTCGCTGTTTATCTCACCCCGTAACCACGCTTCAAAAAATGTTATTCACTGCAGAATGACTTTACACGTAGTTTGCCGATTTTTTTACCAATTTACTTCCTTTTTGCAATTACTACATGGAAATTGAGTTCCGAACCCAAACAAATCACAGAGTATTTGTTCAAAGGAAGTAAACAAGCCGAAATAAGTATCCTACGCCTCTAGTCATTCAACGGTGAATCAGATATGAGAAAGGTAGTAAGGGGTGAGATATAGTGCGTTTTTTTTCTGGTCGATAATATGAAAAAGGTAAGTTTCTTCAATAAACAATTATCGATTTGATTTCAGCAGATACATTTGCATGTAATTAAGGAAGTTTAGGAAAGATTTGACGGGGTAAAGGCCTTCAGGGAACAAAACAAAAATTTACCAAACATTTTTGGACTTTATTATTTCATTCTCTTCATAAGGTAAAAAAAAAAAATGATAATTTTTGAAATGAGGAATTATCATTAGTGTATTTCTTACTATTTACGTATTTTATATTTACAATTCTTTAACCATTGTACCCACCAACATTCTTCAGGTCATCTGTCATTTTACTTGATAACCTCAGAATTTTAAAATGAACCTTTTTATTAATTCACCTGGGTAGGTTACTCTTGTGCTGGTTTCAATGCTTAGGGGAGATAACTCTTCAGTTAATACTCACTAAATAGTGAAGGAGACATTCCAAAAGCTAAGTCAGGTAGTGAGAAATGAAAATATTTCCTCAGAAACAAAGAGTGCTGAATTGCTATATGATATCCATCCTCATATAACAGTGAATAGTGGACAATCTCCCTACTGATCAGGAGAAAACTGGAGGCATCAGAAATATGGTTCTTAAGAAGGATATTGAAGATTTTATGAACAAAGCAAATAAGCAACAAGTAAGTCAAAAAGAATAGTTACAGAAAGAACACTTCTACTGAGAACCAAGAAAAGGTAGCTGAAATTCCTCGGATGCATAATGAAGAGTGAGGACTTTGAAAACTTTACCTGACGAGCTTGTAGGAATGCATGTAAAAAGTCAACACCAAGCTGCAAAAGTGTTCCAAGCTTGATCACAATTTTGAGGCCTGCAGATTGCATTCAAGCATGGAACGGACTGTCACCACTTGATGTTGACATCAGTGTTCACAATATATATATCCATCAGTTAAGTGTCATATGTGATTCACGCTTGGACAGACTAGGCAGATGATTTTCCTGCAGTAAGTTGCCATTTCTTTCTGCAGTAAATTGTTTACCAACCAAAGCTATAGAACGCAATGTGTCCTGCTATTCAATCCATACCTGGAGGGATTGAATAGCAGGTCACATTGACAATAGCAGCTGAAATTCCTTGAATGCATAATGAAGAACGAGGATTTCGAAAACTTTACCTGATGAGCTTGTGTGAATGCATGTCAGAATAGAGGTGGAAGCCTTAGCAAAGGAGGAAAAACTGCTTAAAAGCCACAAGAGACATGGAATTGTGGAGAGCCAATATCATGCATGTCCTGATCATCACTTTGTTTGTTTGTTTTTTTTTTTCACTGAACCTGAGTAAATGACAACAGAAATACCAGACTCACTCCAGAAGTATCTCCTACAAATTTCTGGTCTGAAATTTCATTTTCAACTGAAATTTTTCTTTTCGTTTTAGTGTATTTTCTATTTTTGTTATTTTGTTTTTTTTATATCAGAGACTTTTGCTTTATCCCCCCCCCCCCCATGTAGGAGAGCCAATAGTCTGAATTTCTGGGATGAGGAGCTATTTACAGTAAAACTAATGTCCTCATTTTTTTGCTAATAACAACATTTCAGTAGATATCTGCTATCCATGTCTAGAGATATCATATCTTGTTTATTTTAGTTCTGCTCAGGTATGACCACAGCATTTCAGCAGATATGTTCTCTAGCCTTCTTTAGGCATCTATCAATCCAAGTAACATTCAAATAATTTTAAACAGAGCACTTTATTTAATCTCGGAGTTAAACTGTTCTCATTCTGCTATCCATGTCTAGGGATATCACATCTAGTTAATTTATTGTAGTTCTGCTCAGGTACTACTAGTCCTTTTTCCATTAAGTCTGAGTCTGTATTACTGATCCCAGGGATTGAACTCACAATTAAAATCCCACCAAATTCACAAACCAGTGGGATGCAGATGATATCAGCTTGGAATGAGGAATTAGAGAGCTGAGTTCAAATTCCAGTTGAATTCATTGAATTCACTTACACACAAATACCCTTGGGAAAGGTATTAATCCATGTTTTCTCAACTCCAGCTATTTGTTAAATAATAGGACAGATTTTGTTCTATAGCCTTGGCTGGCAACCAGTCTACTTCATCTGAAGGATAAAGGGTTTGCAACACTTCTAACTGTAAAAAAAATACAAGTTACAGAAGCATCAATGGCCCCTTTCATTGATGGCCTACACTCCACCGAGAGTGATGGGTTCATTAAATTAAGAAATTCAAAAACCAACATTTTCATCCTCCAACCTACTATTCTGCAGTATTATAACCAAGAAGATTAAAATAAAGAACAAGATGAGATATCCCTAGACATGGACAGTAAAACAAGCACACCTGTAGTTTAAGTAATAACTTCAGTTTAAAATTCTCTGATAGAAACCTGGTGAAGGCTGGAGACCAGACAAAGAGAAGAGAAATAACCAATTAACCATTTTCTGTTATATTTTTTAATCCACCATTTTATGGCAATTTCCTTTTATTTAACTTCCAACCAATCCTTGTTTTGCCTTCCCTTTGTTTTATATATATATATTTGTATATATATATGTTTTAAAATGTCCATTTTAAGCCCTAACAAAATAATAATTTCTAACAAGACTCAAACTAATCCTGTTTGCATAGGAGCTTCCTACTTCATGTATGAACAAGGCTAAGATGTCCAATATGATTAATTTCATTACTTATCTCATTTTTACTTTTAATCCACAGCAAGTATTTTATTTACAACTTTTATAACACTAATAGTAGCAAATACAAATCCACTGATAGTAACAGAATACAGGGCAGTCAGAGGGTACATGTGAAATGTAATAATAACCAAAAAAAAAAAAAAAATGGACACAAGTCTGAATAGATCAATGTATAATAATGATAATTTCTTGTCTCAGATATTCACACAGAAAACAAATATTGTCTGAAGTTATGAGACAGGTCATTATTGCTATTATGTGTGCCATTTAGACTGACTCAAAATTATTGAAGATACTAAACCAAACAAATGGAACAACCTAGAAATAAATTAAAACTGATTGCTGGCATTGAAGGTGAACTTGCTACTAATTTGCTCACTTTGCAAGGAAATAAGATATTTTGCATTCAAACACACAAATCTTCTCTGGCAATTTTCACCCAAATGAAGCTAAATTGGGAAAACAAGATCCAAGTTTCAATTAACAGACAAAACAGTCAAATTGATGTTCTTAAAATAATCGTTTTCAGAGGATAATACAAACGTAATTATATTTATTGAAATCGTAATTGATATTGAGAAAATAATAATACAGGTTGAGCATCCTTTATTCGAAATTACCAGAACCTCTAAAATCCAAAAGTTTTTCAGGGGTTGACATGACTTGGTACAAATGGAAAATTCCAGAAAGCACTGGAAAGGGTCCTAGGGAATGTGCAGCTGTTTTAAGTTATCTCATCTGCCCTGGGTGGATGTTCCCCAACCCAGTTATGTAGCTTACACTGGCAACCAGTTTTTGTTAGCAATCATCAAAGAAACTCGTTCGTTCTTGGATTACTTACCAGGTGTTTTGTGCTCAGTAAAGATATTATTCAAAATGTCAAAAAGTCCTGCATTTATATATATTTTTTGTAAGTAGTGATCATGTTTTTTTGTACACATGCAGAAAGTAATAAAACATTTTTATGCAAAATCTTAATTTCACCGCTTGAAAATCTGTATAAGCATTACATGACTAGCATCATTATCTGTATCTATGTTATAAGTTGTAACAAAAGAAGAAAACTGATTAACCAAAACTCAGAGCTAAATTACAGACAAATATTTAATTTACGATAAACACAAAATAAAACATATACAAAATTTACAATTTTTTGCATTCAAACAGATACATAGAGTTTACTACTAGCAAGTGTCATGGGTTAGGGTTACAAATGGGAAGGAAGGTGAGTTGAGTATCTTTACCCAGTTAAGCTAGCAAAGTAGTCTAAGTGCTATACTTTTTGGAAATCCTCAAATGTGTATATAAAGAATATTTATTAGTTTGGTCAATGAAAGAGCCAAAAAATCTATTTACCCATTTAGTTCCATGAGGTTCTCTTTCAGGTTTTAGTTGGTCAGCAACTTTTCATAGAGATTTTTTTGACTGGATATACAAATCCTGAATCAGGCTGAAGTTGATAATGTCAGCAAATCCTTTTAACAACTATATTTAGTTGTCCCTCCCAGTAAGGGCAACATGTGACACATGGTCAGTTTTGACTGGGATTTCTGGGCTATATGGCCCGGCCAAAAAATGTCTATTTTTGCCCAGTCGTGCTTCTACCCTTCGGCGGAACCACGACTGGGTTATTGCTCTCTGCTCGGAAGCAGAGAGCGCTCTCTACCCGAAGGCAGAGAGCCGACAGTGTTATAGTTGAAGAGTCTCAGCAACTCTAACAACTGACTACTCTCTTCCCTATTTTTATAGGGGCTAACACCTAATTTGCATATTTCTAGAATTCTTTCAAATTCTCTAGATTTTCCTTGAACATTCTACAATCTTCCAAAACGTTCTATTCCTAATTTCTCTATTTAACAACTAATTCATGAATTAAAACTTTTTTGTAATAACAAGTAGGACTCGATAAAATCCATTACTATAACCTTTTAGACATTATTAACATTCTTTTTTATATGACTGCATCCTCGTAACAGTATGTATACAAACTTTATTAAATTTTATATAAAACTACTTTTACTGAACATGTACAAACTGTGTGATGAAGTGTAAAAGAATATTGTAGTTAAGCTTGAGTTCCATTCCTAAACTACCCCATTTTATAGATGCTCTTGTTATGGTTTATAAAATGGCAAGTGTTCTAAAAATAGAAAAAGATAGACACACTGATGCCAAGAATTTAAAATTGGGCGGCAAAATAAGGAACCGTTTCTTTTGGTAGGAGTAGGAGTAAGAAGTAGGTGTTAAGGACAGTAGTTTTGTGTAGGAGTTTTGAAAAGAGAAAGACACTAGTCAGTTGACGACTAGAGTCCAGAAGGGATAGGCTCGTTTACTACTATCATCCCACAGTGAAGAGAATTTAGCTAGTCTGCTCCTGTATCCACACAAAATTTAAAGGTTGTCACTTGATGTAAAAAACTAAAGTTTTATACCAAAAATAAACATTATTAATTCAAGTTTGTGCTATCTTCTAATTATACCAAACCGAAGCAACACAACACAAAAGCAATACTCGCCATTTTATAAACCATAATACTCTATACAAATAAAATAGCCTGTATTCCAAAACCCCAAAAAATCTGAAAACAGAAGCTCTTCCAGTTCAAGAATTTTGGATAAAGGATTCTCAACTTGTTATAATATCAATGCTTTAATTAACATTTTTAACAAAATTAGTTTCATTTATATTTTGTGAAACAAATATTGAAATCAAGCAAGTTTTACAGGATTACGTGTTTTTGTTTTAAAATTCCAAAGTTTTTTTTTCTACGGATAAAACTTGCCTTGAACTTTCCCTCAATTTGTTTCCTGTGAAATTTAGTGCTAATTAGAACTCTCGGTATTTATCTGCACACACCTCCCACAAGAGCAAAATGTGACATAAGGTCAGTTTAATGTACATGTGGGTAATGATAAAAAGTTGCCCAGTTCTCACAATGTGTGACCTGTGAACCTAACATTTTAATGCAATAGGGGATAGATGTTGTCTTGGGAGTCAAAATCCTGAGGACCAGGCTTGCTTCATTGATACAAAGTCTCAACTGAGAATGCTGTATGCATGATCCCGGCCAAAAGATCAAACTCCTTTCTTCACATAGAAGACCAATGATGATGAAGAAAAAAAATCAGTAATTCTCAACATGGAAATTTTTCTTTAGAAATTAACACATTTGACAATCATGTTTTTAACCTTCACCTTTACAAAAAAAAATAATAATAATAATAATAATTATTCAATGATTTTGTTTTTATTTCGGTGGTTTTCCAAACCTAAAGTCTTCCGTATTTTATGCTTTGTTATTTAATATTTGTAGAATATTTTTCAAGGTATTTTAAAAAAGCACCAAAAGACGTGACTTTTTTTCTCCTTTTTGTGACTGCTTTGTTTATATTATGGAAAATGTCTTCATTTGGTTGACAAAATAAACTACTTCTAAATTAATGAAAATTTGTTTTTTGTGTAAATCCTTTTAAGAGAAATTGTATAAAAAACTGAGATTGTGTCTCCACCTCTCCTCCTCACCAATAAAAAAAAAAAAAAAAAAAGAATCCTTGCCAGAAGGGAGTCAAAAGTAAAGCCTGATGGTTTCTATCTTTATGGCCATCAATTGATTTCTTTTTAATCATTTCACTCCAAGCAAGGCAATAAAGCCACTAAGATGCAAGTGGGTTACTGAATCTTATAGAATATGAGAAAAAAATAAAAAATACTTTTCAGGAGAGAGAATAATAATTTAAAAAAGAGAAAATAATGAATGGCGTTGCATTTAAATTTTTGAAGATCAAAGTCGACTTGAAAGCAAGAAGCTGGAAGAGAGTTCCATGAGCAAGAAGTGTGATAGAAGAAACTGTTAGCATAACACTTATTGTTAGATCTAGTCTTTTCACCCGTGAAATAATGAGACCTTGCTACTAATCTAGTACTGCACTTATATAAATAAAGTCTTGGTACAAAAGAAGAAAGTTCATCAGAACAATTACCATGAAAGTATTTATAGAAAAGGTACAGTGTATTGCAATTGTCAGCCATTTGTATTGTAATGTACAAGAAGGTAGACATCAATGTTTATCAAACTATTTGAGAAAAAGTTATTAAGGAACTATACTGTTGTAGAGGAACATCCTATCCTACCCCATAATGGATATGGTTCTAGTCTATAAAAGACTGTGACTAGAGTGAACTGTGGGCATACATCAGCATACATCACTAGACGGATGTATATATCATAGGCGGAGACATTTGCTACTAGATCTTTATTCCTGTTACTATTCGTTGACTGTTCTTGTACGTCTATTGGTTTATTGTACTGTTGTATAATAAATCTCTTCTAATCTATCTTCAGTGTTAAGTATTATTCTTACACTATTCTTTTCCCTGATATTCCTTCCCGATGTATATCATATACGAAGCTGTTTAATTTGCAATGTTCAACATGCTTACCTTTGCAATTAATGCACAATTACAGCTGAGTGACACATGCTTTCATAGAGTTTTACTTGAATTTCTTTAAATTTTGAAACCTTTAGTTTCTGAATGGGATGAAAAACGATTCATGAGCCCATAAAAAGAAATAAATCTGGAGGTAAGAGGATTGGTGAGAGTATCATCCATTTGCATGGCCGGCCACACCCAATACACTTTCCAGAAGTGTTTTCATGGAGCCATTATGAAATAAAAGCCAAAAGAATCAACTAAGAAAATTAATAATCTACAAGTCAGACATTAATTTTCTAGAATATGGATGCTATTTTTAACTAGCACTGTATTAGATTTTACCCAAAATATATACAAGAAATCTAGAAATCTACCGTGGTAGGTGGTGGCTCACTTCTAGTTTTCTTGTATTCTTGCTCTACTTTTGTATCGAGCACTTTATTGTTAAGGTTTCGTCTTGGTTTTTTTTTTCTTTCTAACGGGCACTAGACGTATTGTTCTTGTGTGCTGTTTGTTTCTTTTTTTCTCCCCCCATTATTTAACCCATGAGGTAGTTCTCAATGGTTTACAAGATGGTTTAAATTACTGTTAAGTTAGCACTATTTTCGGAAGTTTAGTCTGTTATTATTAATGTTGCCTTACTGTGATTAGGTTCATTACTATATATATATAGTAATGATCCTGGGTTAGGAAGCGATCAGAGTCTAACTGTACTGATGAACTGTGATACAGTGAAACAGATTTGTCTGTGGATGACTATATATATAAGTCATTTGCAGACATTTGTTTCACGGTATTACAGCTCGTCAGTATGGTTAGACATCCAATTGCTTCCAGCCAGGATTGAAACCTGACCAATTTGGCACCAGTCGGAGATTCTACCTCTAAGCTAGGCGCATGGTGGAGGAAGGCAGATTTTAACATGTTATATACACAATGTATATGAACGCCAATAGCCAAGAGTGTTCAATCCATTCCTGGAGAATGATGCATAGATAGCAGTGAGTAGCTACTGTTTTTTAAAGTCTACCATTTATATCTATGCATGCACACACAGAACTATACAAAATACAATATATAAAAAAGCAATACTTGAATTTTGCTGCTTTTCCATGATTAAGTTTCAAAGCTCGCAACTCTGTAATTACAGAATTGAGTGCCTTTTTCAATCGTCTTATGACAAATAAATAATGCATATACATGATTAAGTCACTGGATAACATAAAAAATTAAGTATTACTTTTTAACATATTAAAATTAGAATCATACAAAGAAGATTAGCATGGCCCCTACGCAAGGATGACATGCAAATTTGTGAAGCGTTCCCTATTTTTTCAGATGTGCGTTGTGGTACAGTGGATATCAGCTTGGAACGACAGATCAAGGAGACGAGTTCAAATTCCAGTTGAATTCTTTGCATTCACTTATGCGCAAATACCCTTGGGAAAGGTATTAATCCATCTCTTTCCTCCAGCTATGGGTTAAATAACAGGACAGATTGGGTTCTATAGCCTTAGTCGGCAACCAGTCTACCGCAGAAAGTAATGGCAACCTACTGAGGGATAATTTTCTGCCCAGTCAGTCATGTTGCTTTCAAGACATGATTGCCCAAGTGTGTATCATGTATGGCAATTAACTGACTGACTTTGCCTTTACGATATCACATCTTCAGTTTCTTTACTGAATGTACACAGGGCTTCTTCTAGTTTTGTTCACACCAATGCAAATGAGAATTGAACCATTTTGTGGAACAGAAGCTGACCATTTGGTGAAAAAACTGTCTGAGAGAGCAGGGTGTATGTTGACACAAATTGTGTGTATTAAGTGTAACGAAAGACATGACTTACCTCGGAATTCAAATTAAGCGTGAACGTGTCTTGCCTGCAAGATAATAACATAACAGAAAAGAAAGAGGGCAGCTATTGAAGGCACAATTTATGTGTGCCTATCTCATCCAAAAAGAGACAATATTTGCACACATGTAAATTTTGGCCATCCTGGAATGGCATAAAAATCGGGTGCCATCAGCTACTGCAGGGCGGATTTTTTTTTTGGTGGATTGTGGTGTCAAGTGAAATTGATAGTCAGACTGACAAAGAGGAAGGAGAAGGGCTTAGTTAGGGTCTGTTTCACAACTGCCCTGTATAACAAGAAAAGAAAATCTGAAATCCATTTCCTTGAAGCACCAAAGAAAGAAGAAAGAAAAAAAAAAAAAAAGAAGCTGGCCTGCCTGCAAGAGAGCCAGCACTGCACCCCCTCATCATTCTTCATCTTTTTTTTATACTACATTAAAGATACATCAAATTTACAAAAACAACATACATCCATGGATCAATTAATGCATTTTATTCAATATTCATGAAAGGTTATTAAATGTGTCAAACACCTGAGGAAGAGCAGAAAATAGACTGGTCAAAACATTGTCATAAAAACAACACATTCCTTTGATGAGATGTTGGTTGGTTGGTTGTTTTGTTTTATAGAATATCAACCTCGGCGGGTCATTTATTGCCAACTAAATTTTATTTATTTATTGCTGGTAATACCTTTCTCTTTCAACAATTTATTGCTGTTTTTATATAAGTTTTCTGTCTAGTAATACTTTTTTCTTTTCGAGTATCAAGATTCATTGGGGTTTGTTTTTTAAGGGCAGGGTCCCCAAGTCCTACCCTTGTTATTTAACCCATAACTGCAGGGAAGTGACGAATTAATACCTTTCCCAAGAGTATCACTGCTTAGGTGAATGCAGGGCATTCAACTGGAATTTGAACTCGGCTCACCGATTTCTCTTTCCGAGCCAATATCCACTGCACCACAATGCACATCCGTCACTAAACGCTTACAGCACCTGGTATTCCCAAGCGGTCACCCATCTAAGTACTGACCAGGCTCGACGTTGCTTAACTTCGGTGATCGAGTGAGAACCAGTGTATTCAATGTGATATGGCCGTAAGCCTGATGAGATGTAAGTTTCCCTTGAAAAGCTTCTTCCCAGAACCAATGGTTTGTGGAAATAACTTTCAAGTGTTGCTTCCCCGATCACTGCAATCATAACCTGTTCAAGTCTGGGGTTAAACGTTATCTTCCACACATATCCACATGAGCTGTGCCTCTTACTCTGTGAATCCTCTACCAAAACTGACCTTTGGACCTTGTACGAGGTGAACATCATTGAAAAAAAAAACTCAAAGAAACTGAATCTTATAGAATCAATTTATAATCGTAGCAACATGTCATCTTAGAATTAAAATTGAAAACACTTTTAATTTGATAATCACAATATTGGATTACTTGGAATTTCATAGTAGTTTGATTAATGTTTATAATTTATTTAGCATTTTGAATATCTACTCTTAATAGATCCTGTTAGTTTTAATATTTTAAGAAGTAGTTACAGACTTTATGCGTATCCTGGCAACCGATAAGAAAGAACTTTAATGAGTTAACATTCCCAAATGTAGTTACTAAGTTGGCGGTCAGATAACACAGACTGAGTTTGTGTACTGTGTGGCTGCCACATTCATAATATTCAAGTGAATAGATTCTTTTGAAGTTTTCTAGCAAAACAACATATTCACTTAGCATTACTACAATCCATATTCGGCTCTGTATAATTTCTGGCTTTTAACCAAATTGGATAAAAAACAAATCACTATTAAAGCATCATGGATGAGATTAAAGAGAATGTGATAAGGGAACTGATGGTCATTCTAAAAGACTGCAGTATATTTTGAGAAGTTGAAGTGGAAGTGTATCAGGTCCTAATCAGCACATTCTGGAGGGACTAAGGAACCATTGCTAGAGGCAAAATATTTTTTGCTAACATTAAATGGTTAAATCAGGCTCATTGCCTGAATGAGGATGCTTTCCTCAGAAATATCATTTGTGCTGTCCCTACTCTGCTAAAATGATGAGAACTAATTTTAGTATTTAATTTACTACCCAAATAACTTAAAGACCATACACTCAATCAAAGCATTGGGGACAAATCTGGGTTGGATAATTACAAGACCTAGTATACATAATACCGATATAGTGGATGCTTATTGCTAGTGTATTAATGTAATTGTAATGATCTGTTATTGAAAATTGTCTTGCTCATATGAGGGGGTGGTGAAAAATCTCCAACCTGACCAAAATGGGATTTTAAAAAAATCAGATTTTGAGGAAAAAGCTAGGCTTTCAGCCTTTCATCACCTATTAATAAAAAGAAATGTCATTGAAAAATTTAGTAATTAAAGAATGAATGGATAGTTAATATGGACTAAAATATACCAGTTTGGAAAGTTCTGATGTAAAGTATTCTTTCAGCTGTCTGGGAGGAATTCAAATCAGAATTTGGTAAGGATTTTATTTTATGAACTTTTTTTTTTTTTACAGAAACTTACTTTTCATTTCTTAAGAGACTGGAGATAAATTTCTGGCTGTGATAGTTTCAATCGCAATAAACACCTCTGAGTTTGTACATAATAATTGCAAAACATGCCTCAGGCTTCCCTGTGCCTTTTCTATAAATACTTTCATGATAAGTGTTCTGATGAAGTCTCCTTTTTGGTATTGTTACAGTGTTGGCCGGTTAGCTCAGCTGGTCAGAGCGTCGTGCTAATAACGTGAATGTCGTGGGTTCGATCCCCATACTGGCCAATGAATGTATACAGCTGAAGATTTAGTTAAATTTTGGATGTTTGTTGTGGTACAGTGGATATCAGGCACAGAACGAGAAACTGGGGAGCCGAGTTCGAATTCCAGTTGAATCCATTGTATTCACTTACGCGCAAATACCCTTGGGAAAGGTATTAATCCGTCTCTTCTTCCATTTATGGGTTAAATAACAGGACAGACTGGGTTCTATAGCCTTGGTCGGCAACCAGTCTACCGCAGAAAGCAATTGCAACCTACTACGGAATAATCTTCTGCCCAGTCAGTCATGTCTCTTTCGAGACATGATCGACCAAGCGTGTATCATGGATGGCACTTAACTGACTGACTGACAGTGTTCTGCTGATGTTGATTAGTTGGTTGTTTTTATGGCAAATCAACCTTGGCAGGTCATTTATTGCCAACTAAATTTTATTTATTTATTGCTGGTAATACCTTTCTCTTTCAACAATTTATTGCTGTTTTTATATAAGTTTTCTGTCTAGTAATACTTTTTTCTTTTCGAGTATCAAGATTCATTGGGGTTTGTTTTTTAAGGGCAGGGTCCCCAAGTCCTACCCTTGTTATTTAACCCATAACTGCAGGGAAGTGACGAATTAATACCTTTCCCAAGGGTACCACTGCTTAAGTGAATGCAGGGTATTCAACTGGAATTTGAACTCGGCTCACCGATTTCTCTTTCCGAGCCAATATCCACTGCACCACAATGCACATCCGTCACTAAATGCTTACAGCACCTGGTATTCCCAAGTGGTCACCCATCTAAGTACTGAACCGGCTCGACGTTGCTTAACTTCAGTGATCGAGCGAGAACTAGTGTATTCAACGTGATATGGCCGTAAGCCCTTCTGCTAATGTATTGACTGTGTATGAATGTTAATTTTGTTTATATATATATGCATTTTGGGGGGTTAAAAGGGCATCACTTGACAAAAACTGAATATCAATATTACAAACAAAATCATATATGAGATACAACCAAATTCAGCAGAGAAAAAATGATAAATTGCTTTAGTATACATTTCAGAGAAAAGGTTGTATATTTTAGAGAATGTAGGAATGAACCAAAATGACCTCAGGTCAGATACTACTACCATGCAGAGAATACATTGTTTCTTTTACCCTCTCTGTCTCTAAATAACTCCCAAGAACTAAGATACCCAAATCTATTCCCTTTTCTTTCTCTGCGACTATTTCTCTTTCCCCTACTCTCTCTATCTCCCTGACCCATGCTTGACCTAAAGAATTGGCCAGTCCCTCTCTGGCTTCTAAGCAGGCAACATGTGTTCTGTTGCCAGTAGACACTTAACACGAAAGTACGTAAAAATAAGAAAATAAAATATTCCTCTCAACGCTAATATTTGTATCCACTTCTTTGTCAATTATACCCACAAAGATACCAAATATCACGATGGTGACCTCGACAAAAAGGACATTACAACCTCAAGAAACGAACTAATTTTACCAGGACTGAAAGGAAAGAAACACATTTTGGAGTTTTCAGGAAAATATACAAGTAGCAGTTAATTTCACGTCACAAACGTTTTTAAAGAGAACCAACTACATTTTTTTTTCCACCCCTCTTCATCCAAAAAAAAAAAAAAAAAATACTTGAATATATATATTTTTACATACAAAAAAAAAAAAATGGAAGAAGCCTCCTTACAACAAATTGCAATAAAAATGCCGGAATTCATGGAAACAGCAGTGAATGGCTGGTTTTCCATTCTAGAAGCCCAATTCCATCTGCGGAATATTACAAATTCAACAACAAAGTTTTATACAGTCATATCATCTCTGCCTGCAGAGGTGGTAGCTAAAATACCATATCACATTTTAGACGCAAAGAACTATGAGGAACTAAAATGCTCCTTAACTGAGGCTAATGAAAGAACAAAGCCTGAGTTGCTAGACAAGTTAATGTCTACCAACACAATTACAGGCCGTCCATCTGCATACCTTCAAGAGATGCTTTCTATAGCTAAAAGGATAGGTGTCGACGAAGAAATTGTTCTTCACAAATTTCACTCTCCACTCAGCAGCACACAGAAAGGAATAAAAACGTCCGTATACCGATAGGAATAAAACCCTACTTCCCAGACCAAAAAACTAAAATATGCAGAGCACACCTCTACTTTGCTGAGCAAGCAAGAACTTGCAAACCGTGGTGTAAATGGCCAAAGAAGCAGAACATCAAAATTTTACCAAGCTTGCGTCCACCCACACCACCACCAACAGCCTCGGAAAACTAGTAGCGTGAACCATGTCTGTCCCCTTGAGTTCGCCGCTACTACAAATCAAAGCACGATTAGGGACAACCATATTACAATTTATAGTAGACACTGGTACAAGCCTCTCAATAATACCGGCGTCCACGTTAAAAGGCATAACGTTATACCCAACACCAGTATCACTCATCACTGCCAACGGAGAGAAAATACAATGCCACGGCCAAGCTAACCTGGAGATTGCAATACCGAGCTTAAGAAGAACCTTTTCCTGGACATTCGTGGTCGCTGATATCACCAATCCCCTCCTCGGAATTGACTTTCTAAATAACTTTGGCCTCACTATCGACTGCAAAAACAGGACAATTTATGACCCAGCAACAACCACTAAAAAGAAGTTGTTAGTAAACACTACTGCTCCTGTAAATGTGGTCATAAATGAAGCAAATATACCCACATTTATAAAAAACAGCTTAGATAAATACCCAGAAATGATCTCTCCTCACACCAACAAAAACAATACCTACTGCGGTGTTTACCACAGAATCGACACAGGTAGTCACTCACCAGTTTTTGCTAAATCAAGACAACTGTCTGCTGAAAAGCTGACTGCTACAAAAGAAGAATTTAAGAGACTAATAAATGAAGGAGTAATAACCCCTTCAGACAGCGAATGGTCAAGCCCACTACATCTAGTACCTAAACAGAGTGGAGGATATCGCTGCTGTGGAGACTACCGCGCCTTAAACAGTATCACTAAAAGTGAGAGATACCCCATCCTTAATATTAATTCTTTTACTGCTAAACTCGCTGATAAACAGCGATTTTCAAAAATTGATTTAATTTCAGCCTATCATCAAATCAAGATGCACCCCAATGATATTCCAAAAACTGCAGTTATTTCACCAATGGAACTTTATCAATATGAATTTATGCCGTTTGGATTAAAGAATTCTTCGGCTACTTTTCAAAGATATATGGACAGAATCTTTCGAAATACCAACTGTGTCTTTGTATATATCGATGATATCCTCATCTTCAGCGATGACGAACAATCTCATAAAAAAGATATTGACACAGTGTTTCGAATTCTACAAAAAAACAACCTAAAAATATCACTCTCCAAATCGATTTTCAACGTAACAGCCCTTGACTTCTTAGGCTTTAGAATTAATTCAAAGGGAATTACACCAACTGCAAATAAAGTAAAAGAAATAGAATCTTTTCCGTGTCCTAAAGATGATAAAAGCCTACGCAGATTTCTTGGTATGGTAGGATTTTACAGAAAATTAATACCAGGATTCGCAGTTAGTTTTTCCTTTATCTGAGAGAATGCGACTAACACCGAAAGGACTAATCACCTTGAATACATTAGAAAAAGAATCCTTCTCTACCATGACTAAAATATTGGGTAAGCTAACGGAATTACCCCATCCTCAACCAAGTTGTACACAATATCAACTGGTCACGGACAGCAGCAAATATGCAGTAGGTGCTGCCTTACATCAAGTCGTTAATGGAAACCCTATACCAATAGGATTTTTCTCAAAGAAACTAACAGCAACACAGACAAGATATTCCACTTTTGATCGTGAACTTTTAGCAGCGTATTTGGCTGTATTACATTTTCGCCACCTCATAGAAAGTCGCGAAGTATTACTTCTAACAGACCACAAGCCAATATGCGGCGCATTTCACAGCCTAAAACCAGCAAAATCGGATAGGCAACAAAGACAACTAGCCATAATCACAGAATTAATCTCAGATATTGCCCATGTGAAGGGTGATCAAAATGTAGTAGCAGATTGTCTATCACGCCCAACATTTGCTGTACAGATCGATATGTACGACCTCCCAGCACTTGCAGATGCCCAAACAGCAGATACTGAAATACAGTCCTTCCCAGAATTAAAAAAAATACAATATCTGGAAAAGACCAATTTGTGTTGTGTGATACATCAACGTCATACCCCAAACCTTTTGTACCATGCACACTAAGAAAATCCATCTTCGATAGTTTGCATTCAGTGTCACACCCAGGTATAAAATCATCTATAAAAATGATTAAGGCTAGGTTTTACTGGCCTAACATGGATAAAACCATCAAAGAATTATGTGCATCATGCACATCTTGCCAACAGGCAAAAATATATAGACACACAAAATCGCCAGTACAAACATTGGAAATACCGTCATCAAGATTCCATACTGTACACATCGACATAATTGGACCTCTACCGCCAGCAAAATGTTCCAACAATCCCTACATTAATCCATGTCAATATATTTTAACATGCATAGATCGAACCAGTCGATGGAATAGACGCGCAACCCATAGCAGATATTGCGGCACAAACTGTTGCAGAAGCGTTTGTAAATACGTGGATTACTCGCTTTGGTGTCCCACTTCATGTCATAACAGACAGAGGTACACAATTTGAAAGTGAATTATTCATGGAATTATCAAAAATTATCGGATTCTATAGGCTAAGAACAACGTCATATCATCCACAATGCAATGGACTTATAGAAAGAGCTCACAGAACCATCAAAGCAGCTATAATGGCCTGAAAAGAATCTTGGATTTCAGCCCTACCAATTGTTCTCTTGGGAATTTGAAGTATGCTCTAATTTTTCCCCTTTTTATGCGGTCACAGGTGCAAAAATGTTAGTGCCACACCTAATGATAGATTCGGAAAACCCAGAAACAGTCACACAAGATTTTACTAGAGAACTATATAAAACCATGGCAAAATTTGACTTGACTGACTTTTCAAACAGAGAAAAATCAACACAAAAATCTTACGTACCAAATCAACTGCAAACCTGTAAAAAAGTTTGGATTAGGATAGGCCACGTTCGAAAACCGCTAGAAGCACCCTATTCAGGTCCTTACACTGTACTCGAACGAACACCAAAATATTTCCTTATAGAAACTAATCCAAACACGCATACACAAGTTTCAATAGACCGTTTAAAACCTTACATTGAAAACAAGCAAAAATGTACACAAAATACAACTACCAACAAAAATAAAGAGCCTGATATTTTACCTCCTGAAGAAGTACAGGAACATAAAATAAAAACAACAAACTCTGGTAGGAGAGTCAAATGGAAAAAAGATAATGAATACTTTTATTATTACCAAAAAAAAAAAAAACACTCCGTTATCTGGTAGGAGAGTATTGTAGGAATGAACCAAAATGACCTCAGGTCAGATACTACTACCATGCAGAGAATACATTGTTTCTTTTACCCTCTCTGTCTCTAAATAACTCCCAAGAACTAAGATACCCAAATCTATTCCTTTTTCTTTCTCTGCTACTATTTCTCTTTCCCCTACTCTCTCTATCTCCCTGACCCATGCTTGACCTAAAGAATTGGCCAGTCCCTCTCTGGCTTCTAAGCAGGCAACATGTGTTCTGTTGTCAGCAGACACTTAACACGAAAGTATGTAAAAATAAGAAAATAAAATATTCCTCTCAACGCTAATATTTGTAGCCACTTCTTTGTCAATTATACCCACAAAGATACCAAATATTACAAGAACATATGTGTATATTGCTATCTTCTGTCTTCTTAATTTTTGTTCTCTTATTTTTCTCTCCTTAATGTTTTTTTCTCTCACACTTAATAACCTCTTGTATCTTAGTGGCTTTATTGCCTTGTTTGGGGTGAAATGATTAAGAAAAAAGAATACTCAAAATGTATAATTCTTATCATCAGAGATACCTGTATATTGATCTATGATCTTGAATCTTTTCACAAGGACCAACGTTTGTAAACAAGGTGATCTGATATTACGTCTTCAGAAAATGAATAGGTGATGTACCAATTCAAGTGTTTCATTGAAAGTCTTAGTGAATAAGAAAATGGAAAAGAGTTTAAATTGAAATCTAAAACAGACTTTTTCATGTTTTGATGTAAACTCTAACAGGTATTTGTGATATCTTCTAACAATGACTCAAATAAAAGAAGGAAAAATTGTGGATTCCTCTCTACTTTTTGTTGTCGTACACAGTATTTAGTGCTACTTTGGTATGCAATCTACGTGTCATGAAGCTATTTTGGTATGCGATCTACAACAAGAAATTACGCTCTTTCTTTTTACTATCGACAGATAAGGTCCACCAATAAAATTAGTACATTTTTTAAAATTTGCTTTATTTTAATTTTTTTTAATCAATAAATACATAAAATTTTAAATAAAGATTTATATATAAATGGTAATTATTTTTTGTAAATAAATATATGTATATGATTAATGTTTTTTAAACAATAAATAAATTAAACATGTAGATCACATGCCAAAGTAGAATTTGACTCTTGTAGATCACCATGGCTATGTAGACTTATAACGGGTTATCCATTCTTTTCCAGTTTATAGTGGGAGTCCGTTCTAGTGAAGGGTATTTGTGCAGATTAACGGAATTTGGCCTTGTTGTATATAGCCCACTATAAGTCATAAAGAAAGGTTATAAACCAAGAAAAGCAAAATTGAGTTGAAAGATAACATTTTATATATACACATATCAATTAAGGTTTTTACAATTAAAGTAATACTTGAAGTATAGGTCCAACAGACGTTAAAATGTTCATGGCAATAAAATGCTGAAAAGAAAATTAATGCTTAGGAATGTGGGGGTGTAGTAAGTAAGGAATGTCTTTGATGTATCAGCTCCTTAGTTCAGTAAGTAGTTTTGAGACAGGGAAGAAGGTAAGGAGAGGTGAAGGGAGGCGAGCATAGTAGTCGCTTGACTTAGGTCAAGGGGATATTGATTACACTCCTCTCTCTCGAGTCAGTCTATGTGTGTCGGCCTGCGTCGGTCTGTCTGGCGATGCTTTCTGTATCGGCTTTTTATTTCAATTTTTTGGATCGCAGGTGATCATTTGGGAATTCATATCCGTATTTGATTCTGGGCTTCCCATTGGCAGATAAATAAAATTCGTGTAGGCTTGTGAACTGGAAATTTAATATTTAATTAATTTTTATTTTTCAACCGAAACATCTGTGCGAACCCGGATGCACACCGACGAGTTTTGGTCATTTGTTTTTTGGTTGTGAGGGTGCAAACATCCGGTCCCTCGCTATGCTTGGTCGGTGTCACCACAGACTGCATACCAAAGTAGTGTCCGGTGTTTTATTTTCTTTGATCAAAGCTCTGATGAGAATGGAAAAAAAACCAGTCAGACTTTTTAAATATTCTTTTCTTCCCTTTTTTTTTGATTTTATCATTTATGGTATATGGACTTTTCCTTTTCTTTTTAAATATCTGTTTTCATAGAATGGATTAAAAGATCATTTTCATAAAATCCAGGACAAATCCACAGGAAAAAATATATCTTCATAGAAAAATATTTGTTCTAACATAACCTAATTTTTTCTGTTTTTTTCCTTACAGTATTTTTCCCGAGTCAATGGCAACTAAAATTTTGTATAAAGAATGACTCAATATGGAACAAAGGAAATTTTTTATAAATTTAAGGCTTCACTATTTATTTCACTTCATCAGAAATTGAAGTGGAATAATGTGAGGTTACGTTTCAACTATAAATTCTAAGATTTTGTTTTGTTTTCATTGGTCGTGTAGATGTGTGTATTGTAGCATAAGGAGCTGGTTAATGTTTCTTTGATTCAGCCTTATATCAGATTTAACAGAACTCCCTATAGCTTACAAGTTTTATGCAGAATTATCATCAGAAGGTTATTATCATTATCAGAAGTTTGGTTGTCGACAGGTTGGAATGTGTGAAATAGGGTAAGAAATTTATTAAAAGGAAAGAATAACACAAGTTGTAGAAATTAATGTGCAATTAAAAACATTATTAAGAAGTTAAGGGTAGAGTTCGTATTCAATGATAAAGTTGAGTTTAGGGTATCAAGATTCGTAGAAAATGTTCATAGTAGTAATTGTTGAAAGGGATAAAGGAGAAAGAGAACAAGGTGCGACCTGACCTTATCTCTGGGTTGATCTGAAGTTAAAGTTACGTTTTAGTTGTTTCGTCTCAGGGTCCCATCTCTAACTCTCTGACTGACTAAAGCTGATGAAGTCCTTTTATTGTAATCTAGATTTTTTGCACTTTCTTGTGAAGTCCTTTTTGGTCTTGCAAGTCGCTCCCATTGGTCAAAAATCATTTTAACATCTACTTGCGAATTCTGGGTTTGACATTTTTTTTTAAGCACATGGTCAATCCTTTTTCTATTAGGGAAAACCAGGATTTCACACATTATTGTGAATTTTTGTAAAAGTAAAGAAGAATTTAGATTTTAATTAATTTTTTATCCACTACAGTATTAAGTTTATATATCCATTTTAAAATCATGTGTTTTGTTTTCATTGATTGTGTGGATATCACATGTATATTTTAGGGCATTTGTATGTTTAATTCTTGAAAAGTGAACATAATTTAAAAAGTGTGCATTCAAATTTGAGTTTATGAATGCATTTTAATTGTATAGTGGATATCGGTTCAGAACAAGAAATCGGAGAACCAAGTTCAAATTCTAGTTGAATTCCTTGAATTCACGTTCACACAAGATTGGGTTCTATAGCCTTGGTTGACAACCAGTCTACCGCAGAAAGTAAGGGCAACTTACTGCAGGAAAATCTTCTGCCCAGTCAGTTATGTCCCTTTCGAGACATGATTGCCCAAGCGTGTATCATGTATGGCACTTGACTGACTGAATGTTGGAAAGTAATGTATAATCCTAGCTTATATCATCTGTAAATATTTGGATCTTCCATACTTTAAGTACCGGGTTTTATAAATATTGTTAAGATGAAGTGTTTTTAGTGTGTAGCTGTAGTGGACCCAGAATATATCTAGAAGAAAAACACAAACTCAGGTATTAGTGAAACATATATATTTAACGAAAGAATAAATATAAAAAGTGTTACACGTCAGTCGGACTGCCAAGTATTAGACCGGGGTGACTCAACTCAACCCTGAGAGGCATATTAACTTTAACTAGGAGTTAAAGAGAATGAAAAGACTTTGGAATGAACCAGAAACTCAATCATAAACAAGGTATAAACCCCTACTTCTTTCCAAAAGACCAGGGAGGTGTGTTAATCAGATGAGAGGAGAACCTATCTACAACTATTAAATTGGACAAGAAGCGGTAGCAAACAAAACTGACACACATAAACAATGGGTCGCCATTGTTATTAAAGGTGAAAAGAAATGAAATAAATTTCAACAAGGTATTCAGATAAACTACGTCCCCGCCAAAGTCAAACTTTCATGGCAAGGACACACCATGCCACTTACATAGAAAACCACTCACATTCTCTGTTTTCAATCAGGGAGGAGTAAGTTCCACTCTAACAGCTTCTTCACATGAACCACTGCTCTGTGGAACTGACTGCCAAGAGGATGTTTCCCCAGTCACTATAATCTTAATCTGTTCAAGGTTAGGGTTAACCATTATCTTCCACTTCTATCCATACAAATTGCCCCTACCTTCAGTGGCCCCTGGGGCTTTATAAACAGTGAGAATTACTGTTTTGTTTTTTTAAAAAGTGATTATTTTCATGTGTTTTTATATATAGATCATAAATGAGTAATATGAAATAAAATATAGTTGTATGCATGCAAAATTAGCTGGAAAAAAAAAAAAAAAAAAAAAATTAAAGTCTATTAAGGAATTGTGTGTGCATGAGAGAGAAAGTTCAGTCACCTGGGGAAAGATATACCCCAAGCTGGGAACAAATCTTACATTAGTGTCACTAATACCGCATACTGAAAGAAAAAAAAAAAGAAAACAGTAAGCGTCCCATTTTCATAATTGCTTAACAGCGCCACCTAATGGTGTCTTGGCAAACATAGTGGGAAGGTAATTACACACACTTCAGATGAGCTTCAAGTAACATTTTATTTATTCACCAATTAAAACTTATTTAAAAACTACCTTATCCCTGGGAAGTTAAAGCTGTTATACTCTCTGAAATTCTGGAATGAAGAATTACCAGTATTTGCACTATTTCCAGTTGGAATAACATCATTGTATAAGCCATTTTGCCCATCAATCACTGATAGTATGAGCTGGAAGCTTACTAACAAATCAGCTCAATGCTTTTGAGGAGACTTTGTAGCATTTTTATATGACACAGAAATGCTATTAGCATTTTTTTAAGCGAGAAAATAATGAAACTGAATTCTGTGTTGTTGATTTTAAATTTGCAAACAATTTCTACATTATTGACACAGAATTATATCCCTTCATATTCTATAAAATGAAGCTAAAAGACTGAAGTGTTCTTAACACACACACACACACATATATATATATATATATATAACTATTTTAAAGGATACATTGTGTGTTAAGGGGAAAAATGTCCACAGAAATCAAAACAAGGACAATTCTCTCCACTTAAATTTAAATACATAATGCAAAAATGTTCAACCATACAGGATAGTACACAGCTAACTCACTTTATCAACGCTCAAAAATACACAATTTTAAAAACTACCCATTTCAGACAAAAGCAAATCTAAACTTATTTCTAAATGGAAATTTATCTGTGTGTGTGTGTCTTACCTATAGACTCCGAAACGGCTGAACTGATTTTCTTGAAAATTTACACAGTTGTACTATAAGCATCTGTGAGTGTTCGTAGCTAGGTTTTGTGTCAAGGTACCCCCGATAAATATTGAAAATCGATAATCGAAAAAAAATCGGGTTATAGGAGTGGTCTGATTTTAATCAAATTTGATACACTCATAGACAAAGACATAAGAAATGATATTCAGAAGTTTGAAAGTTGCAGTTCTTACAATAGTGCAAAAAAAAAAAAAAAATCGATTATATATATATATATATATATAAGGCAAGATGTTTGTGTGTGTGTCTGTTTATCTGCCTGTATGTCTGTATTTTTTTCAGCCCTTTTATTTTAGTTTTTGCTTCAGGTTTGGCTCTAAGTAGGTATAATTGTAGTTCTTAGTCTCAGCCATGATACCATTTACTCAGAGGACTTATTTAGACTTCAAAATTCAGTTTACGACAAAAAAAAATTATTTGATATCAATACCAAGAAATCAAAATTTGACTTACATCCATTCATTTTTCTTTCAGTCTACGGTTTCGCTTTAACTGGAAACGACTATTGCTTTTTAATCTTTCATACCAACGCCCAAAGAGTCTGAGCGCCAGGACCATGGATTAGTTTTAAAGCTTTCATTACACCTGAGCAACGCCGGTCTATACTGCTAGTTTAATTTAAAGTTAAGTTTATTTAATTGTAAAAAAAATTCAAAACAAAATATTTGTTTTTAACTTAAATTTAGAGTTATATCCCATTGAGATGGCTGCAAATGCCTTTTTTACATTAAGCGTAAGCTAGCTTTCTTTGTTGGCTGTAAAGGAAATGACTTCTCTGGTTGTAAACTGTCAAAAGTTGGCAACTTATTTAAAACTTTGTGAATAGCTCTGATTGCATATTTTTATCATCAAAACATTGAATATTAGAAGACTTGTGAAAAAAGTAAAACACAAATTACTGATTTAGGACAAAAAGACAAGAAACCAAAATGAGAAGGACTTTATATTAATATCAGGTTAAGATAGCACAAGTTAATAGCTTCAAAAACAGAGAGTAAATATTATTATGGAAATGGTTTTGTTATCAATATGAAATGGTAGAGTACCAACCATACATAGGGGACAAACAACCACAACAGACATTGAACAATGACATTAAAAAAAGCGTCAAAAGTCAGTTTTTCTCTTGACACCGCTATTATTGTGTACTCTCTTGGCAATGTTTATGTCATGAATGAATGTCAGTAGATGCAAAAGAAGCCCCAGATCACATGCTGACATGTTTATTAACACCAGTTACATCCTACCCCTGATAGCAGCAGGGCAGCTTGGCATATCTAGATAGAAGCCTCTCTGCAACTGGTCAAGATTCAGGTCTTTGTAAGATGCCTCATGCCAATAAAAGCAATGGGAAAACCAGTTGTCAGCAAGACTGTGTCTTGATAAGTTGGTTTGGTGAGCATTTAGTTAATAATGTTGCTGTGGTTTCTGAGGCAGTGTTATTTTTGTTAACTCCCGTCTCTTTCTCCTCTCTGCCTATTACTCCTGTAGTAGCTAGGGGAGTAATTGATTAAGCATTTTCCCCCAACCTCAACAGACACTTTCCATATATTACTAGTTCATTGTTTTCAAAAGCTATGTTTAGAATTTTGATAATAAAAATGTTTCACGCTATTTAGTTGTTAGAATATTATTTTTTTTAGAATTAGATTATTTACAAGATTATAAAATTATATGTAATTACAATATTTATAATATGTATACAATATTTATCCCTATTTTATAAAGATTTATTATTGTGTTATATGATTTTTCTGGACATTATACATTTTTATTTTGTATCTCAGATTTTTTCATGTTTTAATTTTCCACTTTTTGTTTTAATAATTATGATCTACAATCAAGGATATCTAATCTGTAGATATAATCAGTAAAAATTGAAAGGATTAAATCACAGAAAATGCATTTTTTCAAAATTTATGATTACAGTTGTTACTAGTTTATTCATATTTTTTGTTCAGACAAAATTTATGAAAAAACCCTTTCACATTTTTTATTACTTCATAAAATGGTAAATACTATTGCATTATAGTTGGTTCACATATTTTTATAATCTTGTAAGTAATCTTACAATTAAATAGTGTAAAATTTTTGCTGTTATTAAAATTCTTTGGCAATGAAAAGAAAAATAAGAGTGAGCATCAGGAAGAGACACCTGAAGTTCCTGGGACATGCAATGAGGAAGGAGGGATTGGAGAACCTGATACTGACAGGCGAGATAAAGGGAAAAAGAGACAGGAGAAGGCAGCAGATAACATATTTGAAGGGCCTGTGCAGGTGGATGACAGAACGGAGGTTGCATGGTGTTACAGGAGAAAGTGTGCTAAGAGCCACCAGGGATAGGGAGATGTGGAAAGCCACGATCACCTAGGTCCTGAAAGGACAGGGTACAGAGAAGAAGAAGAAGAATAATAAACATTGTTGAGAGTTGAAATAGTATACAGTAATAGCAGTGTCAAGACAAACACCATCTTTTTGACAATTATTTTGTGGGTTCAAATGTTAAACATTGCCAAAAAGCTATCAATAAAATTCTATTCAGTTAGTCAATTAAGTGCCATACATGATACACACTTGGGCAATCATGTCTCAAAAGGGACATGACTGACTGGGCAGAAGATTATCCCGCAGTAGGTTGCCATTGCAGTAGACTGGTTGCCAGCCAAGGCTATAGAACCCAATCTGTCCTGTTATTTAACTTATAACTGGAGGGAAGAGATGGATTAATAGCGTTCCCAAGGGTATTTGTGCATAAGTGAATGCGAGGAATTCAATTGGAATTTGAACTCGGCTCCCCGATTTCTCATTCCGAAAAGCTAGGAAAACCTGCAGCACTTTCATAAGTTAACAAAGAACAGGGCGGTTTGGAGAGGACTGATAAGGGGTTTTAATTTTTTTCAATTCATTCACTTCAAGCAAGGCAATAAAGCCACTAAGACTCAATGAATATTATTGAGTGTTATAGAATATGAGAAAAAAAAACACTATTAAGGAGAGAACATTATGCTTAAAAAAACAGGAATTAAAAAGGCAGTACATAACGATTGACATTAATTTTTCAAAATTTAAAAGCAAAGTTGACAGAGAAGCAAGAAACCAGAAAAGAATTTCACAAGTGAGAGTTACGATAGAAGTAACTGTTAGCATAGAACTTACGGTTACATCAAGTTACATATAATTACATATAATAGATGTTACATTATAAGTTACATCAAGCCATTTAAACTATAAAATGATGAGACTTTTCTGCCACTTGCTATACTTGCTTTCATGATGGTTAAAACCTTCAGAAATTTAAATGCAATGTCAATACCCATTTCTTATCCATTTGACTCCAGTTATTTCTACATCACCCCTTGTATCTTGTTCTTTTCCTTTCTCTCTACCTTCTCAACTGTCTTCACACCTGTGTTCTCATCCTTCTCTTGCCCTTTCTATATATATATATATATATATATATATATATACACACAAATAAATACAGCCTTTGATATTTCACTTTCCCAATCAACAATTAAAGTTTATTGCTTTACTTGCCAGTGATAGATTAAAAATAAAAGGAAATCTGATTCCTTTAACAACCCAAAAGTATGCCATTGAAGATTTACAAGTTACTTAGAATGACCTACAATGACATTATTGAACTCTTGGCTTTTATCGTCCCGGTCAGTGTAAACATTCGTTTAATTAACACTTACAGAGTGGAGACAAAATGTTGCCCAAATTAAAGATGCTCACAGATTTTTAGAAACTTATTTGGAAAAATATTATCCTATATTTCCTCTCTGCTTACAAAAAGTAAAAACATTTGAAAGAAAGGGGAAAAAAAATATGCATACTTCTTTCAACCACACATCGAAAAACAAAGTATACAAGTAAATAATCTTTTTATAGAAAATTGTTGAGATCAGATGTTATTTTTTATCATCTATGAAATGGAGGTTGTAGTCAAACAGTCAAAAGAAACTATTAATTTAGATAGCTCTACTCAATTGCAAAAAAAAAAAAAAAAAAAAAAAAAAAAGACATATCACGATGTTAAAAGGGCTGAAACTTAATACAAACATAGTTTTATCATTAAAATGTTTATGCCATTATTAAGAGGAAAGATCAAATTTTGCTGTTAATATTTTAAAAAAAATTTTAAATCCTTTCTAACACATTTAAAATTTTAATTAAAATTTCATTTTCTGTTTTCCATCAGCGATTCACACTATATTTACGTAAGGCGACTATTAAGAAAATAAAGTCAGTTGAGTAAAATGATTTTGGGGCGAGTAAATTTTCCCTTCACTTGACTGCTGGTCAAGTGATTTCTTTTTCAAATCTCAAAGGTTGTATATAATATATATATATATATATATATATATATATATATATACACACACACACACACGATGCCGTGGATATCAGCAATGAACAAGAAATCAGAGAGCCGAGTTTGAATTCCAATTGAATCATTGCATTTACTTACATGCAGATACCACTGAGAAAGGTATTAATCCGTCGCTTCTCCCTCCAGCTAGAGGTTAAATAGAAGGACAGATTCGGTTCTATAGCCTTGGTCAGCAACCAGTTTACTGCAGAAAGTAATGGCAACGTACTGCAGGAGAATCTTTTGCTCAGATCAGTCATGTCTCTTTTGAGACATGATCGTACATGTATCACGTATGACCCTTAACTGACTGATACAGTACATATGTACAAATATGTATATATGCACCATATGTAATTCATATACAGACTCACTCGAAAAAATTCACTAATTTATTAACTCATACTTAAATTTTCCGCCCCCCCCCCCACATACTTAAAAACCCAATTGCCCCATGTTGGGAACCAGGGATGTATACAAAAGCTGTTCTCTGTCCCCATATGCTCTTTAACATCTTTCTTTGATACACTTCTTGAATGATGCCTTTGAGGAACACCACAGCAGTCAAGATTGGAGGTCGCAGCAACACAAACCTTCATTTTATAGACATATAGATAGAGGATTCCAGGTCCATTACAATATTTATATTTAGGATTTGACACAACGCATGATCAGACACATGACACAAGGAAATAAGAAACAACAATGACGCCAGTGTAACCACAGTAAATATGTATTAACAAATAATACGATTAATCAAGAGAAGCATGCAAATTGAAAGTGAACAGAAGGAGAAAGAGTGTTCTCCCTTAGACTGTTAAGGAAAGCTAAATTTGAAGAAAGTCACTTGTTCAATGAAAGATTGATTGGAATAAAGTTCTGAAAAGAAGAATAATGTACATACAGTTCTTGAGTTCTCATTGGGGTTTGTATTGATTGGGAAATGTGCGTGCGCATGCAGGTGTGTGTAAGAAATAAATTCGCACCACTGGTTGCTACATGCAACCAGGCGGGTGTGTAGGAGCGAGAATTATTCAGATGTCCCTCTACTACCTTGATAGCAGGGGTTTCACTCGAGTTAGGAAACACATGTCCCCACGATCGCTGGCCCACAATCGCGGCCTAACTGGCTTGCGACACGTGTGTGCCCCGCTTAAATGGACGAGCAGAATGCGCAAAGAAAAAAAGGATTTAACACGTGAACACAGGATGACCAGTCAGGATTAATCAATCACTACCTGTTAACATAGCGTGTCTCGTGGATGAAAACATGCATGTTGTTTTGGTGTGAAGGTGTGAACATGTGTTGAATAATGTGTATGTATGTGGGTGTGAAATAATACCATGGAATGGCCGAGCTGGCAAAGAAGTGGAACTCGTCAGTCTGTTGAAGGACCTAGATGAATCATCCTATGGCAGGGAGAAAAAAATAACTTATGAGGAAAAATAAGAAAGGGCTTTTAAGCAAGAAAAAAAGTTTCAGCAGTGAGACAATTCAAACACAATTTTTAGCGAAGTGGACTCCGGAAAAGAAAAAAAAATGTCATTCACGATTTTGAAAATCGGATAATGAGAAATTAAATCAGTTCGAATTCGAATCCAAATGGTAAAACTAAAAAAAAGTCAGTTTTGTTGAACAAGGCAGGTTGGAAACTCACTCAAGGTTAACATTAAAAAATTAATAAATAAAAACACAATCTTCAACCAATTTCTTACTACTGAACTTCTTCTTACCGGAATAAAGTTAAAAAAAAAAAAAAAAAAAAACTAATTAATAAAAATACCAACTAGTAACTACTACCT
Source organism: Ascarosepion bandense (assembly GCA_037127315.1). Classification (NCBI taxonomy): domain Eukaryota; kingdom Metazoa; phylum Mollusca; class Cephalopoda; order Sepiida; family Sepiidae; genus Ascarosepion; species Ascarosepion bandense. The sequence continues at coordinate 1,537,651 of JBBBDQ010001566.1, forward strand.
TTTTTTTATAGTGGATTTAAAACAGAAACAGTTCTTTCAAACTCAGTTAAAACTCAAAAAAAAATAATGAAATAAATTCAACATTTCAATTGATTTTTCTGAAATTACCTCTTTCCTTTTTTTTTCGATTGTTAATTATTTATTCCGCCTCATTAAATGAGAGAAAATAATTTTATTTTGGATGAATAGCTTTTCAAATTCAAAGGAGGGATCAGAATATGATCAGAATATGAGGCTACTTAAAAAATAAAGAAGAGGTAATTTAAATTTATTTTTATTTAGTGACATGCAGAAATTGTTTGAAACCCTAAAAATTTAACAATTCTCACAAAAAATGTACGAAAATTTATTTATCACGTAAGATTTGGCGAGTAAGAAAAAAAAATGACCCGATGTTAGCAACCTTGTAAAAAAAAAAAAAAAAGTTGTTAGAAGAACGATATTTTACGAGTGACCCACAATTGTAGTTTTTTTTTTTTTTTTAGGTCAGAAAATAATCTGAGAAAAAAAAATACGGAAATAATTATTCAAGGAAAACAACAATATTTATATATCCCCACTAATAAAATTTTAAATTTAATTTTAAGAGGTTGCTGAGTGATAATAATTTTATTAATATTGATTGAATAATTAATTGTAAATGTAATTGAATGAATTGTTGAAAGCCTACCTCATCTTGCCCCTTCTTTTTCGGCAAAAACAGACGATGTGACTACTTTTTTCTACAATTTATGCTATAAAATTTTCTTCAGTAACTTTTTGTGAAGTAGAATCAATAAGTCAAATTCAATATAGTCACTAATGGTCATTTATAGTCATCATAGACACTTATAGACTTACCAAAATTTTATTTTAAATAGAAAACAACATAAACTTTTACGTTGAAAAATTTAAAAAAAAAAAGACGTTTTGTTTTTAATTTTTGAAAACGGTTCCATTGAAAAAAGAAAAAGACATCATGTCACATAAAAAGGAATAACATTAACAATATTTTTAAAATAAAATTTGTCGTTTACGCAAAAAACCGAACGTACTTGCTTGCCTATTCAGCACAGAAATGGAGAAGTTTTGTCGACAGTTCTTTAGTTAGTACTTTAAAAAAAAAAATCAAAATAATCCAGCGTCAGTCATAGGAGGAGATTGTCGAACTCTGTCTTCGGGCCGAGAAGGACTCAGACGAAACTAAAGACTATGTCTACGAACAGAGGCTCAGCTGGGGAAAAATAGACAAGAACCCGATCCCGAATATGCGGGGTACGGGTAATTTTTGCCCGTTATCTGTACGTACTCGGAAACCCCACGTTAAAAAATGATTTTTTTTGTGTCGTATCTCGTCATGTTGAATGGTTGTGGGCTATGGACTTTGGGTAAATACCCAGTCATAGGCTGAGAGAAGGTATTTACCCTTCTCCCCCACTTGAGAGAGATGTGATGTGACACAAGGTCTTTTTTAACGTGGGGAACCTGAGCGCGAACGTACTGGTCATAGGCTGAGAAGAAAGACACGCTTAGTGCCTGGCCTTGTGCCAGAATTGTATAATTTCATGCAATAAATCGTCGCTTAGTGCCTGAACTGCATATGGAGCTAGGCAATTTTTTTTTTCTTTTTTTTTTTTACCTTTGGCCCGAGTGACCGCGTTATACACGTAAAAGCTCGACCTTGTCTCACATCTCCAGAGTAAATGCCCGTAAGAACCCGGTACAATTTGCAATCGACTAAAACTACTTAGACTTAACTCCCTTATACCAATTTTATGATTTGTTTAAGTTAAAAATAGTGGTAGAATTCTTGTTAACGGGATTTTTTATGGATCAAACTCAAAGTAACTATCGAGGATCAGTCTGTTTCGTTACACACACACACGTGTGTGTGTGTCGTAAAAATACAGATATACGTAAAATTACATCTCTAGAGAGAATCACAAAAAGGTAAATCATTTTTAAATTTTTTACCAAGATTCTTTGGTAAATTTTTATTTGTTCCCCAAAAGCCTTTACCCTTTCAAATTTTTCCAAAACATCCTTATTTCCGTGTAAATGTAAATGCTGAACTCAAATCGATAATTGTTTATTGTCGAACCCTACCTTTTTTCAAATTAACAACCAGAAAAATATCAAACTTCTTGTCGCTGTTTATCTCACCCCGTAACCACGCTGCAAAAGATGTTATTCACTGTAGAATGACTTCACGTGTAGTTTGCTGATTTTTCAGCCTTTTCACTTCCTTTTTGCAATTGCTATCACAGCTCATCAGTACAGTTAGACTCTGATTGCTCCTTAACCCAGGATTGAAACCCGACCGAATTGGTGTCAGTCGGCGATTCTACTTCTGGGCCACGAGCATTCGGTAAAAGAAGGCAGACTTTTTAGCGCATATATCATTATTTAGTGATTCAAGGCAGCAGATAATTTTCTAACCATATACTGTTAAATATAGCAGACAATGAATGTCTATTATGTTTAATAATGAGCCATTCTAAACATATTTTGGCTTTAATTTCAGGTGAAAATAAAGGTAAATTGTCCAACATTGGGATATTTTTTTATTATGTTGGTTCTAAGCTTTTGGCTCATATGAGCCATCTTCAGAGAGGTTACAGGGACATTAACAATAATAATACAATAATATTCACTCATACACATAGTAAAAGAACCTTCAGATATTGGAGGCCATCTACATTGAATCAAAACAACCCACAATTAATAAAATCACATTTCAATCTGGTCATAACACATTACATTGCACTTAGACATATGGTTCTGTTAACAATTCAGTCTCTCACACAGTGTGACGTCATTACAAATTTACAAACTGCATTTGCTATTCGGTGACTGCTATCGTTGCTTAGCAATGTTTTATGTCAACACAAGATAAAATCATCTTTGATGATGGATGTATTTATGTTAATGTCTCTGTAACCTCTCCGAAGATGGCTCATGTGTGCCGAAAGCTTAGAACCAACATAATAAAAAAATATCCAAATGTTGGAGAATTTTTGTCTTTATTTTCACCTGAAATTAAAGCAAAAATATGATGTTTAGAACAGCTCATGATTAAACATAATAGACATTCATTGTCTGTTATATTTAACAGTATATATATATATATATATATACACACACAAGGAAGTTTTCTTAAATGACACCAAGGTCTGTATTTAACATTTTCAATTTTCAAATGAGGTGGTGCCCATCAGTATTGATGTAATGAATAAATTGTGCCAAGTTCATGTTTTTCCTTGTTATATTCAAGTAATTTTGACTATCACAGTCATCGTCAAGAATTAATATTATGAGTTCACTAGACAAGATTTATTTAAATAAATCCTGACATCTCAGATTGCTGGAATTAGAGTTTGAATTATTTAAAAGTGACATCATTTATAAACATTTAACACACATGGACTTACTAGCAAAATCTAAAAAACAATTTCAAATAATAAAAATGTCGTTTTTAAAGTTAAATTTTGGTTTTATTTGAAAAATAATTTCCGAACACTAATCTGCAAAAAAAGGAAAATAAAATAAAAATTGCTTTTACCTATTTGTATAAAGATTACAGACATTTTTAAAACATTGGCATAGTCACTCAAACCTCATCAAGGATTCATTATATACAAAAAATGAAAACAAAAAAAGTTTACTTTCTGCTTAAAACATATTTTTACAGAATGTTGTAGATTTTCCAGTGCAAATATTGGCCCATTCTGTCCTCTCTCCTTAATAGTATATTTTTACCATATTCTCTAATACTCAGTAATCCCTTGCATCTTAGTTCTTTTATTGCCTTGCTTGTGGTGAAATGATATGCATGTAAATTAACAACTTTTATGGGACAAAGGAAGTCATATATTTGGACACCTGCTGTATAGCAACAGTGGCATTAACTGTTGCTAGTTTTGTAAATTTATAAGATACAAATCTTATATTTTACAGCAAATAACTGAAGCACAAAAAACTAGAAAAAACACACACTAAATCAGATCAGAATAAATGAAAACAAATTTTGATTCTGGTTGCCAATTGAACAAAAAAACAAATTGAACTTTTGAACCTTGTCTATGTTTATTGGCATCAAGAACCATAGACAAGGATCAATGAAAGTTCAATTTATTTTTTGTTCAATTGGCAACCAGAATCACTTTATTTATTTTGGATCTTATTTTTTTATTTTTTTATTATTTTGTACCAAAATTCATTTTCCATTATTTTTGTTGCCACTTCTATAATGTTGGTTTTTGTAATGTTATTCTGAAGTGAAACTTTTGGTGACTTGCTATTTGCGATAGGATTTATCCTATAAACTAGATTCTTACTACAACGGCCTTGCACCTGAATAAGTAACTGAATGTCCAAATATTTTAAATTGTAACGATAATAATTTAAAATGAACAAACAAGAAGAGTCCAGGGGTAAATTTGAAATATTCATTCTAACAATTCTTTGTGTTACTATTACTCAAACATTTCACAAGGGTCTCTGATGTAATTGGTCTTAATATGGCATCTTAACTTCGGTCACTTTCCCGCCACCAATGGTTTGCATTTGTCTTTTCTATAAATATTTTCATGGCAAGTTCTTCTACTTGGCACCATGACTGCAGGAATTTAGATTTATAATTAGGTCTTGTGGGATAGGAAATTAAGAACTAAAATCAACCTTCTTCACTTTTACAAAAATTCACAATGATGTGCAAAATCCTGGTTTTTCCCAAATAGAAAAAGGATTGAACATGTGCTTAAAAAAAGTTGAAAACCAGATTTTGCAAGTAGATGTAAAAGTGATTTTCTGACCGATGTGAGCGATAAAGGGACTTAGTGATCTAGTGCGAAAAATCTAAATTGCTATAAATGGCTTTATCACCGTCAGTCAGACAGTCAGATGGGATCAGCGAGAGAGACACATCTAAAATGTAACTTCAACTTCAAGTGACCCGGATATTCATCCTCTTTCTCCTTCTTTCTCGTGTGCTGATTCATTTTACTTCTTCTTCTCCATTCAAAGACATTAATACCGAACAAACACTAAAACATGCATATGTACACTACCGGTGTGTGTCTGTTACCTATAGACTCCGAAACAGGTGAACCGATTTTCTTGTAAATTTACACAGTTGTATTATAAGCGTCTGTGAGTGTTCTTAGCTAGGTTTTGTGTTGAGGTACCCCCAATAAATATAAAAAATTGGGTTATAGAAGGAGTGGTCCGATTTTAATCAAATTTGATACACTCATAGACAAAGACATAAGAAATGATATTCAGAAGTTTCAAGGTTGCAGTTCTGACAATAGTGCAGAAAATCAATAATATATATATAAAAGGCAAGATAGTTGTGTGTGTGTCTGTTTATCTGCCTGTATGTCTGTATTTTTTCAGTCCTTTTATTTTAGTTTTTGCTTCAGGTTTGGCTCTAAGTAGGTATAATTATAGCTCTTAATCTCAGCCATGATACCATTTACTCAGAGGACTTTTTAGCCTTCAAAATTCAGTTTATGACGAAAAAATCTTATTTGATATCGATACCAGGAAATCAAAATTTGACTTACATTCATTCATTTTTCTTTCAGTCTACGGTTTCGCTTTAACTGGAAACAACTATTGCTTTTTAATATTTTGTGCTAACGTCCAAAGAGTGTGAGCTCCAGGACCATGGATTAGTTTTAAAGCTTTCATTACACCAGAGCAACGCTGGGTTATACTGCTAGTATACAATAATATTTAAACCACATTAATAAAAATAAACAATTTTTAAAAGTGTTCTTAAAGTTTTTATTATTAATGGGAGCCTTGCCCTCTTTGCATGGTCTTAGCCAATTGCTCAATATTGGCAATATACTTTGTTACTTTGAGCTTCACACAATTTTCTAAATGTTCAGGTGTTAGGCAACTTCATTGTGGACTTAATGCTGCCTTCATGTGATTGAAAATTTGCTCACAGGAATAAGTTGAAATAAAAGCCGAAAGAAGAGCAGATACAATAAACTGATCACGCAGAGGTTCCGGCAGAAAGCTAAAAATTAACTAAATATCAAATTCCAGTTTGCAAGCTTACGCAAATTTTATTTATCGGTCAATAGAAAGCCCAGAATCAAATATGAGTGTGAATTTTCAAATGATCTGCTGGGATCCACAAAGACGATATAAAAAGCCGATACAGAAAGCATCGCCACGAGGAGATGAGACAGATAGAGACACAGACAGAGACAGAGAGAGACTCTGAGAAAGCACTACCTTAATTAGTACTTCCCTTGACCATGTCAAGCGACACTATGCTCGCCTTTTTTCCCTCTCATTTTCTTCTTCACTGTCTCTAAACTACTTACTGACCAAAGGAGCGGATACATTAAAGACATTCCTAATTTACAACACTCCCACATTCATAGCACTAATTCTCTTTTCAGCATTTTACTGCCAGGATCTTTTAACGTCCATTGGACCCATCCTAAAAGAATTACTTTAATTGTAAAAACCTTAATTAATATGTGTATATAATGTTGTTTCTCTACTCAATTAGCTTTTCTTGATTTATAACCCCTTTTATAACTTATAGTGGGCTATCTACAATGAGGCCAAATTCCGTTAATCTGCAACAACACACAACTACTCCCCACTAGAATGGATAATCCACTATAAGTCCTTGTAATGTTAATGTGTATATACGTATGTATTCAGTTGGTAGTTGGAATCCTGACTTACTGTTGATTTAAGGGTCCAGGTAAAATAAGTCATGGGAGGAATATGGTAATGGGAGACAGATGTTGCTTGTGCAGCAGCCAAGTAATGAAGATTTGTTCCTTGTGTTAAAGGTGGGAGAAAGGTGAAAATGAGTTCCTCAATTCTCTGCTTCCTTTTTTGTCTGATCATTTCTGTGTTTATACATTTTTTTCTGATACAAAGGAATTCATTTCAGTATTGTCTCTCAATTTCTGATTGGTTCATAGGTGTGATTCACTTGACAATTTTTTTTTCTTCACTTACATTTAGGTATGATGAACTTTTGACCTCTTTTATTTACTTTTTCCTTATCTTTTTGTTTTTATTTTTATGGCAAACCAAAATGGCTTTGTACTTTTCTATTTTTCTGAAATAGCGAAATTTTTATTTTTCTATCTCGACATTGTAATAAAACTTAAACATATGATGAAAATGAATTTGTACATTTTTTTGTTTTTGAGAATTTACAACAAAAATATTAAACATTTTTTAAATTCTTCAGCGTATTTGTATTCCTTTTGAGCAGATTGTTGAATTATCTGTTCATTTGTCAATTGTTGTTGAGCCCTTAACTGTCAGTGAAGTTGTGAACAAATTTTCAGCACTCTACACCCTTCTCAGGTTGATGACTGAAGTTCTCGAGTGATCAATCAGTCAGTTTAGTGCTATACATGAAACACGCTTGGGCGATCATGTCTCTCACGAGACATGACTGACTGGGCAGAAGATTATCCCGCAGTAGGTTGCCATTGCTTTCTGCGGTAGACTGGTTGCCAGCCAAGGCTATAGAACCCAATCTGTCCTGCCAATTAACTCATAGCTGGAGGGAGAAGAAATAGATTATATTAGATCATTATATTAATTATAATTAGTGGGGGATCAGTTTATTACTTCGTGACAATAGAAAACCGATCCCCCGCTTTATGCCCATTAGACGTTTTAACTATGTTTCCATCTATTATATTCAGTCTGTCAGTTAAGTGCCATACGTGATACACGCTTGGGCGATCATGTCTCTTTTGAGACGTGACTGACTGGGCAGAAGATTATCCCGCAGTAGGTTGCCATTGCTTTCTGCAGTAGACTGGTTGCCAGCCATGGCTATAGAACCCAATGTGTCCTGTTAGTTAACCCATAACTGAAGAGAAGAGACAGATTAATACCTTTCCCAAGGGTATTTGCGCGTAAGTGAATGCAATGCATTCAATTGGAATTCAAATTTAGATCCCCGAGTTCTCATTCCGAGTCAATATCCACTGTACCACAACGCACATAGTTCGCCCCTTTTTGCTGGTTAGTTATGATGCGTCTTAAGAGGGTGTAGGGCACCAAAAATTCATTCACAACTTCACTGACAGCTAAGGGCTCGACAACAATCGACAAATAAATAAATTTTTAAAATTGTTTCTTTACAGCATTCTAAATACTAATTAATACAATTGAATTAAAATTAATGCAATGCAAAATTTATCATTTACCAATTTATAAAGAAATAAATATGAAAATAATTTTTATTCTTAAATTCATAAAAATTTACTAAATTTTTAAAATATGTGAACTATCCATGAAGAAATGCTTATTTACCATTTAATAAAGTTTGAATCGATTGTCAATTAGCCGATGTTTTGCCAACCATTCCTTAAATATTGTAAATAAATAATCTAATAAATAAATAGTGTTTAATATATTTGTTGTCAATTCTCAAGAATAAAGAAAATAAATTCACTTCCATATGTTTAGGTTTTATCAAAATTCTAATTATCACTTTTTAAGACAATGAACATTGTTGAGGAGTGGAGATACTTAAAATAATACTGGTGTCAAGGGAAAAGCCATCCATTTGACATTTGCCAGAATACCTTTCTCAGGTGTTTGTGGTTTTCTGTTTTCTTTTTACAAAAAACATTCCGTTTTTGAAAAATACTTATGTGATAAGACTTAAGGTAAAACTCTCAAGATTATAACAGATTTTTGCAGGTATGAGATAAAATCTCAATGTTTTCAAATAGATATTTGTATATATGAGACAAAAATTGCAATTTTGAAAATGTTCCTTCTTACCGAGCAGTCTATAAGAGACAGTTGTAATCTTTCTGCCTGTTGAATTTTTTCTGGCAGATAAATTTTTTCTTTTATGTCTAGTCAGTGAATCAAACAGGAAAAAAAAAATCAACTCTTTTGAGGCCAGATGCATTTTATTCCCATTGGTTCAAAATTTGAAAATCTAGCTATTTAATTAAATTGCACCTTAGTGCAAATTTTAATTTAAGAGGTTTTTAGCAACATCAAATTGGAGCTTATATTTTTGAAAATAAATTTTTGTTTTTTATATAAACTGGCTGGCTTCATTTTGATGTTTTTCTTAAAGAACCATGTTAGTAACTTTTTATATCAGATTATTTTTTATTATTTTTTCTCATATAATTTTTTTACTTTCAGTAACATTTTATCTTAGTTTTCTTAATTTTTATACAATTTTAACATTCCTTTTATTATATAAATAATCTTTCAGTGAAATCTTCTTCAGTGAAAAGGAAAATTTATTTGGAATCTTTTCATTTGTATCCTCTTACTTCTTAAAAACATAACTTGCATTCATACTTGAGATGGCTACTGTAATCTCTTGTTAAGATCAGTTACAATAGAATTTTTATGAGTATTTTATAGTTATGGAATTTGCCATATACTTATTCAATCATTAATCAAGATCTAAGATTAATCAGAAAATTAAAATAGGAAACCGTGAAATTTTAACAAATATTTAATGTGTTATGATGGCATTTAAAAAGTTCTATACATGATGTGATGGGTAAATTATCACCATTTTATATTTTTGACTTTGTATATGCATAGGTCCTGGGCATGACAGTAAAATGCATCCGGCAGCAAGGCCTCTGATTGGGAGGGTGTGAGAAGCATGGAACCATCTCTTAATTGTTCTCAGGTCCACCCTGACCCAGAGTGGTAGCACCTGTTGGGGTCCCAGCTATGGGCAAATAGCTAGCCCCCAAACTGGTAAAAACAATATGAAAGTATCAAAAATAAAATAAAATTTTATAATAATATACACAGAAAAATAAACTTTTATAAAAAAAAAAATATATATATATACTTTTTGAAGGAAAAATATTACCAACAAAAACAAAAGAAGAAAAAAAATTATTACCATAACCTTCTATAAAAAATATATATATTCTCAGCAAATTTTTTATGAATACAAAACTGGAGGACATTTTTAGTTTTCTAAAATAAAAAAAATAAAAAAAATTTTTCATTAAAATCTGACTGGATTAGCCTTCTCACTATAACCCCCCCGCCCAAAAAAAAATTATTACCATAACCTTCTATAAAAAATATATATATTCTCAGCAAAATATTTATGAATACAAAACTGGAAGACGTTTTCAGTTTTCTAAAATAAAAAAAAATTTTCATTAAAATCTGACTGGATTAGCCTTCTCACTATAACCAAAAAAAAAAAACAAAAAAATGTAAAACTCCACCCTTTCAGCAGTAAATAACCCACAGACATTGATATGCTGTTAAACAAAACTCAAACTCAAACTCAATTGTACATGAGTGCTGTTTGTTTTTGATTTTGTTGAGTGCACAGTGTAGTAGGGTCAGTTGGGTAACGTCTGTGAAAAAAAAAGAGCCCAATGACACAATTCCCTCTGCCAAAAATTTGGACACAGCATGCTGTACTGCTTGGCATTTGTGCCAGACGTGGTGGTGATTTTATGCTTCCATTCATCTTCCCATGGAGCCTCAGACTCAACATGAAGGCCTACATCAAGTGCCTGAAGGAATTAGTGTTGTACTGAATCAAGCGGGTAGCTGTTGAAAGATTCTATATCTGGCAACTGGATTCTGCACTATACCACACAAACAGAAAACCACAGTCATGGCAGTCAGACAATTTCTGTAATCACATACCCCTGATTCTATAGGGAGATGGTTAATGTTTATTTGATTCAGCCTTGTGTCATATATAACCGAACTCCCTACAGTTTACAGATTATTCGGAATTATCTGAAGGTTATCACCAGATTGGAATGAGTGGATTTATGTGAAAGAGTGGAATAGTGTGGAATAGTGGAAGAATAAAATATATATATTTTCATGTTAAAATAGAAATTTATTAAAAGGAAAGAATAACAAGAATTGGTAGAAATTAATGTTCAGTGAGAAACAAGTAATAAGTTGAGGGTATCATAGAAATGTTCATAGTAGTAATTTATTGGAAAGAGTTTATGCGTACGTATGTATGTGTGTATGAGCATTTGTTTGGTAGGAATGTCTTTGGATGGAGAAGGAGAAGTAAAAGGAATCAGCACACGAGAAAGAAGGGGAAAGAGGACGAATGTCCAGGTCAGTTTGAAACTTCTCTGCTGCTTCCATCCCTGACCCTCTGACCGGAGCCTTTTATAGTATTTATATTTTTCTCACTGGATTGTGAAGTGCTTTTTGGTCCTGTAAATTGCTTCCATTGGTCAGAAAATCAATTTAACATCTACTTGCAAAATCTGGTTTTGACTTTTTCTTTAAGTACATGGTCAATCCTTTTTCTATTTGGCAAAACCAGGATTTCATTGTGAAATTTAGTAAATATGAAGAAGAAGGTTGATTTTAATTCTTAATTTTCTATCTCCACACTCTCTTACACATGGCCACCTAACTCCCCAGACTGTGAATTCCTTAATTATTATGTGCAGGGCACAACTGAGCAAGAGTCCAACAAAACTCCTTGTAGTACCAAAGATGAATTGAAGGCAAGGATTATGGCAGCATTCACAAACTTTAAACAAGGTGACCGTCCAGAAGAGATACAGGAGATTCCGAAGTCGTCTGGAGGCTATGGTTGAAGCCAATGGTGATTTTATCAAATAAATTTACTCTTTAGTATTTCAAGATACTTTTATGTCATTTTGGTGAATATATTTGTTAAAACGAAATGTCAGTGTTATTTTCATTTTTGCGCAATTTAGACGACAATTCATCCATCGCACCATGTACTTTTTCGGATTGTGCCGAAATTCAATTCAAGGGAGGTAATTCTTGATTTATTTCTAAAATAAATCTTTCATTGCTGGACGAGTTACAGAGTCGTCATTTCGTACGTCTAATCGTGGTGTAATGGTCAACAAACTAGACTTGTAGACCATTGGTTATTGTGTTCGATCCTCACTGGGTGCCTGATACTAGTACCAGACTAAGCTACGCTTAGTGTAAGTGGCTTTCTGCCAAGACTAAGCCGGGCTTAGTAATTAACACCGCCAGAAACAAATTTGCAAGCATGGTTTCTAGAAAGAGCTTCTTCTCGTTGATTTTGTACACTTTCTTCTTTTTTTGCCTGTTTACTTTGGTCTCTGGAACTGAAAAAGATGCCGTGGAAGGAGAAACGACAGAGATGGACGAAGAGAAGCTAGAATATGCCCGGGGATCTGTCTGTCGCTATTGTGAATATTGCAAGGTAATATTTATTTTAAGAATGTTTAAAAAAAAATGAAAGAAAACGAATCTTAGGCGTAGTAGCAGCAGTTTTAATAACACGATGAAGTATTTTCTTATTAGTTTTAGCAAGGATTTCAATAAAAGAAGATCATGTTGCTACGAAATAATTAAAGAAATATTTATTTAATTTATCTATTAACAAGAATAAATACCCCTAATTGAAATTTTTCCTAAAAATTAATTCATGGTTCTGGTTTTTATAGGCAACTTCCTCCGTGACAATGGCATTTTTAAACCAGTTCATTTAATATATTTTTTGTTTGTGAAAGCTTTTTTTATCCCTCGGAATATTGCAAATTAAATATCTAATCAACAAATTGTTAATTTTATATTTAATTTAATGATTTAATTATCTACTCGGTAAATAATCTTTTAAAATAAGTATTTTTTTATGTACTACGAAGCGTCTTTTTGTTTCAGTTCTGATGTGCAATTTGAAAATAACTGATTACTGATTCATTGATTGATTTCTTTTTGTTCATTTAACAGCAAAAAATCGAAGAAAATATCAAAAGAAATGCTTTTATTAAATTTTTTCTATTTATAAAAATTTAAAAAAATCGAATTGAACACCTTTTTCAAGTAAATTTAACTGATTAAAGTAGTAAAATTTTGAATTTATTTCAAAAATTTAAATCTTTTTTTAACGAACCTGTTTTCTTTTTAAAATTTCACGGGTAACCGATTTTTATTTGAAAACTTTTTAATTGCGAGATTTTTAAGCTATCTTTTTTTTTTTTAACTGAGAAAAAAATAATAAAAAACATACAAAACCAAAATATTTTTAGCTTAAATTCAATTACCTTCCCAAAACCCAATTAAAAATTTACTGTTTCAGTGATGTTTTTAAATTTGAAAAAGTTCTTTTCCAATTCCATGTGTTGGGACTTTTTTTTTTAACTTCAATTTTTTTTTTTAGTATAACGTTTCAGTACTTAACGGTTTTTGGTTTTCCTCAGGAGTAGAATGCACCTATTGGTTTTTCAGAAAATTGTTTGAAAAATATAAATATTTTTAATTTTTACACTTTTTTTTTTTTGTACGCAGTACTGCTAAGATAAAAAAGTAAATTTAAAATTAGTTTATTTTTGTGATTCTTTTTTATTACGTGTCATGAATTTCATTTTTAAATTTTCATGCGTCTTAAAAATCTATTTTCGAGTAAATAATGAAAAAAATACATTTTCTTCATCACGCCGAAGATTTTTTTTTTATGGTCAATTGAAGGAGTGCGCTATCCTGAATTAAAGTCGGACTGAAGACAAGCTTTTAGTGCTTTTTTTCCCAGGCATTTTCCCTTCAAGTTACCCTTTTCTTTTCTTTTTTTTCTCTCAATTTGCCTTAACTTCCCACCTTTTTTTTTTTTTTTAATAACATTTAAGTGCCCTTGTCTTAAATGTGATTCATTGTATAAAAAAAAACTCAAGCGAAGATACACGGAGTTTGTAGACTACAGTATAAAACCGGATAAAAATATATTTTCTTAATCTAAAAATAAACATTGTTCAATATTTTCCCTATTTGTGGCTGGTCAAGACTGATCTTTTATGTTCTACACAGTTGAAATGATTTTTTATTCGTATTAATGACTAAAAAACAAAAATGCATTCTTTCTCAATACTAACTTATTTTTAAAATCACCTTAAAATTTTGAGGTCACAGCTCGACATTTTTTCATTTCTTCCTTACAAATATTATGTATATTTTTCTTCTTTTAGGAATATTTTTTATTAAGAAAACAATAAAAAAAAGTTAAATCATAATTAAAGAAAATATCATAAAATTTAGAAATTAACAATAACATATTCTAGATGTTAAAAAATTTGATTAGAAACCAAATGACGACGTCTCGCCACTGTCAAGGTTGATAATGGATGTAGCAGCATCTTTGTGCTGTTACTACATCGCGGGCTGTTTGAATGTTATTTGCTCAGTGACCGGAAGGGGGAAAATGTAAACTTCAGAATTGTACTTGTTAGTTCTTAACTAAAATTAAATAAATATGACTTACTCATTACAGAAATAAATTTTATTGTCATTAATTTAAAATATTGTTTAAACGGCATTTTGACATTTTTTCTTTATTATTTCATCCCAAGCAAGGCAATAAAGCCACTAAGACGCAAGAAGTTGCTGAATGTTAAAGAACTAGAAACCCTATTAAGAGAAGAAGAGTAAGACAATAAAAGAACAAGAATTAAGAAGACCGTTAATAAATGATTTGACGTTGCATTTAAATTTTTGAAGATCAAAGTTAACTAGGAAGCAAGATGCATAAGTGTTCCACAAGTGAGAAGTGCAATAGAAGAAACTGTTAGCCTAGAACTTACAGTTTCCAATTTCCCAGTCACTCACTCTCTTGTCAGTTAACCATCATGGCATACCAGTAGCAAGGTATTGTGGAATGGGTGCTCAGGGTATCTACTGACAGGGCAGAATGCAATAATGGGTATTCATGCTTTACTCTAGGGCATTAATGAGAAATGAATATAATCAGTTTCAGCTAAAATATGAACTTTGCTGATTTTATTTTTTGCTGTTGATGAACATCATTAGCTTTCATCCCATTGCACATTTTTGTGATTTTTTGTAAAGTTAGTTTTGGTTGTCAACTTGAAGACCAATTTGATTTGCTTGTTCTCTTTTAATGCTGCTACTTAAAACAGAAAAATGCTGTCAAAAGTTTTCCATCTAATAATCTATTCAAATAGTAACCAAATTAAAAGTTCAGTTGCAGGAGTTTGTATTACTTCTATCTCCTGGGCTTTGAGTTCCCTTACCAGATAATAATAGGATATTTTTTTTCTTATCGCTCAACAAGAAATCTTAGCTGTATTAAATAGTAGTAACTGAGGTGAAAGGTATGTTTGTTTTTGTTTTTTTTTCCTCAGCTTACTCAAGTGAAATGCATTCTCTCTCTCTCTCTCTCCTACATACATGTTTTTGAAATCTTATAACAAGCCTGTATCATTTTGCAGAACGAGTGATTGATTTGACCTTTCTGCTTTATTTGAACGACCATCCCCCTACAGTTTCCATATTCAATTTTTTTGGGGTTTTGGGGGGTTTAGATTATTTTTAGCTTTTGATGGTGTTTTTTTTTTTTTTTTACTTCTAATTTTATGTTGCTCATATACTTTCTTTAAAAAATTTTTATGACGCTTGTTTGGTTTTGTAAAAAAAAAAAAAATCGAAATAAAATAATGGGGAGACCTATTTTAATAAGTCAATCATTCAATTAATATTAACAAAAAATATATCATTCGCTTTACTGTTAGTGTTATTTCTGTTGAAATTTTTTTTTAATGAGCACTCTCATACTAGAAGATTATTTAAAAAAGATCTACATTCTTTTTATTAACCTTCCTTCAACATATTTACAGCTAATATTTTTGTGTTTCTTTTAATAAGTGGACACATAATTTTTTTTTTTTTTTTTTTTTTTTAAGCAAATTTATTTAGGAATTAGTGTTTATATTGATTTTTGGTTTGATTTCCTCTATCCTTTATTAATCTCAAGAAACTGGGAATATTTTAAGCAAGTATCAGATTTTTTTAATCTGCAGGAAAAGGCCATTTGGCCTTGTAATTATTTTCTCTATGGTTGGCTAGTGTGTTGTAACAAAAAGTATGACGATTAAATCTAAACTTATTTATAAATGGAACTTTGTGTGTGTGTCCGTTACCTATAGTCTCCGAAATGGCTGAACCGATTTTCTTGAAAATTTACACAGTTGTATTATAAGCGTCTGCAAGTGTTCTTAGCTAGGTTTTGTGTTAAATATCGCAAATCGATAATTGAAAACGGGTTATAGAAGGGGTGGTCCGATTTTAATCAAATTTGATACACTCATAGACAAAGACATAAGAAACGATATTCAGAAGTTTCAAGGTTGCAGTTCTTACAATAGTGCAAAAAATCGATTATTTATTATATATATATATATATATAGTTTTAAAGCTTTCATTACACCTGAGCAACACCAGGCTATACTGCTAGTACCCCATAAAAACAAAAAAAGTACTGTGTAATACTTGTGAAGAGATATATCCTGTTTTTTGTTGTTGTTCCATGCATTCTATGCCTACAAATCCTGTTTTCATGACAGATCTAGATTTACAGATGGATGTCATGAATAACACCAAACTCATTCACAAATATCTAAACTGTCAGCTTAATGCGACTATTTTCTCAGATCAATGATTAAAAATAGCTTTGAGGGAATGAAGCCTGTAGGTTTTAGCGAGGACCTTCTTTTGTATCTGTGGACTGGTATTGCAGAAACACAAAGAATTGTACCAAATAACAGAAACCAAGTCACTTAACATCTAACAACAACAGTAACATGTAACTTGAAGAGAAAATGGCATAATAATGGCATAATCAAGATGTTGACATTTAACATTACTTAGGAAGGAAACCCCCACCCACACCCAATAATAGAAACAACAATAATGGTGGACTTAATAAACCTATTTTCTTGAAAAATTCTTTTAATAGAAAGATTGTATAAATTCCAACCAGCAGAAACACCAATTGCTCAATCACTGAATAACAAATGTTTCCTTAAAAGAACTGCTATCATCAAATTCATGAAAACATACTGAGAGACCTGTTTATTATTCACAAGAAGTTGCTTTGACAAATATTTAAAATAAATGCAATTCTATGTCTGAATTGATCTCTCATAAAGTATTGACCCTCTTCAATTGATTACTGATTCTATAAAAATTGTTGCCTGGGTTTTTAACTACCATATATTTCCATGTATAAAGCAATCTACAAGTTTGTGTTGTGGTTTAACAGATATTGGCTCTGAATGAGAAATCGAAGAGCAGAGTTTGAATTCCAGTCTAATTCGTTGCATTCACTTATGCGCATATACCCTTGAGAAAAGTATGAATCAATCTCTTCTCTTTCCAGTTATGGGTTGAGTAGCAAGGTAAATTGGGTTCTATAGCCTTGGTTGGCAGCCAGTCTACTGCAGAAAGAAATGGCAACCCACTGCAAGAAAATCTTCTGCCTAGTCAGTCATGGATCAAAAGAGGCATGATCACCCACCCTGGACAGTATAGTAGGGTCAGTTGGGCACTTTTTTTTAATCGTATCACCCTGAGCAAGGCGGTAACGCCACTGGTGTGCAGGGGGCTACATAATAGTGAAAAGATTGGAAAAGAGAAAGCCGGAAACCACATTCTAAACAGGGAACAAGGGATGAGCCTCTTAACCTGTTCAATAGACGTGGGTGGAGTGTGAACCGGGCAATAGATAGATCTATCTACTCCAATTGCTGTGAGAAAAAGGACATCATGAAGCAATTTACACCACCAAAAATTTGGAGATGGCATGCTGTACCACTTGGCATTCACCAACTTAAACAGGAAGACTGTCCAGAAGAGTTGTAGGAGATTCTGGGAATTCTAAAGTCATCTGGAGGCCATGGTTGAAGCCAATAGTGAGTTTATTAAATCTTTAGTATTTCAAGATATATTTACAAAAATTGCACAAAAATATCTTAAAATGAGGTGTCCATGTTATTTTTGATTTTTGTGTAATTTAGACATCCATCATCTATCTGTGTGTGTGTATGTATGTATGTAATCATTGATAGGTAGGATTTTTGTTGGTCTCTCACTCAACTGCAGGCTAAAGTGAGGTTTACTTTTGATGTGATTACATATGAACGAGAGGGGATGCAAAAAGAAAATTTTAATTGAAAATTTTAGCCATCCATCTCCTTCATGCACATATGCAGTCACATTAACGTAAACATCACTTTAGTCTAAGGAAGTTATAACTTTCTACTTATGGTTAAAGTATTATGTCTCAACTGACTCCAACAGTACTCGACTGAACGCTGTCCCTGAAATCTGTCTGAATTCTTTGTTTAAGGCATCTAGCTTAGTTTATTTGTGTTACGAGAGGTGTCCTTATTTACTCCACAATATCATCCCCTTTTGAAATTTTTTTTCATTTTCTTAAATATTTTATTTCTTAGTATTCATCCCTCCTCTTTCTGGCAAGTTTGTCCCTACTGAACTTTGAATTTCTTTTGTTTTGGGTCAACCTCCTAGTTTTTTTTTACGTTTCCTTTTTCTAGTACACATACTTGTAAATTCAATGAATTCTTGGATGTTAAAGATATCATACAAAGCTTGCATGTGTTCTTCCTTTCTTGTGGCCGTTTCTTCAGTAACTCTTTTCTTGAACTGATTCCAATGCCTTTTGTATTCATATTTTTTCCTCCTTTTTTCTTTCCTTCTTTCTGTTTCTCTTTTATTTTCTTCAACCTGCCTTTTCAAATATGCCGCAGAAAGATCTAACTTTTAAAAAAATTTCCTCTTGACTTGGTAATGGGTACTTATGTGATTCGAAACATTTGTTTAGCCCAATCCAGAAATCAGCACAAACAAATATTTAAAAAAAATTTTTTTTTTTTATTTACATACACTGCTGGTGCTGTCCATTTTGAAAGGTGAATTGTTTTCAATTACACTCATTTTCTTTTTAAGTCTGTCTAATTCTTCATTGACTTTATCCAGGACTGCAAATTGTACAGTAAGATTTGGTTTAAATACTGGTGCCGGCCCTTTTTTCACTTGAAATTTTTCTTTGAGTTTGGAACACTGTCTCAACTCATGTGACAAAACTTCTGGAAAACATTTTTTTATATTATTCTTTTAAATTTTCACAATTATTTCTTTAAACTGGTTACTGTCCACCAAAGATGTAAACATCAGCAAGCAAGGTGTTGGCTTCCGTATTTTAGAATGCGCAAGGTATTTCGTTCATCAATCAGGAAAAATCATCAATAGCAAATATTATATAGCATTATTGGTGTGTTTGAAGGAAGAAATTGCCAAAAAACTGCCACAAATGAAGATGAAAAAGTGATCTTTCACCAAGACAATATACCATGTCACAAGTCGATTGCAACAATGGTAAAACTACATGAATTACACTTAGAATTGCTTTTGCAGCCACCCTATTTTCCAGATCTGGCCCCCCAGTGACTACTGACTGTTTGCAGACTTCAAAAGAATGCTCCAGGGAAAGAGATTTGGCTCCAATGAAGAAGTGATATCAGAAACTGAGGTATATTTGAGGCCAAAGACAAATTGTTTTACAAAAAAGGCATTGAATTGTTAGAGAAGCGTTGGAATCAGTGTATCACTCTAGGAGGAGACTATGTTGATGAATAAAGTCAAATTTTACCTAAAAGTTGATTTTTGACATCCACATTATTAATTTTCATGTACACAAATTTTTTTTGCTGTTCTTTATTTTTTCCATCTTAACTCTGTGTTCAAATTGTTTTCTTTGAGAATTTTTCCTTGTTTTAGTTTCACAGTGTGACCTTTGTCCTGCTTTTCCATACTTATAGCACTTTCAATTCTTAAAGAGACAGTCGTTGCTGATATCTCACATATGAAACACTGATTAATTTTTCTTTTTCCATATTTTTCTTTGGTTAGAATATATGCACATTCTTCTTCTTCTTCAATTTTCTCCATATCACATCTCAGATTTAGGACTTTCTGACATTCATTTAATATTTCTTGTAGTGTTAGTTTTGATTCTCTTCCAGTTTTGTTTGGATTCTAGCATGTATTTAAAGAATTAATCCTTTAAACATGTCTGGAGTCAACTTGTTTAATTTATATCTTTCACTTTCCCTGTTAACTATTCCAGCACATGTGACAAAATCTTTGTCTTCTTTTCTCATCAAATTCATACACTTTCAGTATCAAATAAGTAACTTTTCTTATTAAAAATTTTAGTGTTTCTTCAAAACAAATTTTTCCTAGTTTTCTCGGTAGTACAAAATTAAGGTATTTTTCATATTTTAGTGGTGCTAATCTTCTCAGTAAGACTTATTTTGTTTCTTATCTTTTTAGTTGCTGGTTTTTTTTTTAAAGATAAGCAGAAAAGGTAATACCATCATCTGAATTGTATGTGAATTCAGCTATGGCATTTGTAATCGTGTTGGGTGTGAAAGAAATTGGAGAATTTTCCATTTTCTTTTGAATTATTTCAGTTAACTTTTGTTGTTGTTGCCATATTTGTACCACTTGCACTAATAATTCTTTCATATTGAAGATTTTTTTTTTTTTGTTTACACAACAAAGAAAAAACTTACACATGTGGTACTAATTTCTCATCATCTTTTATTATGTGTGCCACAGCAAAAAAGGTAATTTTTTTTTCCCTACTCTGTATCAGTTTCAATTCCTCATTGCCACTGTTCACTATTAACAGTTATAATATAAATGCCTTGACTGATTCCAATGATACTCTGATGAACAGTATCAGAACTCTCTTGGAATTTTGTCTCTGAACTCTGAGTTCTGATTTAAGGCATCTGGGGTGTCTTATTTACCTTACAAGAAAAAGCTAGATATATGGCTTTAGAAATCAAGGCTATATGTTGACTGTCAATTTAACACCCTCAAAGCCATATTTGGTCTGATGCGACTTGAGGTGTCAAACTGACAGTTAACATGTAGTGTTGAATTTCTATATTCATGCTGCCTATTTCTACAAATAAAAAAAATTGCCTAGAAAATATTTAGATTTTAGCATTAAATAACCCAAATAAGGTTAATATGCTGCTAAAACAGAAACAAACAAATATATCTACAAAGGCTCTGTCACCTATTTTAGCATAAATATGATTATTATTATTCTCATATAATATAGCATATAATATTATTCTCATAATACAGCAGATTTTCATTTCCTGGTATCGATATCAAATAAGTTTTTTTTTGTTTTTTTTTGTTCATCGTGAACTGAATTTTGAAGGCTAAATAAGTCCTCTGAGTAAATGGAATCATATCTGAGACTAAGAACTACAATTATACCTACTTAGAGACAAAACCCGAAGCAAAAACTAAAATAAAAGAGCTGACAAAAATACAGACAGGCAGATAAACAGACACACACACACACAAACATCTTGCCTTTTATTTATTTATTTATATATATATATATATATATATATATATATATATATTATCAGTTTTCTGCACGATTGTAAGAACTGCAACCTTGAAACTTCTGAATATCGTTTCTTATGTCTTTGTCTATGAGCGTATCAAATTTGATTAAAATCAGATCACTCCTTCTATTACCCAATTTTTTTGATTATTGATTTTCAATATTTATTGGGGGTACCTCGCCACAAAACCTAGCTAAGAACACTCGCAGACGTTTGTAGTACAACTGTGTAAATTTTAAAGAAAATCGGTTCAGCTGTTTCGGAGTCTGTAGGTAACGGGGACACACAGACAAAGTTCCATTTATAAATAAGTTTAGATATATAAACTCTTATGGATAATGTTTGGGATTTGAACCATAATGAAAAGAATGGGTTTTGTCTGACTGTTTTTCTTTTAGTAGCATTTCTTTGATAGCTAATGTTTTATCCATTTGGCATTTGACAGTTTTTGTCTGAGATAATGTTACTTGATTGGTGTTCAGTTATTTTTTTTTTTTTTTTGTCCCTTCTCCTCTTCCTAAATATTTTGGCTTTTTACCAGTGTTTTGTCAGTCTTGTACAAGAGAAATATTCTAGCAATGTTGCTTACTTGTATCAATGTCGTAACTGCTACGTAAAGTGGTTGCATTCCAAAACAGATCCTCTTATGAATGACTGACTTGCATATATGATTGCTTTTGCTTCAAACAATTTACAATGTTTGTTTATTATTTGTGAAATTGTTAATAGTGGATATGTTTCTACAGCAGAAACATTCAGTTTTGTTCCTTTTTAAAGGTCCAGATCTTCAAATTGTGGGTCTAAACTAATGGTTCCCACCCAGGGTCCAAATACAATCTACCATGGATTGTCAATGTAATATTACTGGGGGGGGGTTTACACAAAAAATAGCAAATTGGGAGTCCATGGTAATATTTTTAGTTGGACATACATCCATTTCACTTGTGAATAGTTGTTGCAACTGATAATTGTAATTTCTACAATATTCTATGCCAGATTAAAATACTAAAAATAGAACAATAACTGTAAACTAAAGCTAGCAGAAAATGAGATCAAGTGATGTAAGTTAGCATCCCTTTTACTCTATTGAATATTTTGATTGAAAAAGTTGAATAAAAGCTGAAAAGTATAAATAAAGAAAGGATTATATATCTAAATCTAAACTTATTTATAAATGGAACTTTGTCTGTGTGTGTGTGTGTGTGTGTGTGTGTGTGTGTCCGTTACCTCCGAAACGGTGGAACCGATTTTCTTGAAAATTTACACAGTTGTACTAGAAGCGTCTGAGAGTGTTCTTCGCTAGGTTTTGTGTCGAGGTACCCCTGATAAATATCGATAATCAAAAAAATCGGGTTATAGAAGGAGTGGTCCGATTTTAATCAAATTTGATACACTCATAGACAAAGACATAAATTATATTCAGAAGTTTCAAGGTTGCAGTTCTTACAATAGTGCAGAAAATTGATTTTTATATATATATATATATATATATATATATATAAAAAAGGCAAGATGTCTGTTTATGTGTGTGTGTCTGTTTATCTGTCTGTATATGCTTTATGCAAATCCACAATTTTTATCTGATTCTCACCAAACTTCACACAAATATTCTTTAGGCTGAGTCTGAGCTCCAGGACCATGGATTAGCTTTAAAGCTTTCATTACACCTGAGCAACACCAGGCTATACTACTAGTATATATATATATATATATATATTTATATAAAAACATTATATGAAGATAATTTATAATATAAATCAACTTAATATATTAATATAAATTAATATAATAATAGATATTGTGAAAAGGGGATGATCTTTGATTATCATTGACATCAATCAAGCTGAATATAAAAAAAAATACTTGAAGAGCAGTATCAACCACTCCATCTCATTGAATAAATCTGTACTTTTTTAAAAATTTATTATTACTCGCATATTTTAAAATAGTTTGTTATGGCTTATTTTATTAGTGTACATAAACATTTCATAGGATTTAGTCGTTGAATAAGTTTTTCATTAAATTAGTTTTGCTTTAACATAATGCACATACTACATTTAATATTTCTATAATTCAATTCCTAAACTATTTTGTTAGTAAAAAATAAATTTTTTTTTTTTTTTGCCCCATCAAATTGTTATTGGGGGTGTACCAAATAAAAAATTAAGATTAAAATTGTCCATGGGTAAAAAAGAGGGGGTTGAGAGCCATTGTTTTAAACTAAGTACATCATGATCACTGCAGATTTCACCCCTCCTCTTAACTGTTAAACGCCAATTGCATTACGCATGAGAAATATGAAATATATTCATGCCTTTACACTCTTTTCATTTTCTTTTTTTTTCTTTTTTCTTTCTTTTTTTTTTACATAAAAAAAATATTTACATTGTATATTAATAGACTTCATATTACACATTAAAAATAGAAAGTTATAAATGTTCCATGAAGTTACATTAGAATCAATAACTTTTTCTGCTCTGATGTCTCTGACTCTAAAGAACAACCAGCAACACAATCCATTCTACATTATTGTAATTCCTGAACTTGCTATTCTCATTTGCTTGGCTTTCTTTACAATAATGTATTTTGTTGCATGACTGAAATATGATGCCACCCTCTCGGCCTAATAATTTTAGATGGGAAAAATGTTTTAAGATTCATATGTGCAGTATCCTTACCAAATCGAACACATATTGTGGGATTAGCTACATTACTAGATTCACCAGATCGATCTCGCTCTTGCAAAATTGCGAATATTGCACAAAGCAAACATACTGCTTTAAAAAGATATTTCTCATTCGTTATTTTATTTATTAAGCTTGTGTTTGTATGTGAACACTGAGCCCTCTTATTTTTTCAACACATAAATCACTGGTGCCCCCTACATGTGAATTTGCACGAGATACTAGATTGGCAACTAGGTCCCACCCTTTTACAGTGAAACTGATGAAATGTAACCGCAGTTTCTACTCCAACAGCTTCTTTCCTCGCACTTCCCGCCTGTGGAATTCCCTTCCATATGCTTGCTTCCCCGATGGCTACAACTTCCAGGAGTTTAAATGTAGGGTCAATAGACACCTCCTAACACACTAACTCACACCCACTCTCTCCCTAACTCGTCTATCACCCTCCTTCTGACATTTCCTATACCCAATCGCTCTATTTAACCCCCTGCACTATAGTGGCAGTGGAATGCCTTGCTTGGGGTGACATGATTCTCCCTTTCCTTAATTGTCTTCATCCAGCTCTTCTGTTTACAGTTGAGAAAGAGTCTAATTCTCAACTGGCTTTTTCGGATGTTCTGGTACATTGGACACCAACAACTTTTCTCACCTCAATATGTAGGAGATCTACATTTGTGGGGTTATATATGCATGTGGATTCCTTTTGTCCAAGGAAGCATAAGATAAACCTTATTAAAACCCTAATTCAAAGGGCGTTAATGATCTGTTCAGAGGTTTTTCTGGACGATGAAATTAATTTTGTTGTGGAGACCTTATACAGTTCATCCTATTATCCGCAGCAAGATTGCTGAGTTCAGAAAGGCCAAACCGATTATAGTTAAGAAAAAAAAATGCCCTGTTTATCTGAGACTTTCCTGAATTGGAGATGACTGTGAAAGCTTAACTAAACAAATTTCATCTAGTGTTCATGTTTGTTATTTCTCTGCTTAGGTTCGGGTTTTGTTTCAAACCCGACCTATTTTCTGTTCCAGTCACAAGGATGTTCTCCCGCTTCATTAAGTAAATTCTGGGATTTATCAATATAATTGTGGTTGCGGTACCAATTGCATAGGGTGAACTCCTCAGCGTATACATATGAGGATTAAATAGCACGTTCCAAGTAAGATCAGGAATCATACCTTGGCTTCTAACAAACCTGTCCCAAATACCTATGGTTCCTCCATATGTGAGCATCTTTTAATTAATAGAAAGTGTGCTCCTGATTTTAGTGTTGACTGTTTCACGGTTGTGTCCCGGTCACACACACTTTATTCCTTTTAAGAGTGCTAGAGTCTTTGTATATCAGGTCCTGCAAACCTTCTCTCTGTAAGCAGTGTGAATGTTTGCTGGGAATTGCTATCATTAGCCTCTAATACTTCTTTCCATTACACAATATAATTTTTTTTCTCCTTTCTCTTCCCTTCATTCATTCCATGATTTATTTTAATCTAAATTAATCTTCCAATGAGGCCTGAAGAGCAGGAGTGAAATTGGTTGCTTTGTTTTTAGCATGCCTTTCAGCTTTACACTTTCATATCACTGCCCAACTTGAATTTGAACACTGATTGCCAGAGAACAAACCAAACAGTCGACCTCGTTTTGATCTAATTAGAGGAATTGTGCTGCAGGGATCATGTGATGTTGTAAAAGTAATATATATGGGTGCATAATAAGCACGAGAGGGAGAAAAGTAAAAGGTTTGACAGTATTCTGCAAAGGTCTTATTTCTAGTATAGGTGACTTTATAAAATTTTTATTTCTTTTAAAAAAAAAAAAATGAGAAAAAAACATACTTGCTAATTTATTCCATTGTTTTATTTTTTCAGTTTTGCAAATTATGTGATAAAGACTGCCCGTGTGAAGCGTCTGCAAGTAAACCAAACTGCAAGATGTGTAAAGTAAGTATATTTTCTATTTGATTATCAGACCTGCATTCAGTAGGTAAATGCTGGTTTACCTGTTCTGAATTCCAAGATGACCACTTCAACATTTTTTTTTTTTTTTTTTTAATCATTTCACCCCAAATAAGGCAATAATCCCACTAAAACACAAAGTGTTACAAAGTGTTAGAGAATATGAAAAAAATATTATTAAGGAGAGAGAATAATAAAACAAACAAGAATTAAGAAAACAGAAGATAACAATTGACATTACACTCAAATTTTTGAAGATCAAAGTTAACAAAAAAGCAAGAAGCCAGAAAAGAGTTCTATAAGTGAGAAGTGCAAGCGATAAAACTTATAGCATAGGACTTAGGTTACATCTCGCAATTTCAACTGTAAAATGAGACCTTGCTGCCAATCTAGTCAGTCAGTCAAGTGCCATACATGATACACACTTGGGCGACCATGTCTCTTTCGATCTATGACTGACTAGGCCGAAGATTTCCCGCAGTAGGTTACCATTTGTTTCTGTGATAGACTTGTTGCCAACTAAGGCTCTAGAACCCAATCTGTCCTGCTATTTAACCCATAGCTGGAGAGAGAAGAGATTAATTAATACTGTTCCCAAGGTTATTTGCACATAAGTACATGTGAAAAATTTAACTGGAATTTGAACTCGGCTTTCTAATTCCTCATTCTGAGCCAATATCCACTGCACCACAACACCATTCTAGTACTGCGTTTAAATTCATAAAGTCTAGCTACCATAGAGGAAAGTCCATCAGAACAATTACCATGAAAGTATTTATAGAAAAGGCACAGGGAAGCTATGTTGAGGCAGTGCAAAATTGACTGAAACCAAGATGCCAGGTCCTTACCAATAACATTGCAGATTATTCTTTGACTTTTATCAAGAATCTCTAAATGTGTAGCTGGGGCACCAGACTAGATGTGGCAACAATTTTCTAAATCAAGGTAAGAAATGGTAGACTTATAAATATGCACAACAGATTCTAGTAAGAAAAATGACCTCGCACCTCACAGGGGACAAATTTTCCTAACAATGGATCTAACAAGTGATTCAACATAATTTTGATCAAGTACATTTACAAAGATTTAAGTTTCAGCAGTTTTTTAACATATTTACTTTTTAGAAAATTCTGTTTCACTTACAGTAACCATAAAATTTTATTTACCTATCTTTTTTTTTCCTTTGTCATGTAAACATGACAGCCTTTTAGGTAATTGTTCATTTAATTGAAGTCACTATCTCCATTAATGTCTTCTCTGTATTAATACTTGTGCAACAAAATTGATGAGCCTCAGTTTAAGAGTTTTTTTGCTTGTCATTATCAAATGGAAACAAGGTCAAGGTTGTTGTTGGAAGTTGATAAGTGGTTTGATATTTCTCAGAAACAAATTGTTGAAGAGTTCACTTAAAAAAACACATTTTCAGATATTCACAACTTGTTGATTTTTAAAAAACAAGAAATATCAGCATATAGACAAGAGGAAGAAATTGTATTTTTTTTTATTTTTATAGTTACAAAAAATTTGTAAACTTATTTTATCTTTATTTTTTCATAGAAAAAATCAGTCCCTCAAGTTTAATTTTTTCTCTGTTTTATTTTCCCTTTTTTTCTCTCTCTCTCTCTCTCTCTCTGCCACTGTTTCATTTTTTCTGTCTCATTCATTTTCTCTCTCTCACTTTCTTTTCATTTCCCCTTTTTTTTTTCTTGGACTGTCTTGTCATTTAGTAAGTTTTTAACAAAGACTAATGTATATTCTTTAAAAGCTAATCAAAATTTAATGATTTATTGAACATAATTCCAATAGTAGTGAAATCATTTAACATATCTGTGTTTCTATTTTCAGTATTGCAAATACTGCTACTTGTGTTCGGCTGCCTGCAATACATTTTGCAAACCTGGTGAGTTAGAACCCTTTTTACAGAAGTCTACCATCAATAATATTAATCACCAAATTGGTTGCACAGCATGGGTGTTTGGCAGGTGGCATTCATGTAATTCTTCAAATAAATTCTAGTTAGATCAGAGAAAATGTTCTTTATCTTTTTGGAGACATTAAATTTTCTCTTATTTTTAAGAAACAATGACACTCCACATTGTATAGGCCATTTCTCTGTGCTATATCATCAGTTTCTTTTTTATTATTTAAAAGATTTACATAAAACCTCTTAAAATTAAAGGTGTAAGTTAAATTGATTTTAATTAAAGCAGTTCAATAATAGGTTTAAATATTTTGGTAATCATTTATTTCATATATGGTATGATATAACATTATAATTTATTTTGTCAGATTTTTAAAATATACTACTAAACAAGTCAAAATTGCTAAATTCCCTTTACTCACAAGCTGTGATCTAAATGCTAAGGTTTTTTTTTTTCTAATTGTGTCGCTCCTAGCAAAGCATTTTACTGCTACTGTTGTGCGGGGTGGGGGGTTTACATAGGAGGAATGTTATGATTACCATTTTCAGGGTAGAAACTTATTTTATATTAAGAAATTTAATTTTAAAAGCCACCCAAAAAATGTCTACATGCATGGACAAACAACAAATTTGTTTTATATATATTATATAATATATATATAAAATCAGTTCAAGTCGATAATGCCACTAAGATGTAAGAGGCTAATGGGAATGAAAAAGAATAAAAAGATTTTAGAAGGGACCAGAAACCTAATCCTAAACAGGAAACAAGGGATAAACCCTTACTCCTCTTCAAAAGACCAGAAGGGAGTGTAAATCTATCAACTCCTATTAAAGGGTAAATAAATAGGAAATAGTAAATAAAATTTCTAAGTTTAGGTGGAGTTGTTAGAAGTATAGAATGGAAGTAGAAAGTTTTTTTTTTTTTTTGTTTCTGTTTTTTAAGACTTCTTATTTCTAAAAACATTTCATCTATCTTGATAAAGATGTGGGAAATATTTTCCCATTTTCTAATATAAAAAAAACATCCTGTAGCTTACACAATAAGACAATTCAATTATTCTTTTATCAATATAACATGATGTTCAGTGCTCTATTGAATTACTGAAAGCCTAGGATTTCTACCACTGAACTGCAATCTTGAAGGTTATGTATTCTTCCAAGGGGAAGATAAATGATGTAGTCTGAGTTGATAATTCAACATGAAACTATACGAATACAAGTTTCTTGGGATTTGATTGGATAATTCGAAGACCATGCATGATCTACATGAAGCAGTGAGTTCTTGACTTTGGACATCTCAAGTCCTACAGTATTTACATTATTCAGGCTATTGTCCTCAGCTTTGTTGCCAGTTGTATGACGTTTCGGCCGTTGTACACTCTGGCCTTCTTCAAGTGTACCAATCCTTTAGTATTTGTTTATATTTCTGAGATGAGGTAGTATTTACATAAAATAATGTAAATACTATTTCATTTACAGTATTTACATTAAATAATGTAAATACTACCTCATCTCAGAAATATAGACAAATAGAATGATCTATTATTAAATGTCGTACAAATGGCAACAAAGATTCGGACAATAGTCCAAATAATGTAAATACTGTAAATACTACCTCATCTCAGAAATATAGACAAATCTCAAGTCCTAATTTAAGGAACCTACAATACAACAGATATCATTTTGCCAGAAAATAAATTGATTTTGATCTCTTTTAATTTGAATTCATTGAATAAATGTTAAAATTGTATCATGTGACTTTTTCTGCTTCCAGGTGGCATTGTAGACAAAGTTTCTGCTGCAATACTTAAGTAAGTTTTATTATTTAAATTCTTGATATGCATTTGATCAATTCAAAAAGAAGTCTGCTTTATTTTTATGTTTTTGTGACATCTGGAATTTAGAATTCTACCTTAATTTTAATTCTGAGAGTTTGTAAGATATAATCTACTATGAACAACATACAATATATATATATATATATATATATATATATATATATATTGAATATTATCAGCTCACTTTACTTTTCCCCAGAGTTTGAATTAAGACAAATTGTGCCCTCCCCCTGCTTTGACATGATTAACATTCATGGACATTCTCAAATTTACAAACCTTGATAAACCAGTGACATCTTCACCTCTTTCCTTCACTCATATATAATATATATATAATCTTGGACTTTTGAAATTGCTAATAATGAGGATTGTTCTTGACAAAGAAATTACGTTGGGTTCCTGCCGTAAAGCAATAGTTAGGCAAAACCTTTAAAATTAGGGAAGAGATCAATTCAGCACGATCAGAATTCTTTACATCCAGAATCCTGAGATTATTTCTACAAGGAATAAGAGTATTAGTCTCATCCTGGGCTTTCGATTTTTGTCATTGTGAATAATGATGATTGTTCTTGACAAAGAAATTACTTCGGGTTCTTGCCGTGGAGCAATAGTTAGGTAAAACTTTTAAAATTATGGAAGAGATCAACTCAAAACTATCAGAATTCTTTTCATCCTGAATCCTAAGATTATTTCTGCAAGGAATAAAAGAATTAGTTTCATCCTGGGTTTTTGTCATTAATTTATATTTGGTTATGTTGTCAAGAAATAAATTTTTAATTTTGTTACATTTCAGCATGTCTTTATTCCAGTTTCAAAGATGCAACATAGCTTTTTTAGCAAATTTTTATTTTGCATAAATAATGTCTTTATGAAACCTTTTTAGCAATTGATGACAAATCATATGCTCATATTATTTATTCTCTTGTTTGCAGTTTAGTTCAGTTTACGGATTTCATTTCGAATAAGGATCAGTGGAATTCTTTGTACAAGCATTTCTACTTATTCATTAATTAAACGTAGTCATTATAAAAGCCATTCTCCTGATTGCCAGTCTAAAATGCCAAAATGTTACACATTGTCACTTTTGAATGTGTCAGGGAATCTGTATCATCATCATCATTTATCCATCACACCCAGGTGGTGCATAGGGCAGCAATGTTTTGTTGCTGTTTCTGTTATGATATATGTTATTTTACTTTCACAATTGAATACATGGTAGACGATACTCAGCTTTTGCGTATATACATGTTTCATTATCATCTCACCCTTTGACACCCAATGGTGTGTACGGCAGTAACTTTTTGTTACTGTTTCTGCAACAAACTGTTTTTTACGGGGCAGGGTTGTTAGCCCTGAGCCCAACCCTTACGTTTACAGCACCTAGTATTCCCAAATAGTCACCCATTTAAGTATTGACCAGGCTCAATGTTGCTTAACTTCGGTGATCGGACAAGAACTGGTGCATTCAACATGATATAGCCGTAGACGGGAATCTGTATACCCACCCCATATTGCACATGACTGAAGGTTGTATTTTATGGTACATTATCCAAAGATGTTCTACTTCCATTGGCTATTGCTGCAGACATCAAAGCGTGCCTACATCTCTTGTTGCATTGACAAAGTATTATCTGGTGGATAGAACCCAGTCTCCAAGCCAATGATTATCATTGTTGTTTAGTTTTGTAGCTATTGTGACAAAGACATGAAAAACAAACTCTCGGTCTGGATTGTGCTTACTTTGAAGATACAATGGAAATATATATTTCAATATCTTTAATTTCTAAAGGGAAAAGTTAATTTTATTAATTAGCCTAACACTTTTGATAAATGATTCTCAAACTCATAATTTATCAATTCTAAGACCAGCCTTTCATATCTGGACAGTGGAGAGTGTGTCTCATTTAAAAATTCATTTTAAGCAAATCATTTTTCTTTTTCTTAAATGACACAAATTCTTTAACCTAATAATATTGATGTATCCTTTAAAGAGGTTACAAACAGACAAGGCAGTACTCAAGTGAAAGAATAGCAACATGTACTTAGATGAAAGAAGAGAGGTTTATTGTAAAAAGAATACACTACGGCAAGACAGGGAATTTGGTGGCAGGTTAGTAATTGGTGAAGCAAGTCACAGGTATCACTTGTGCTCACTATATGTGGCTACTAACATAGTCAGTCCACATAGGGGATATGATGTGTGGGACATTCCATTGCAACAAATATCTTGTAAAACTGCTAAGTGTAACATTCTAACACATTGACCCCCTCCCTCACGAAAAATGTATAAATTCAAGATCATAAATATCTATTTTTAGAAAGTAAAATTATCTACAAATACATTTGAATACACAGTTATCATTTTTACAAAAAATGTTTGACACTGTCAAAAGAAAAATCAAGGCATTGATTAGAATTTGATTGAAAAGACGTTGGAATGTAATTTATGCAATAAAAATGACAAATGTTTGTGAATTCTGTAAATGAATGACTGCACTCTATAATTTTCATGGTTGATAATACACCAGGGTTGGCATGTACTACCACTGACCCTTCTCCCATTGACATTCAGCCTGATTGGGGACCATGGGCACTGTTTTGTGACCCATACTATTTTATCAAAATTTTCTTTTTTCTACTGACATTAATATACCTTACAAATTAAACTAAGCTTAACTGACTATTAAAAGGTGAAAAAAAAATTTGTGTATTTTTTTTTTTCTTCATTTTGAGTCTCAAGAAAACGCTATACAGAATTTACTATTTTTTTATCTATAATGTTGAATATGTTAAATTATTTGACTTCTTAACAAGAAAAAATTTGTATTTAGATACATCGTATTTATTTTCAATTTTTCTAGTTGAATTGTTCATCTATATTACATAATTAGATAATTAAGCTAAAATAAAATTTGTATTTTATATGAATACTACCTTATGAAAATTGAGATGTGTGTATGTGGGGGTGGTATCATAGATTCAAAAGGCAGGTGGTGGCAAGACCCATGCACCAGCCATTGTAATACACGAATATGAAACAGCAGAGATTTTGTTATGCTTGCATTCTTATTTTGAATTTTTCTTTCTCTATTTTTTTTTTTTTCTCACAGCTCCTTACCATTCCATGACCAAGAAAATATTGACAAAGATATTGATTCTGTTAAGCAATGGATCGATAAGAAGAAAGATGAACTTTAACTGGAATCTCAAATGTCATCACTTCATATGCATCCCCCCCCCACTTTTTTTTTTTTTTTTTTTTTACTTAATTCTCCTCTTTCTTTATTTTACTTTTCCTTTTTTGTTTGTGTTATTTGTTTTGGTTTTCTTTAGCTCCCACAAGCATTTTGGTTCTATAATTATTACATATCTAAATTACTTTGATTCCATTGACATCACCACAAAACCTATTCACAGCAACATGATTTTTTTTTTTTTTAAAGAATAAAAAAATTATAGACTATTTTGCTTTTTACTTTTATAAGAATGTTTTCTTCTAAAAATCAGCATTTTTCTTTAAGCAGCAAACCATTACTTTGCCAACTGGATTGACAGAAGTGTTGATTTGTGTTTAATTTTGGCTGTGACCTTTTTAGGAGTTGATGTTTCAGTTAGTAAATATGGCTGACTCAGGTTTGAATTTTGGAGCAATCAATATGAACCTTAGCAAAACATTCCTGCTGCTATATATGTGTGTGTGTGTGTGTGTATATATATATGCTTTGCATATTCAGTTTCTTTCTCCATTATTGAAATTTGTTTTCTACTTATTCTGATTTGAATTAAAACCTAGGAGCTTTTCTGTTTTGTTTTTGTTTTTTCTGTTCCATCTTTGATAAATTTTTAGTTCTGAATTGATTTGTTTGTGTGTTGCTTAAACTGTAATTGTTTGGTTAGTATGTCTGGAGTAGAGAACAATGCTAACCAAAATTGGTAGCAGGTGAGAAGCAGCCCTCTCTAAACCTTAAACAAATCTTCTGTACTTCATTCTCTTTGAATTCACTACATCCATAATATTCTTCATTAGAAATGTGTATGCTGGGTTTTGTAGTTGAAAAGTTTAAATCACTTGGCTGAGGTTCAGGATTGTGATGACCCACCTTGGGCAAGTCTTTCATACCTCATGCCCAATTCTGTCCAGTACCTTTATCAGCTAGTAAAATCCACTTGACGCATGTTATGTAAAACTACTAATATTAAGTAAATGGAATTAACTCTCTTTCCACAAAAGAGATCATTAGGAGTGGGCTAAAAAGATACACTGGCTAAAATCTTTCATCTCCTGCTTGCATTGCATTCACCACTTTGTCAAGTCTGTTATACTTAAGGTGTAAATATCTTTCCCAGTTTTGATATGCAGGTAATCTAAACTTATTTATAAATGGAACTTTGTCTGTGTGTGTGTGTGTGTGTGTGTGTGTGTGTCCGTTACCTATAGACCCTGAAACGGCTGAACTGATTTTCTTGAAAATTTACACAGTTGTACTATAAGCGTCTGCGAGTGTTCTTAGCTAGGTTTTGTATCAAGGTACCCCCAATGAATATCGATAATCGAAAAAATTGGGTTATAGAAGGAGTGGTCCAATTTTAACCAAATTTGATACACTCATAGACAAAGACATAAGAAACGATATTCAGAAGTTTCAAGGTTGCAGTCCTTACAGTAGTGCACAAAATCAATTTTATATATATATATATATATATATATATATATATATATATAAGGCAAGATGTTTGTGTGTGTGTGTGTGTGTGTCTCTATCTGTATGTCCTTATACAAATCCACAATTTTTATCCAATTCTCACCAAACTTCACACAAATATTCTTTAGGTCTGAGCTCCAGGACCATGGATTAGTTTTAAAGCTTTCATTACACCCGAGCAATGCCGGGCTATACTGCTAGTTAATAATAAGTGTGAGTCTTGTTTGTGGAAATATAGCAGTTCTTGCCGAGAGAAATGTATAAAAACATTTGGCCTGTTCTAGCCACTAAAATAATCAGTTCACTGCAGAATATACACATTGTTTAAAAGTTCTTTGATGAAAAGCATTTACAAAACATACACTTAATTAAAAGGCAAATATCTATGAAAGGGTGCTGGAAAGTTCTTAGCCTAACCTGCTTCCTGTTGTGGATCCCAGAATATGTCCGGAAAAAAAACTCTAACTCGGAAATTAGTGAAACATGTATTTTAAATGGAAAACAAATACAAGAGTGTTACACGTCAATCTGACTGCCAAGTATTGGCTGGGGTTACTCAATCCAACTCAACTCCATACCGAGAGGTATATTCTCCCGGTATTCATAATTATAGGAAGAGTTCATTATAGTTCAAAAAGGGTAGGTTCTATAACACTTTCCAAAATATTGATCAAATGACCAAACATCAGAATTTTTTTTTTTTTTTTGTAAGTCTCTTCTTGGTCAAACAGAATCTTTCCATAATTCTTCCAAAAATAAACAAACATTTAAAAGTAACATAGTTTATATAATATTTAATATTAATAGCATAATATATTATAATTATGAGATAAAAAAATAAGTATTTCTGTATGTTTTCATTATCACACAAACAAATGATTTGACTTTTATATCCAACACCGTTTCGACGTTCAAATCTCTTTGTATATTTGCTGCTCTCAATGCATTTCAGTCGATCCATTCTTCAGCCCTTGTGTAGGTGTAATCTAGGAGAAAAAGAAAACTTCATATTTTTGTTGTACATCTCTCCCTGCCCCCCGCCCAATACTAAATTGCATTTGACAGGGGCTGAAGAATAGACCAGCCAAAACAACAGAAAATATACAAAGAATCAATTTGGGCAACCAAACAATGCATTTACTGTTTTGGATTATATTAAACCACTTTTTAGAACCCTATTTAAAAAGGGGTGCTGAAAAATAAATATTTCAATGGCCAGACATCAGAATACTAATTTAGGGGAAGTGGGTCAGGTTGAGAACCTTTTCAGTTCCTTATATATATATATATATATATATATATATATGTATACACACACATACACACAATGTGTGTGTGCTATATCCTGCATTCAATGAAGGCATTTTATTTCAATTGAGAGATATTAGATAAGTAATATATCATAAAATATATGGTTCATAAATGGTCAGTCTTTGAGCCTGCAAAAAAAAAATGTTGTGTCAAAAGTATCATGTTGCCCTTAAGACTGCTTTTCTAACTATCTTCATTCTTTGGCAATGCTTATTGTTTTAAAAAGCAATGATTTAGAATTGGAATAAAACCTAAACATATGATGAAAATGAATTTATACATTTTTTTTTTATTTTCTTCATGAGAATTGACAAAAAAAATATATTAAACATTATTTATTAGATTGTTCAAGAATTTTCTACTTCAAACATTCTAAAACCTATTAATGCAATGCAATGCAATATTTATCATTTACCAAATTATAAAGAAATAAAGCTGACCTATTCATATAGATAGGTCTTATATATATATATATATATATATATATATATCTCATAAGGAATGAAGAACCAGGTAGATTAAAACCCACTTTTTTATGCATTTACTTTTATTAAGAATGCTCAATACAGAGTAGAGATTTATTTTTTTTATCTTTGATCTTTAATATATATTTTAATGTATCTATTTTAACTTCCACCACTAATTATCACTTTTTCTGTACCCACAACCACACTGACAGGTTGTTGTTTTTTTTTTTCTTCCTTTTCCTTTTCTTTTTGGCTACTCTTACTTCAATTTTTTTATACATACTCACACCCACAATTGAATTTTGCCATAATGTATTTGTTTCACTGAAGAAATGAGTGATAAATCTGCTCACTGAAATGGAAATACATTTTGGAAAATTTGGATTTTTTTATGTGGAATAAATATATAATATAAAAGAGTTAAAGATCAAATATAGATTAGAATCTGACGGGATAAGAGAAAGAACAAATAGCAAATATTTATCAATCTAATGTTTCACTTTTATTAAACTTTTGTCAGAGTTTAAGAACAAAAAATGACAAAAAGACAAATTCTGCTATTTTCAATACAGACAGTATGTACATAAAAACATTACGATATCAATATATGGTAAACCAACTGACATTGCCTGCTGGTCATACACCACTGATAAGCAATATAAGTGTTGTCAATTCTCAAGAAAATGTATGAATTCCTTTTCATGCGTTTAAGTTTTGTAACAATTCTAATCATTGCTTTTTAAAACCATAAACATTGCAGAGTAGTGAAAGTAATTAAAATAATAGTGGTGTCAAGGGAAAAAACTTCTTTTAACATGGTGTTTTTTTTTTTTTTTTTCAGGGTGACCATTAAAGATTGTCTAGGAGTAAAAAGTTCTTTAATAAATGCCCAACAATTTATATATTAGAAAATTGAGTTTTGCTTTCCTTGAACAAACCAGCAATATTTTTGATATTTTAAGAAATTACACTGTCAAGTCAGTAATTTTCTCAAGCAATAATAGGCAATCATTAACAAATTCCTTGGTTCCTCACACTGACTTCTCATCTCACTGATTCTCAGTGGCCAAACTTTTCAACAAAGCAACTTTTATGGAAAAATAGACAATGTTATAGTTGCTCATAGCATTTAGGCAGGTGTCTCTTCAATGTCAATCTCTTCACTCTTATTTGCGGTATTAGGGTTTTTATTTTATTAACAAAGTTTAGATGAGAAATTGATTTGTACTTAAACAGAGAAAAAAAATTTACTTCAACTGATTGGTATTAAAAGAATAAAAAAATTGAAATAAAAAATATAAAAAGTAATTGTTTTTGTTCTGTTCTTTCTTTCTTTTTCTTTTTTTTTTTTTTTTTCCCCCAAAGATCACTTTTCAGTGGGAGGCTGAATTATTACATTGTCTGTTGATGAGCATGCATGTAAATATTGAATTATTTTTTTCCTTTTTCTATACTTGATTTGCTGGCAAACTTGAAGGAGACTACCACCTCCTTTTTAATTTTTTTTTTTTTTTTTTTTTAGCTCAGTTTTATTGTTTCTTATAGTAGTTGTTGTTACTCTTTCCAGTATTGATTCCTAACCTTTTATTTAAAGGTGGTGTGGAAGATTATCTTGATTATGGCATTATTTTCTCTTCATCTTGGATGGGCTATCCATTTTAGTTGTTACTGCTGTTGATAGTCCTCAAGTGAAGTGGTTTCTGTTATTTGGTACAGTTCTTTGTGAACTTGTGCTACAGAATTACACTGTTCAAAGAAGGATGATCTTTAACAAAAATCTACAGGCTTCATTCACCCAAAGCCATTTTTAACCATTGATCTGAGAAAACAATTACATACAGCTGGCAGTTTAGATATTTCTGAATGGGTTTGGGATCATGCATGATCATATGAAAGGCTCGACCTGACAAGGCTATTTAAGAACATGACTTTAGTTTTTAGGTTAATGTTTTGGTTTCATAGTAATTTGCAGATTTGGGCTTCTACCAAGTGGCAGGTTTCAAACTTATTTTCTGCTAGATCAATTTGCAAACAAGGAATCACGGGGAACTTGTAAATAGTAACCATTTACAACATTCCAATATTTAAGAAATCCCCCCCCCCCCAATAATTGCTTAAAGCAAAATCGGTGGACTTGAAGGAGACTACCACCACCTTTAAATTTGTTATTTTAAATTTTCTTTTTTTTTTTTTTTTCTTTTCAGTGCAATCTTATTGAATACACCCTAAACTTTTCGATTGAAAAAAAATTTAAATATTTCAACAAATTTACAGGGCGGGGGGACTCAGTTTTTCATACAACCTTATAGTAAATCGATCCTGTGCAATTAACTTTTTTGCTTGCACATATTCAACAACTGAATCCTTTCCGAGATTTTTAAATAAAGCCATTCTTAGAGTTTCCCACTTTTGTCAAAAACTGATATTGCCATCCTAATATGATTTGGCAGGAGTAGCGGTGATAGTATTTATGAAGTGAATGGTTTCTTGTAACTTGGGAACAAAGGAATATTTTTCTTTCATTCTCAAATACAGCTGAAATATAATTTGCTATCGTCATAACATGAGGGCAAGCATGCAATACTTACTCTCCAGGAGCTGATTATCTATATAACTAATTCATAATGAATTTGTTTCTTTTTTATTCATTTATGATAAAATTAAGTTCTTAATCGTTACATTCTTTGTTCAATTATCAGTTATGTTTTAAATATTTAAACAAGTTTTGAATATATTTTTCTATCTCAACCATAGAATGCAAGATCAGGTCTTGTTAAAAATTATTGGTTTATTTTCACTTATCTGCTGTTTACTATTGCAGTTGAAGAGTTTTTAAAAAATGTAGTTTTTGGAATAAAAAGCAACAATAACAAAAGGGAATAAAACTAATAATAGTAATATTAAACATTGATTCAGAGTATTTATAAACCTACCATCCGCCCATGCATTGAATACTGCTGCCATATCTGGTCGGGTGCCCCTGCTGTTCTCCTCGGGCTTCTCGATAAGGTTCAGAGGAGGGTCTGTAATGTGATAGATACCAACTTGGCAGACCGCCTGCAGTCTCTCTCCCACCGGCGCGACGTGGCTTCCCTGTGTCTCTTCTATAAATACTTCCACGGCTTCTGCTCCAATGAACTTAGATCACTAGTGCCCCCTAAATACGAATTTGAACGAGATACTAGATTAGCAACTAGATCCCACCCTTTTACAGTGAAACCGATAAAATGCAGCCGTAACTTCTACTCCAACAGTTTCTGTTCTCACACTTCCCGACTGTGGAATTCTCTTCCAAATGATTGCTTCCCCGATGGCTACAATCTCCAGGAGTTTAAATGTAAGGTCAATAGACACTTCCTAACACTAACCTGCTCCCATTCTATCAAACACTCTTCCCATCTGCCCACCCTCATCCTCGCTATCCTTACTCATCTGTCACCTTCCTCCTGACATTCCCTATGTCTAACGACTCCTTCTCTTTACCTTCCCCTATGTAGCCCCATGCGCAATAGTGGCAGTGAAATGCCTTGCTTGGGGTGAGATGATTAAAAAAAAAGTATTGTGATAAAATGCTATAAGATGGAGTAAAACTGGTAATAAAATAATAGTAATAAGTTTTGTGACTGTCATTTCACTTTGTGCTGATCTGAAACTGATGTTGCTTATATTGACTTATTACCAGTGACCTCCTGCACATGCTGGATTCTTGTCCATAGCAAAATGTAGCTATCACCAGAGTGCTTATAGGTGCTGACCAACAATCTAGCCAGCTAATTGCTTTGGATTGCTTCTCTTTCATCAGCTGATTGGCCCACTTGCTGACAAAAAAAAGTTTTATTCACTAATGTTATTTTGTAAATTCTGAATGAAATGAGGTTTGATACTATATGATCAGTCGTTTTCGATATACTATGAAAAAAATTAGTTCTTGTTTTTAGATACTGACGGTACTCGATATAGACGCTGCTTTGTATAATTGTAATTCAAGCTTGTATAAATTCATAAATACTTGGTTTTAAAAGATTTAAGATTTCATCTCTTGATTCACAACTAAGAAAATTTGGTGTTTGTCGGTGCATACATGGAACTATTTTTCTAGATTAGCTTTGTCATTATAGAAGTTGGTAATTATTTTGGACATGATTTATTCGTTACTAATTTTGATTGATGAAAAGATAAAAGCTTAGAAATGAAGATTTCACTCTAAATTTTTCATTTACTCCTAATGTATGTATTAAATGTATAAATATCTTTATCACAACTTGTTCTGAGTTATTTTATGAACAAGTTACTAAACTTGTTTATAAAACTTATATCAGTTAAATGCCATTTGTGATACACGCTTGGGTGATCATGTCTCAAAAGAAACATGACTGACAGGGCAGAAGATTTTCCTGCTGTAGGTTACCATTACTTTCTGCAGTAGACTGGTTACCAACCAGCTACAGAACCCACTCTGTCCTTCTGTTTAACCCATGGAGGGTAAAGAGATGGCTTCATACCTTCCTCAAGGATAATTTTGTATGAGTAAATGCAAGGTATTCAACTGGAATTTGAACTCAGCTCTCCAATTTCTTGTTCTGAGCTGATACCCACTGCACCGCAGCACACCCATCCATTATATGCATACACTAAAGCAAGCAAATTACTAGTCTTTAATTCTTTTATAAACTGAAGTATATGTAAACTGTACTTGCTCGATCACCGAAGTTAAGCAACGTTGAGCCTGGTCAGTAATTAGATGGGTGACCGCTTGGGAATACCAGGCGCTGTAAGCATTTAGTGACGGATGTGCATTCTTACTGCCATATCACGTTGAATACACCGATTCTCGCTTGATCGCTGAAGTTAAGCAACGTTGAGCCTGGTCAGTACTTAGATGGGTGACCGCTTGGGAATACCAGGCGCTGTAAGCATTTAGTGACGGATGTGCATTGTGGTGCAGTGGATATCGCCTCGGAAAGAGAAATCGGTGAGCTGAGTTCGAATTCCAGTTGAATACCCTGCATTCACTTAAGCACTGGTACCCTTGGGAAAGGTATTAATCCGTCCCTTCCCTCCAGTTATGGGTTAAATAACAAGGGTAGGACTTGGAGACCTTGCCCTTAAAAACAAATCCCAATGAATCTTGATACTCAAAAAGAAAAATGTATTACTAGACACAAAAACTTATATAAACAACAATATATTGTTGAAAGAAAAAGGTATTACCAGCAATAAATAAAGTTTAATTGACAATAAATGACCTGCTGAGGTTGATTTGCATAAAAACAAAACAATCAACCAAAAATATGTAAACTACATATGAATTTGCTGGAAACACAAGATTAGCAACTAGGTTCCACCCTTTTACTTTGAAACCAATAAAATGTAAACACAAATTCTACTCCAGTAGCTTCTTTTCTCGCACTTCCCGCCTGTGGAATTCACTTCCATTTACTTGTTTCCCCAACAGCTACAATCTCTAAGAATTTAAATGTAAAGTCAATAGTCATCTCCCATCTCACTAACCTGCATCCTCTCTCTCTCGTACTCCTTTCTCCGTCCACTCCACTCTCATCAGTATTCTCATCCTTCTCTTACCCACTTCCTGACACCCTTTATAGCCTGTCACTCTTTCCCATAACTTTCCTCCTATGTAACCCCCTGCAAAACAGAGGCAGTAAAATACCTTGCTTGGGGCAATATGATTATAAAAAATGTATATATATATGTTGTGGAGTAGTTTTCACACTGAAGGTTATAATCGTGCTATGTCGGTTGCTAATTGACTTAATGCACCCAAAATCTTAGGAACTTGCTAATCTTCCACTGAAAGCTGATTCCTTGCCTATATATATATATATATATATATATATATATATATATATATATATATATATATTATCGGTTTTCTGCACTATTGTAAGAACTGCAACCTTGAAATTTCTGAATATCGTTTATGTCTTTTTCTATGAGTGTATGAAATTTGATTAAAATCGGACCACTCCTTCTATAAACCGATTTTTTCGATTATCGATTTTCGATATTTATCAGTGGGTACCTCAACACAAAACCTAGCTAAGAACACTCGCAGACGCTTATAGTGCAACTGTGTAAATTTTCAAGAAAATCGGTCCCACCATTTTGAAGTCTGTAGATAACACACACACACACACACACACACAAAGTTCCATTTATAAATAAGTTTAGATCGAGCACAATGGAGGAATGGCAGACTTTAAAAAAAGTAGCTACTCACACATTTACGCATCGTTTATTCAGTAATGAATTTGAACACTCTCGGCTACTGGTGTGTGTTCACATTGTGTATATAATACGCTAAAAATCTTCCTTCCTCTACTGAGCTCCCATAGCCTAGAGGGAGAATCACCGACTGATGTCAATTTAGTCGGGTTTCAATCCTGGCTAAAAGCAGTCAGATGTCTAACCATACTGATGAGCTGTGAAACAGGACTGTCTGTGGGTGACTATATATATATATATATATATATATATATATATATATATTGATTGTTTAATACTTAGTTTTTGGTCATAATAGGGTTAGAATGAAAGAACGGAAATTATGACTAAATGCATCCACACTAATACCTCTTACGTTCATACAACCATGGATAAAAATGCCATATTTCTTTTTAATTTAAAAATTGCGCATTCAAAAATTTCCTGCCATGTGAGTGTCCAAATAAAATACCGTTACAAGAGCGTTCATTAAAAGACAAACGGTAAACAATAAAATCAGTTATTAAACATTGCCTGAAGACAACACTCATGGTAGAAACCTAGGTCGCGTAATAACTCGTTTAAAAATGGAAAATATAATATATAAATAGTCAATGATCAAATGTAGATAAAAATGTGACAGGATGATAAAGAACAAATTGAAAACTTTTATCAATG
This sequence comes from Ascarosepion bandense, assembly GCA_037127315.1. NCBI lineage: Eukaryota > Metazoa > Mollusca > Cephalopoda > Sepiida > Sepiidae > Ascarosepion > Ascarosepion bandense. Next base: position 1,580,663 of record JBBBDQ010001566.1, read on the forward strand.
TAACGTGTTTCACTTTTATTAAAATTTTGTCAGAGATTGAGAAAAAAATGTCAAAATCCTAGAAATTCTGGTGCGCTCAATACAGACAGTACGTACATTAAAATCATTTTCATATCAACATATCATAAACCAACAAACATGTTGCCTGCATGGGCATACACAACTGACCAATGAGAATCAGTCTTCACAAAAAGGAAAACATAAGAATTTCTACTAGACGTACATAATTACAAATACACATTATCATCCAATGCCTGCATAGAAAGATCAGAATTTTTACAAATTGACGTATAGAATTATCTATGGTTATTTGGGGGCAAAGCCTATATTGTAATTTATACAAGTTATATATTGTAAAAAAAGTATTTTGTCATCTTAAATGTTTGTATAAGTCTCTATTAAGTAATATACATATAACGTATCTCTCCAATAGTCCTTAAGGAATGTGTTCCTGAACTGACTCCTGTCTTCTTAAAACTCTACTGCTTCTTGCTTTCCTGCTTGTTGGAAATCCTTTTCGGTAGTTTCAGATTTTTAAGAACTCAGGTGAACCATTTGATTCTTCTGTTGTCTTATTATTAGCCTTCCATCTCTTTTTGGCAAAGTGCTAGATGCTAGATTCTTCTGTTGCCTTCCATCTCTTTTTGGCAAAGTGCCAGATGCTGCGGATATCATGGATCGAACATGTGAGCAATGATGAGGTTTTGAAAAGGATGGAAACAAAAAGGCAACTAATGCTGAGCATCAGGAAAAGACAGCTGAAGTTCCTGGAACATGTAATGAGAAAGGAGGGCTTGGAGAATCTGACACTCACAGGCCAGATAGGAGAAAAAAGAACCAGGAAAAAGCAGCGAATAACATATTTGAAGGACCTGAGCAGGTGGATGACAGAACAGGGGTTGCATGGTGTAACAGGAGAAAGCGTGCTAAGAGCCACCAGCGATAGGGAGACATGGAAAACCATGATCGCCTACGTCCTGAAAGGTCAAGGCAGATAGAAGAAGGCTAGAAGCTCTAATTAAGTCTAAATTGGTTAAGCATTTCACATCACAGCATCTTTTTTCAGATCAGCAGTATTGCTTTTGCTTCTTTAGGTCAACTGCTGATGGGTTAATAATTATTGCTGAAAAAGTCTATCAAGTTTCAGATAAGAATGGTAAAGCTCACAATGTTGCATTAGATATCTCGAAGACATTGTAATGTGATTGGTCCCGACCTGGCAGCTTCACTCCAGCCACTTTCTCGTCGTCGAAAGAATTAGTCAAAAGCTAACAAACCAACAAGCACGAAAGAAAATAAACGATATTTTCAACGATTTCTTAACCGGAGTCACGTTCTTAAATAACCTCGTCAAATCGATATTTTTACACGGATGTCCTGTATGGCGGCAAACACATTCATAAATATCCAGACTGTATCTCAATCCAATGCTCCAGCCATTTTCTCGTCGTTTAAAGAATTATTCAAAAGCTAACAAACCAACAAGCACGCAAGAAAATAAATGATATTTTCAACTATTTCTTAACCGGAGTCACGTTCATAAATAACCTCGTCAAATCGATATTTTTACACGGATGTCTTGTATGGCGGCAAACACATTCATAAATATCCAGACTGTATCTCAATCCAATGCTCAAAATGTCTTCAAGCGAATGAAACCTGTAGATCGTTCTTCAAAACTTGTAACCTGGCTTTTTCAGAGGGATGTGGCTTCCTTCTCTCTCTCCTATGAATATTTTCATAGCTTCTGCTCTAACGAACTTGGGTCACTGGTGCCCTCTTCACAAGATTTTACTCATGCAACCAGACTGGCAACAAGGTCTCACCCTTTTAAAATTAGATCAGCCAAATTCAGGTGACAATTCTATTCCAGCGCTTCTTTTCTCACGCTTCCCTCCTGTGGAACTCCCTTCCATATACTTCTTTCCTGACGGCTATAACCTCCAGGAATTTAAATGCAAAGTCAATTACCATCTCTTATCCACTTAACTCCAGCCCTTTCTACATCACCCCATGTATCTTGTTCTTTTCCTTTGTCTCTACTTTTGCAACTGTCTTCACTCCTGTTTTCACATCCTTCTCTTGCCCTTTCTCTTTCACCCTCTGTAGCTGGTTTGTCTTTGTCTTCACTTTCCTCCTGCCTAATACTTCAACTCTCTTATGTAACCCCCTGAACATCAGTGGCAATAATACCTTGCTTAGGGTGAAATGATTAAAAAAAAACATTTTACTGGATTCACTAGTTGAAATTTTATGATATTTCTGGGCAAATATTTGAACTGATACAGTTTTTCTTATATCACGAAAGTCGTCTTGAATGGCTGCCCATGTAGATCTTTTTGCATAAATGCCGTTGTTCCTCAGGGCTCTGTCCTTGAACCTACATGTTTTTCAAATTTTCATCAATGACGTTTTGATGACATCAGTTCTGAACTCAGTATCTATGCTGATGGGACAATTATTTACTCCAGTCTTAATAGTAAGTTTCATTAGTTTGATGAGGTCAAATTGGCAGCTGATCTCAATGTGACACTATTTGGTGCTGGTAAATGAAAAAAAAAAGGGTTAATGAATAGAACGATAGTCATACCGAAAGAAAGAATGAAGATTTCTCTTTTAAAAAAAAACTTGGTTCTCTAATACCAGAATAATTACTTAAGGAAAGGAGATATGATCACAAGAAGCCACGTAGTGATTTTTAGGCTGGCAACTGATTAATGAACTTACTCCCAAAGTACTGGTTATGAAAACACAAATAAACCAGATACGATTTAATCTGTGATCAAAACTTGGGAATAAATTTCCTTGTGGTTGGAAAAATTAATGATCCTGGCAGGGTTGGGGGAATGGCTGACTGGAGAACTATCTGGGAAATATCTGGTTTTGAACACGGCCAGAAAAATTTTTTTGCATAAGCAAGATTTGAAATGATAATTTTTTTAATGACCATAAGTTAAGGCATCCCAAGCAGTTGAGAACTAGATTGAAAGATAGCCAAGGTGGCAAGCACAGGTGAAATACTGAGGAAGGTGGACGAGGTGAAGGTTACCAACTACCCATGGGAAAAGATTTCCCAGTTTGTAAATGTAATTAATTTTTGTTGGTCATGTCCACCATAGTTTATGAATAGAGAATACAGCGCAGTACGTAATCTGTTCAGTGAAACAGCGTCAAAGATTAACACTCACGTGTCAGACACTCTACTGAATTAGATTAGATTGACAATACTCGAGAAAATATGGCTGCCTTTTATACACATTGAATTGAATATTTTTAGCCTTCTGAGTGGTTAACCCTTCTAATCGTGAACTATAAAATGAGTCAGCCTATTGCTGGCTCACCAGTATACAAGGGTACCAAAAAAAACAACAACAATTTTCAGGGGCCAGACAACAAAAGGGCTCTCATTAGATGATAGGGGGAAGTCACTGACTTCCCAACCATATCATGCTCCACACCAGTTTTAGGGGGATGTCAATAAATTCAAGGAATCTTTAGCAGCCAACAGCAGTGATTGAAGACAATGAGATAGGAGACAACCGCATTGTCAGATATCATATGACTGCCTGCCTGAATAGAACCTCCGACTTGTGCCAGGCGTAACCAAAGCAGCCAAAGTGTCACAATCAACTTAAGAAGCAGGATGGGTCAATAATTGTCTGCATAAGAAGTCGATAAATTCTAAAGTCAAGACTAATCAATCATTGTACGAAAGAACATACATAAAAGCATTTAATTTAAGCGATCATCTCATTGATCACTTGCAGGAGTTGGACATTCAAATGGCTGGTCGAGTTGGAAGTGACATAAACAAATGACCTACAATTTGTTGCTAAATGGGGCAAGAACTGACTTGTTAATTTTAATGCTTCAAAAACAAAGCTGCTCTCTTTTAATCATCTGAGAGAACACTTTTTACCTTTCATCATCATGGATGATCAGCAATCAGTCAAGTCAGTCAGTTATTGAGAGACAGCAGTTTGGTCGATCGTCACTCAAGCAAGCAGTCGATCTGTCAGTCAGGCACACCAGTCAAGACCAAAAGGCGCAGTGTCAGATACTCACATTCCGATAGATGCCTATATTAAAGAAACCAGTGCAGACAAACTAATCCTTCGCCCACTCAACCTTTACGAACGGAAAGAAGAAAAGAAACACATGCAACGGCCATAAAACTTTTCACAGCTCTCAGCAACCAGAAAGGAGAAGTAACACAGATTTACTAAGTTAAGTAGACTGATTCATCGTTTTACACATTACACTAACAATTACTACTATCTCCGTTTGACCCTCACTCTCCCCTCGGGAATTCTCATTCACACTCCTTTTTCAACACAATTTGAAACACTTTCCTTTTCCACCTACTTCAAACGGCTGATACATAAAAAAGAAAGAAACATTGTGCTACTGATCTGTGTAATTACAGACTCAAAACCAACACTTTCATACTCAACCAACATTCGTTCAAATACAACAGACACTTTTATATTCAACCCACATTCACGCAAATATAAAAGAAAAGACACTTTTCTATCAAACAAAAGATACACAGAATTGTACAAATTGTTTGTATTGTATATATATTGTCAAATACAACATTTTCATATTTTTATACAACATTTCTTATTGCGTTGTCTTTTCTCGAAATTTGTGTTGTATTTTTGTGGACCTGATAGCCCGCATTAAAACCGCCTTTTTAATCCGGCTTGTTCTGGAACCCCTGTCGAGCTCTCTACGATACCCTCGTATCACCTATATTTATAAAAAGTTCGAGAAGGAAAATTGTAAAATAAATCAAACCATCTTTTTGTAACCAAACTTTTCATTGGTTCGTTCTGCATCAGCAGCAGCATTTTGCCTCTCTTTCGAAAAAGCAGGAATCTTCCCGCTCTTGAAGCTTCAGTTGGAAAGAAGATTTTGAAGCTACCAGACCTATTGTTTCCAGCTCACTTATCTTTTAAGGCATATATATATTTTAGCCTACTCGTTAAAAAGAAAACCACTTTTCTTTTAAGGCATATATATTTTCGCCTACTCTTTAAAAAGAAAATAAGCCGGTTTCATCTTTACCTGACTGAGAAACTAAATTAAATATTCAAACTTTGCAATAACAACCTTTTGCATTCAATATTTTTCTCCTGGTAAATAATTATATTACTTCAACTTATCGGCTAAAACGCAAGTATTTTTTGACATTCTTATTCACACACACCTTGCTTGCTGTTTATTTTTCCAACTCATCACTTTGAACTATTTCAATTATTTGGACATACAGACTATTTTCCAACTCATCACTTTGAACTGGAACAAATTACAAACTATTTTACCAACTCATCATCTTTGAACTGTTTAAATTATTTTTCTTAAACACATACAAAAAGTGTTTCATACATCTCCAGTTAATTATTAAAAGGGTGAAAATAAGTTCTCTCCCTTTAACTGATTATTGTTATAATTAAAATTTTGTCTACCTATGTCTTGTTTGTTCACTTTTTGGTACACATTGAATTGAGAAGCTAACATTATTACATAACAAATAAAAAAAGTAGTTAGGCCGCTACACCCCACAGTATCATGTATGGCACTTAACTGACTGACTGACAATTTTCGTGTGTGTTTCCCCATTCAACAGGCTTTGCAGATCATCCCTTCAAAATTTAAAGTTTTATTTTTTAATTCCTAGTTTGATTATTTTCTTAAATTAATTTTGAATGTAGCTACCTAAGGATTAAAAAAAGATGAATGTACAAACAAACTGAAAATGCTTTCATTTTATTAGCTTTATTTAAATTTTATATTTTTAGAAAGCATCTTCAAACGTAAGACTATAAAGCTAAAGTGACTAAAATTCAATAAAATATTAGATAATTGCTGAAAATATTAATTTTTTAAATTAATAGCTTGTTAAAAACCAAAAAGAAAAGAGAGGTTCGCTTAGGTTTCATAAATTGATGTCAATTCTGGTCAACCTTACTTAACTTGTCGACACGTCTGACTGTCAGTAATTTAACACAATTTAACTTTAAATTTTTTTTAATTTTCCTAAAGTAACGTGTCTCAAATGTACATTTTTTTTCAAGACTTTTAAAACTGAAAACTGTTGTTTACAAACTTGTTAATGTTTAAAAAAAAAAATGAACGTTTTAAAAATAACTGAAATCGCTAAAAAAGTTGAAATTCTGATCAATATAATTTTTATTAGAAATACACAAGAGTATTTTGCTTACTGAAAGTAGTAAATTTAATAATTTAGTTTTCAATTAAAGCTAAAATGAAAACTTCCAGAAGGCTTCTTTTTTAAAATTTCTTTTAAAAATTGGGTACCTCCACCGATTTTTGCTACGTGTTAACGAATAATGCAGGGGAGGTAACTTTGCATATTTGTAAAGCTCAGTTAATTCGCTTGATTTATGTCACTTGTATTCAGGGAAGTACAGTTGTAAACACACTAAAAAGTAAAAAAACTAAACTAGTCAACCAACATCGGTGGTGCCGAGTGAACCTACTTTTAAAACGTTAGTTAAAACTAATAATTAGTTTTCGGTATTATTGATTTGTGCATTCCTCTTTTTATACAACGCAATATTTTTTTTTAAAAAGTAGTTCACTTTTAATTTTCTTAACACATGGCGAGATTTTAGAAAACCAATACCCGTCCCCCAAAAACCAGAAAGAAAAGTAACCCCCAATCCACGGCCCGCCAAAATAAGCAAAGCAAAAAAAAAAAAACAAAAACGGGAGATCTATGAAGTTGGAAAAACAAAAGGAAAAAAAAAAAAAAGAAACTTTATTAAAAAAAACTGGTTTAATTTGTTGAGGAGTTGAGGTTGCTAAACAAAAATTCAATAAGGTATTTTTGTAGGCTGCATTCAATTACCCCAACAACATTTTTTATTTTTTGCGTGTAAGGCACAAGGTCAACATTGATTAATCAACAACTCTTCATTAAAAATGACAATTTTTTTTACAAATATATACAAATATTGCAATAATATTTGTGAGAGGATTAGAATTTCTGAGTCCAAGTGAATATTGGAAAATGCTGAAGAATGGATAAGAAAAAAGTGAGTCAGTCAGTTAAGTGCCATACGTGATACACACTTGGGCGATCATGTCTCGAAAGAGACATGACTGACTGGGCAGAAATTTTTTCCTCAGTAGGTTGCCATTATCTTCTGTGGTAGATTGGTTACCAGCCAAGGCAATAGAACCAAATCAGTCATGTTATTTTGTAGCGGATAAGAAATTAATTAAAATCAACTCTTATCTTCTCTTTTACAAAAATCCACAACGATGTGTGAAATCCGGGTTTTCCCAAATAGAAAAAGGATTGACCATGTGCTTAACGAAAAAGTCGAAACCAGGTTTCGCAAGTAGATGTTAAAATGATTTTTGACCAATGGGAGCGACTTGTAAGACTTGAAAGAACTTAGCGATCCAGTGCGAAATTCAAAAGGACATATAAATGACTTCGCAGCATCAGAAACTCAGATGGGAGCAGCGAAAGAGAGACACATCTAAAATGTAACTTCCACTTCAAGCGACTCGGACATTGTCCTCTTTCTCTTTCTCTTTATCTCTTTAAACAATTACTACTACAAACATTTTGTACGAACTTTTGATACCCTTAACTTTCTAATTGAGCATTAATTTCTACGAATTCTAGTTATTCTTTCTTTTAATAAATTTATGGGATACATATTTTTTTTTTATTAAAATAAGCATTAGGAAAACACAATAGAACAGTCTAGAAAAATTGGATCAAAACAGCAGTAGAATTTAGATTACATTTTTATATTTCTCAACCAATCAGCTAAAAACTTAGAATAAGAACATTCTAGAAAAATAGGCTTGGAAGTAAATTAACACAAAAATATTTAGGCCCCAAAACAAAATAGTAAAATAATAAATCTGATTGGTCCATAAATGTTTTCACACCCTAATGTTAGGAAGATTAGTTGATCCCCTATTAATGTATATAATACACACAGTTAGAAAGAAAGGTCAGTCATCAAGCAGTCACCCAGCAGGCCATTAAGTCCGCATGACACCGTATACTTTGCCGGCCATGTCATTTCTCCCATGCCAAAAATTCGTGACCTCGCTCCAAGGACCTTAAAAAGAAAAGCCGACGAAACTTTCTTTGAGCAACGCGACACGTTGTCGCCAACTGTAACGCACCAAAATGTAAGTAGGAAAGGCTTATTTACAGACTCTGCTAATGTAAACTTATACACGTTTTTGGACAAAAATTAACTTCTTGCCAAGTTTATATTTCTCAAAAAGGCAATTTTCGAATCATGTATTTTGTTGGTTTCTACATACCATTTTATTTGTCACAGAATAAATTGTTTGTTGTCGAATGTCCGTTGTAATTTATTCCTTCACTTTGCGCGATTGCAAAATAGAGTGTTGTATTTGTGGGGGAAATAATCAACATACAACCCAGCAAACACCAAATCCCCCACAAATTTTTATTTAAAATGCAAAATGCATATTTTATTCTTCTTACGCCATTCCACACAATTCCACATATTCTAAACCTGCCGACAACCAACCTTCTGATGATGATAATTCCTGTAAGCTGTAGAGAGTTCGGTTAAGTATGACCCGAGGCCGAATCAAAGAAACATTAACCAGCTTCTTCCGCTACAATTTAACCCATAACTGGGTATTTGCGCGTAAGTAAATTCAAGTAATTCAACTGGAATTCGAACTCGGCTCCCAGATTTCTCGTTCCAAACCGATATCCACTGCACCACAACGCACATTCACTATTTGAAATAGTGCTGTTCAAAATTCAAGGTTTTCTGTTTAATTATTATATGTTCTTAAATGGTTTGATTCACCAAGATCGTTTAAAAGTTTTTTGGCTTTCCTTTTTACAATCAGAAAGAGAGAAAAAGTATAATGTACACTGTATACTATGTACAGTTATTTACTTTGGATTGTATTTTTGTGTTCGTCGATAGTTTTCTTGTTATTTATTTATTTATTGTTTTTATAATCGTGCCGCCCCCAAGCAAGGCATTTTACTGCCATTGTGATGCAGGGGCTTACATAGGAGGAAAGTTATGAGAAAGAGTGACAGGTTATAAGGGGTGTCAGAAAGTGGGTAAGAGAAGGATGAGAATACTGATGAGAGTGGAGTGGATAGAGAAAGGAGCATCAGAGAGAGGATGCAAGATAGCGAGATAGGAGATGACGACTTTACATTCAAATTCTTGGAGATTGTAGCTGTCGGAGAAGCAAGTAAACGGAAGGGAATTCCACAGGTGGGAAGTGCGAGAAAAGAAGCTGCTGGAGTAGAATTTGTGCTTACATTTTATTGGTTTCACAGTAAAAGGGTGGGACCTAGTTGCTAATCTTGTGGTTCGAGTAAATTCATATATAGGGGACACCAGTGAGCTAAGTTCATCGGAGCAGAAACCGTGAAAGTAGAAGAGACACAGGGAAGTCACACTGCGTCGGTGAGAAAGCGACTGTGTCCTAGCTGCCAAGTCGGGATCGATCACATTACACATTCTCTGTTGGATTTTGTCAAGAACCCCTCGGTGGATAGCAGAAGCACCCGACCAGATGTGGCAGCAGTATTCAATGCAAGGGCGGATGGTAGATTTATATATGTGCAAGTTGGTTTCAGACGGGAAAAACTTCCTGGCCCTGCACAGTGAACCGACCTTCGTTGTTTTTTTTTTGTTTTTTGTTTTTTTTATAAATTGAAGATTATTTTCCTGTAGGTCTTTGCTGTGTATTTTGTAATATTGTTCGTTGAGAATGAAGTTTGATAATGTCTATCGCCCAGTTCACACTCCACCCACGTCTATTGAACAGGTTAAGAGGCTCATCCCTTGTTCCCTGTTTAGGATGTGGTTTCCGGCTTTCTCTTTTCCAATCTTTTCACTATTACGTAATCCCCTGCACATCAGTGGCGTTACCGCCTTGCTCGGGGTGATACGATTAAAAAAAATGTATTGGTGTTACTGTTAGTGTTAATCGACTTATAAATTATCTCGTCGATTTTCGCTGAGTGAAATCATTTCATTGAAATGCAGAAGGTCGTACAAGGTTTCAAGGTGCCTGCTCTTTGTTTTCGGGATTCTCACGAAGGGCTTCGTCTCGCTCCACAGAATTGATATTGGTCTTGGTCATGTGACCGGCTTACATTCCAATTTTTAGCGCCAAGTTTTGTCTACTGCACGTGAAAGGAAAAGTGATTAATCGGAGAACGTTTTGACAAGTCATCCACTTTTAATGGGTTCAGCAGAAATGCAAAATATATTGTAATGGCTTTATTTTCAATTTCTCATATTTCTCAGAAATTATCATTCGCGATGGGTAAATTGTCATTTCGATCGCGATGTAAAAACTGTCGTTTTCATTTCTACACCTTCAACTATTTCACAAACATTTAGTAATACTTTTTGTGTACTTATTCTAGAACAGGGCTTTATTGACGGCAAGAATGGTGAAGACTAAGAAGAATAGATAAGGAAAATAGCACTTGAGAAGGAGAAGGAGAGCGAATATGTGTCGGGACCTTATGTCCGGGTCAGTGGCTTGTGGTTTCTTTTCTCATATCTTGGCGGCGTATGATATCGCTTCCATCTCTCTGATTCGCCTTTCTTTTTTTCTTTTTATAGCTGAAGACTTTTCACGTCGGCTTGTTAATTTCTTTCTCAGTTTTGCATATCGCTTCCTTTTATTGATAAGAAAATTAATTTAACATCAGATTGCAAAATTTGGTTTCGACTTTTTCCTTTAGTACAGGGTCAGTCCTTTTTCCTATTGGTTAAAATTGAAATTTCACACAGTAAATTTGTAAAAAGTGAAGAAGAGAAGAGTTACTTTTAATTCCATATTCACCACAAATTCCTTTAAATCATTTTTGTTTTGTTTTTTGTTTTTTTTTGTTTTTCTCTTGCAACTTTTGTAGTGGATAATAAATTAAGAATTAAAATCAACCTTCTTCACTTTGTAGCAGCCACAGATCTATTTCCTTTCGCGAATCAGTGCCCCCGACGGGAGATTCGGTCACTCACTAACCAATCAACTGGCAGAGCGCATTAATTCCTTCTTCCTCTCTAGAACTATTTTCCTAGTCCATTTTGGTAGAACGGACAAAAGGCAGAAAGCCATGAGCCAGCGGGAGAAACAGACGTCTCTCTCACATCGCTGCCACTGATTCCCCTTGGAACCCTTTCGCTGAGGAAGACGCTGCCGCTAGCTTCGCACACTCTTCCTACAAACCAAGTACCAGCCTACCGACCAACGAACCAAATGGACGCTTACACACTATCACTCTTGTACGCCTACTAAGAGAATAAACAATTCTTTGTTGTTGTTTAAAAAAAAGAAGTTTCGTAATTCATTTGTGTTGCCTAAAAAATATAGTGTTGGAGAAATTAATCATTTCCCTTAACCCTATAACTTTCACAAAAATTCGATGATGTGTGAAATCCTGGTTTTTCCCAAATAGAAAAAGGATTGACCATGTGCTTAAAAAGTCGAAACCAGATTTCGTAAGTAGGTGTGAAATTGATTTTGCAAGACCAAAAAGGACTTCGCGAGTCAGTGTGAAAAATTTAGATTACAACAAAAAGACTTGATCAGCGTTAACCGGCCAGTCAGATGGAAGCAGCGAGAAAGACAAAACTAAAATGTAATTTCAACTTCAAATCGACCCGGAGATAATGTCAGGTCGCATCTTGTTCTCTACTGATTCGTTCTATTTCTTCTTCTCCATCCAAAGACATTCCTACCAAACAAACACATACATACTTTCATTGAACAATTACTACTACGAACATTTTTTACAAATCTTGATACCCATAACTTTATCATTGAACACGAACTCTACCCTTAACTTCTTCAAAATGTTTCTAATTGCACATTAACTCCTACAACTTATGTTATTCTTTCCTTTTAATAAATTTCTATTTTAAAAGGCAATATGTATATTTTATTCTTACGCTATTCCACATAATTCCACATATTCCAATTTGCAGACAACCAACCTTCTGATAATGATGAAAACCTTTTGATAATGATGAAAACCTTTTGATAATGATGAAAACCTTTTGATAATGATGAAAACCTTTTGATAATTCTTCTGATGATAATTCTGGATAAAACTTGTAAGCTGTAGGGAGTTCGGTTAAGTCTGACACAAGGCCGAATCAAATAAATATTAACCAGCCCCCTACGGCTACACTTTCATGATCGGTCCTTAAAGTGAAACCTGCAAAATATATAAAGAGAGGTATTTAGGTATTTAAAATTTAAAGAAACATTGACAAAATCTGTGATTTATTTTTCTAATATTCATTTTGAATTTAAAGTTTCTTTTCCTACAGAACCAACAATATCTTGTGGGTCATCCCACTTGACTTTAGTAAAAAATCCTCTCTAGTGGGGCGCTCCTTAAGCCTATATAAAGGCGTGTATTTATCTCCTTAGCCTCTTTTACAGCTTTTCAACTCTACCAATAAGATATAGTTGCAGGCAGGAAAAAAAAAAAAAAAAAAATTGAACTTTCAGTTATTCAAATATTAAGTCGGTGCTAATATACCGACCTAATATTTTCGGTAAATCTTTGTTTTGTTCCCCGATGGCCTTTACCCCTTCAAAACTTTCTAAAACATCCTTAAATCCGTGCAAATGTACATGTTGGACTCAAATCGGTAATTGTTTATTGAAGAAACCTACTTTTCTTTCATGGTATTGACCATAAATACATCGGACTATATCTTACCCCTTACCACCGTTGTCATCTCTGATTCACCGCCGAATGACTTGAAGCGTAGGATACTTTTTTCGGTCGATTTTCTCCATTTGAGAAATTACTCCGCGATTTGTTTTGTTTCGGAACTCATTTTGCGCGTAGGGATTCCAAAAAGGAAGTTAAAAGAACGAAAAATCGTAAAACTACGCGTGAATTCAGTCTGCAGTGAATAACATTTTCTAACCGTGGTTAGGGGGTGAGATAAACATCGACAAGAAGTTCCATATTTTTCTGCTCGATAACAGGAAAAAAAGGTAGGTTATTTCAATAAACAATTATCGATTTGAGTTCAGCAGATACATTTGTACGGAAATAGGGATATTTTGGAAAGATTTGAGGAGGTAAAGGCCTTCGGGGAACAAAACAAAAATTTACCATATTTTCTTACATATTTAAATTAACCAATAGCAAAATCTTTTTCAACGAACATTAGGCTAACCTTAATGCGGACGTCTTAGGAAACCAGAAGGAAACAACATCCAATTTTTGGACCAATAAAATGACAAGAAAATCGACAGGAATTTTGGAGCCTTTTTTTTTCTAATTCGATGCTTGGATATAAATATGAGCTACTTTCAACTTTTGAAGATGTAGTGGACGAAGCGTCCATTACTAATTTAAGTTTACGAGTCGACTTGACGTAACAGGGGGTCATGAAATAAAACAGGCAATAAGAAAGAACGAAAAGGCGAAAGTAACGAGAAAAACAATATATTAACAAAGGTTACATAGGGTTGACAGCATGCATAAAATTAAGGAAAGAGAAGTTCTTTCCCTGGTGAGAAATAAAAAATTGCGCCCCTAATTGCTACCCGCAATTAGTGCGCGTATGTTTTTGTGAGTTAGAGAAACATGTCTGCTCTTGTCCGGGACAAAATCCTAACTAGCGTACCACGTGACGTTCCCCGCTTTTATTGGCATTCATTTACGCGGGAAACTAAGTTATCACGTGAACGCTGAATGATCATGTGTGTGTGTGTGTGGGTGGGTGTCAATGTATCAAGCCCCACAAAGAGGAGGAACTGAAGAGAGAAGAACGTGAGTCAGGACGCTCCTTTCTTTCTTAGGATTTTTCTCGCTTTCTCAGCTAATATATTTCATCATTTCTTGCAGCATCGAACATACATAATAAATGGACATCAACAGTCAGCAGCAAACTGAAACTTTGAAAGTCAATCAAATTACCCTTTCTATCATTATCCTCTTCCTTTTCACTTCGCTTATACGACTCGCTATGCATTTACTATTTAAAAAGAAAAATACAAAGACTGTGCTAAAACAATTGCTACTATCTTCCAAACCATCTGTTGATTTGAACTGTGCTTATACGAACATTAACGTGGAGACTTTCTTTTTTATTACGTTGAACAAAGAACTTTTGCATTCATTATTTTCACAGAAAAATCATTATTGTATTTTCTTAAAAATTTAAATTAACCAATAGCAAAACCTTTTTCAACAAACATTAGGCTAACCTTAATGCGGACGTCTTAGGAAGCCAGAAGGACACAACATCCAATTTTTGGACCAATAAAATGACAAGAAAATCGACAAGAGTTTTGGAGCCTTTTTTTTTCTAATTCGATGCTTGGATATAAATATGAGCTACTTTCAACTTTTGAAGAGGATAAAATGAAGAGAGAAGAACTTGAATCAGGACGCTCCTTTCTTTCTTGGGATTTTCTCGCTTTCTCAGCTAATCTTTCTCTTTCATCATTTTTTGCAGCATTTACTATTTAGAAAGAAAGATACAAAGACTGTGCTAAAACAATTGCTACTATCTTCCAAACCATCTGTTGATTTGAACTGTGCTTATACGAACATTGTAGCGGACGAAGGCGTCCATTTACTAATTTAGATTTACGAGTTGACTCGACGTAACATGGGGTCAAGATTTAAAGCAGGAAATAAGAAAGAACAAAAAGGCGAAATAACCAGAAAAACAATGTATTGACAAAGGTTACATGGGGTTGAGAGAGCATGCATAAGAAAGTGAAAAGGAAAGAGTCATTCCCCTTCGTCTGTTCGTAGAAACAAAATAAGGTGTATGAAGTTTTTTTCTCTAGCTGAAAGAAAGGTTTGTACAATCGTTAAGATTATCGTCAAGAGTTCAAAGTTCAAATCCTTGATGAAGTTATTCAGACAGAAAACAAGGTTCTGTGTCTGTGTATGCGTTTAGGCAAGGAAAGTCAGACAGAAGACAAAGTTCTGTGTCTGTGTGTGCGTTGAGTAGAGAGAGAGAGAGACTTACATGCGAATGTAGTAGTCTTAGACAGTCTGTGGATTTCTACTGACGAAGGTTGGAAAAATTGTGAATTTATGTGTAGAAAGTTATTTTATGTAAGGTCCAGTTTGAATGAAAGTTAATGTGCATAGTGTTAATGTCGGTGAGAAGAAAAATAAAAAAAATTTGCGCCACTAATTGCTACCCGCAATTAGTGCGCGTGTGTTTGTGTAAGTTAGGGAGACATGTCTGCTCTTGCCCCGGGACGAAATCCTAACTGGCGTACCACGTGATGTTCCCCGCTTTTATTAGCATACGTTCACGCGGGAAACTAAGTTATCACGTGAACGCTGAATCACCATGTATGTGTGTGTGTGTGCGTGTGTGGGTGCGTGTGTGTGTGTCAATGTATCAAACCCCACAACATTAACGTGAAGACGTTCTTTTTATTACGTTGAACAAAGAACTTTTTGCATGCATTATTTTCACAGAAAAATCATTATTGTATTTATGGAGTAATAAATGCCAATTGTTTATTGTTAAATAAAATACGTCAGAAAACTTGCTATTGTTTCTTATTTCTTTGTTTGGTTATTCAATTTTCTGTTGGTTTACAATTTTTAAGAAATATGGAGATTTTCGGCCATGTGTGACAGAAGACCAATATTCATATTCAAATTCATGGTCAGGACCCCTATAAAATGGTGACCCCCGCCTCGAAACACGTAGAAATTAATAACCACATAAATAATTTCATATTGTCATCTCACTCCTGTATTCTCAACCACGATCTTTAAGAAAAAATGTTGAATCCATCTCACATGAATATTAAGCCAGACAAAAAATACGAGTAAAAATAAATTACTCTCCAGCCCAAGAAATGAGACTACGATCAAGCCAATTACTCTAAGGCCTACTGCACAGAATACCCCAAAAACATATTCAGGCAAAAAAAGAGAAAATGTCGACAAATACTACGACACCAGAACCAAGCGAGTCGACCTTTTCATCTACCAACCTATAATAATATCAATGTACACACGAGGTCAAAAGGTCAATATTGATATTTATGGTCAGGACTTCTATAAGCTAAAAAGTAAAGTGTACAAACTTTTTTTTCCTTTTTTTTTCTTTTTTACTAAAGGTAGTTTCCTTCTCAATATGGCGACCCGCTCAATGTTGGTATAGATTTCTTGGTGAGGTTGTTTTGTCGGCACTTCTAATTTCGATGCAGGATATTTTTAAAGCTATTTCAAAATGAAAAACATATCTGTAACTTTCTCTTTCTCTGTCTCTTCAAGAATTAAAAATCGGCGGACCTAAAGGAGACTACCACCACCTGGAAATTTGTTGTTTTTCATTTTTTTTTTTTTACTTTTTCTCAGCCCAGTCTTATCGGTTATTACATAAAGTTTCCGATTATTAAAAAAAAATTGAAAAAATTTCAATATTTAAACAATTTTAGTGGGGGGCTCACTTTCTCATACAACATTATAGTAAATCGATCCTCCATTTTGGAACCACTCGCGTTGGGGCTCGCTTTGTTTTGGTTTTTTGGGGACAAGTTGTTGCTCTTTTTTTTTAATCTTTTTCAAGTTTTCTTCAGTTCGGAAACTCCAAGAATGGCTTTATTAAAAAATTTTGCAAAGGATTCAGTTGTTGAATATGCGCGAGCAAAAAAGTTAATTGCACAGGATCGATTTGCTATAAGGTTGTATGAAAAGCTGAGCCCCCCACCCACATTGTTTAAATACTGAAATTTTTCAATTTTTTTTTTTTTTTTTTTTTTTGTCAATCGGAGAGTTTATGGTGTAATCGATAAGACTGCAGTGAAACATAGTAAAAAAAAATTGAAAAACAGCAAATTTAAATGTGGTGGTAGTCTCCTTCAGGTCCGCCTAAAAATCTTCTTCAAATCAAATTCTCATTCTCCTCTGGAGAAGCTACAAATTAGCGATATTTTCCTTTAGTTTCAGACTAAATATTTTTGGAATAAAAAATTGCTTTTTATTGCTAATCAATAGCATAAATTATGAAATGGTTTAAAATCAAACTTGTCTTAAGTTTGTAGGGCCCCACTCTAAATTAAAAAAAGGACAATTGATCGAGAAAAGCTTTTTACAAGCTAAGGCAAGAAATGACAAGGTCGGTGGTTTAAGTTAAAGTCAAATTTTATTTGGCAGCAAACTAATACAGGTTGTTTACATTAAGTCTGGCAACACAGGTCTCTTATTGATCGATCAGGCATCTGAGGCGTCGGATAGGTAGGTAGGTTGTCGTTGTTGGTCAGCAGAAACATCGTCAAGAATGAACAGCACAGGCAGGAACGTTGTCGTCGGTCGGCAATTTGTCCTGAAAAGGACAGTTAGAAAAAGACAGCGCAATATCTGTAGTTTGTCCTGCTGCAGGGTTGATGCTAGTGGTCCTGGAATGCTGCTGCTGCTGCGGAGGCAGACGGTCAACGAAAAGAGGGGAGAGCGTCGATCTACCCCGAAACTGCCTCGGAGTCGGTTGGTCGGACGGGCAGCGAGGGTATAGAAGCGCATCGATCAACCTTAAAGATCCGTCGGTATTTAACCCCCTGCACACACACTATAGAGCGAATGCCCATGGAAGATGCGACGCAAGGTCATTTAAAGTGGGGTTTCCGTAGACCATGCTGGAGGCTGTAGACCATGCTGGATGACCGTTCCATCTACCCCAGACGAGACTTCACCCTTCGGCGGAGCCCCGTCTGGGATCCTCCCCGTCTTAAAGCAAAGAGTCCGACAAAGCAACGCACCAAGGAAGATATGTCCTCTGTTTACCCCCACCCCCACTATAGGGCGAATGTACATGGTGGATGCGGCACAAGGTCAATTAAAGTGGGGTTTCACTTTAGGCCAAGAAGTTGATTTTCATAGATTCGTGTGACATCGTTGTTGTTCTCTTTATTTTTGTGAACGGCGAGTAGATGAAGAGGGAGAAGGAGAGTTAAAGAAAGCAGCACGCGAGAAGGTGAGAGAATGCGGATGTGCATTGCCGGTAGTGGCCTGACGACTTGCTACATGGTGGCTGGTATTGACTCTGTTCTCTGCTCCATCGTCTCTCTGACTGACCGACCGAGAACGTGAATAAATAGCCAACTCAATCACGTGATTTAATTTTCAAATCGGTTGGCGCGAACTATCGTCTACTAAGGATGTATATGCACGTGCAGGGTTAAGGATGAATGGAAATATGGTTATTAATATTTACCATCCAATCAGGAAGCGTTCTTTCGTAACTGAACAGTGGAGCCGATTTTAATGGGTTTAGCGTATACTGAGAATACTTAGCTGTGATCCACTTTTAATGTGTTTAAAACAGGGAATGTAGAAATCTATTTCTACGCTCCTGTAATTGTTAATACGTCATATCTTAACGACATAGACTACATGAATATTTTATCTGTTAGTAAAGAACATATTTTTATATAACCTTCCCGCCCCCAAGGAAGGAAGGACTGTCACTAGTGCGCAAATGGTTACAGCGAGATAAAAAAAAAAAAAACAAAAAAAAAGGTATAGGAGATGTCAAAGAAAGGATAAGAGATGGATGTGAATCAAGTTGATAGAACATGGCAATTGGCATTGCATTTAAACTTTTGGAGATTGAAGCTGTCAGGGAAGTAAACAACTGGAAGAGAGTTTCACAAATGAGAAGCGTGAGAAAAGAAACTATTAGAGTAGAAGAGGCGGTTACATTTAACTATTTCGACAGTAAAAGGGTGGGATATTGATGCCAGTCTAGTAGCACGAGTAAATACATGTGGTTGGGGAACCAGGGGAAAAAAGCTCATCAGAACAGTTGCTATTAAAATATTTCTAGAAAAGACAGAGGTGAGCCATATCACGTCGGTGAGAAAGTGACTGAAGGAGAGCTGCTAAGCCAGGATCGATTACATTGCAGATCCTCTTTTGGATTTTGTCAAGATCATCATCATCATCATTCGGCCGAGATTCAAAATCTTGTCAATAGCTGAATACTTGATGCTTCGCTAGAGCTACCAAGGGTGTTTTTATCGTGACACCATCACTAGATGGGTTGCCTACCACGGCTTAAGAGAGGCTCATTCACCCTCGTTGAGAGAAGGATATCCCGCGCCAGTTTCCCAACCTGGTATTTTTTACAACTACGCGGTAAAAAAAGATATTATACATAAACTACTGCTTGTAAAATACTAATTTTTGAAAGAATTTTTTTTTCTTATTATAACGTCAGTAGCAACGCCTGTTCCTCTTTGGTCATTAAAGATATTATACATAAATTACTGCTTGTAGAAAACAGTAATTTTTTAAAGGATTTTTTTTTCTTATTATAACGTCGGTAGCAACGCTTGTTCCTCTTTGGTCATTAAAGATATTATACATAAATTACTGCTTGTAGAAAACAGTAATTTTTGAAAGGATTTTTTTTTCATAACGTCGGTAGCAATGCCTATTCCTCTTTGGTCATTAAAAATATTATATATAAATTACTGCTTGTAGAAAACAGTAATTTTTGAAAGGATTTTTTTTTCTTATTATAACGTCGGTAGCAACGCCTGTTCCTCTTTGGTCATTAAAGATATTATACATAAACTACTGCTTGTAGAAAACAGTAATTTTTGAAAGGATTTTTTTTCTTATAACGTCGGTAGCAACGCCTGTTCCTCTTTGGTCATTAAAGATATTATACATAAACTACTGCTTGTAGAAAACAGTAATTTTTGAAAGGATTTTTTTTTTCATAACGTCGGTAGCAATGCCTGTTCCTCTTTGGTCATTAAAGATATTATACATAAATTACTGCTTGTAGAAAACAGTAATTTTTGAAAGGATTTTTTTTCTTATTATAACGTCGGTAGCAACGCCTGTTCCTCTTTAGTCATTAAAGATATTATGCATAAACTACTGCTTGTAGAAAACAGTAATTTTTTCAAGAACCTCAAGATGATTAACAGGAGCACCTGACTAGATACGGCAAAAGTATTCAATGCATAGACGAATATCAGATTTATAAATCCGCAAAATGGATTCTTATGAGAAAAACTTCCTGGCCCGACACAGTAACTTAACCTTCCTAGCAGTAGATGCAGCTATGGATTCGATGTAGTCACTCCATTTGAAAGAGTGAGGCCAAGGAGGCACAGTGCGTTGGTCTGAAGGAGACTAGCGTCATCCATTCTGATGGTAGGCAGAAAAGTTTCTCTAGGGGGGGGTTAAAGAAGAGCAGCTTTGTTTTGGAGGCATTAAAATTAGCGAGTCATTTCATACCCCATTCAATCACAGACTGGAGGTCCTTTTGAAGTGCAGCAGCCAGAGAGGTAGAGCAAATACGGAAATTGTTTTGGTGAACTCACCTGTCTAGGGATAGTCGTCTCTCCCTCCTAATATAAGTAACAGTGTAGTGAGTAGTCAGAGAGGAAAATACGAGTCAGCGACCTGGCAAGTTACCCTGCGTTACTACGTGATAATACAAAGTTCCCACCAGTACGTCGAACCTAAGGGACCGATATTTGTATTTGATACAACCTACGATCTTCTATGTTGTACTCCACAACAACTTGGCGACGAGGATTCGAACAAACTTCACGTGTCCACAACAGAAATAGACACAAAAATGGTCAAAACCAAAAGACGAAAAAATTTAAACACTTACTCTAATAATGGGGTGCTCGTCTTTTGTAAAATGATTAAAACATTTTAATTTTCTGCATGTTGATTTCCCGTTTTTTGTTTGTACGGGTGGCCGCAAAAGGTCACGTGATCCATGAAAAAAATCCGTTTATAAACCTTTTTATACCAAATTCGCCTTCCATATTTTTGGCCAGCTGTTGTAAATCATTCATCATTGTCTCCTGATTAGGTGTTGACAGCTGTGAAAACAAGGCTACCGTAATTGAGGAATGCTTTTTGAAACATTTTTCAAACAGTAAGCAATTAATTCTTGTTTCAAGTCAACGTAAAATAAGTTTAAATTGGTAATTCGAAGAAAATAATGTGTCAGTGAGGTGTATTTTATTTTTGTAAGATTTTTTAAAATAGAGAATTGGCTTCTGTTTACAATCGATGAAAACTGGCGGAAATTTTGAAATTTTGATAATTTGTTTAAAATTTAGAAAATGTTTGATTCCGGTCAATATAATTTCGGTAAATTTTGCTTACTGAAATTAGTAAATTTAATCCGTTGGCTTTCAATTAAAGCTAATTTTAAAGCTTGAAGATAACTTATTTACTTTTAAAATTTAAATTTAAATTTATAGAAAAATGAGCGGAGGTACCTACGAAAATGGTTTCTGAGTTGGAGGATTGTGCGTTGTTCCGATTAAAAGAATAATGCTCCGAAAATTGATATTTAATAACATTTTTAAGTAACCAACGTGTACCTCTCCTGTCAACAATAATAATAAAAGAAAACATTCTTTATGGTCCCTTTGAAGGGTATTTAAGCTAAGTTTTTCTAGCCAGACAAACCAGTGTTGATAAACAAACGGCAACCGGTTACGACGCTCGACTTAAACGAAATTCTCTTCACTTTCAACTGTCTTCATCACCAAGACACATTTTTCTCCTTCACTTTCTCCCTCACCTCTTTTTTTCTCACACATACACACGAAGAAATCACATTTCTTGCAAAACAAACGTATTCTGACAAATTTAAGAACTTTAACACCCACACGACGAGAAAAAATTAATTGGAAAAACCGAAATAAAAATATCTTATATTTTTATATTTAAACAAATTTTTCGCCTTTTTCTTTGTTGTCGGCTGATTCAAATTCCCGACAAACATTATAATTCTCATATTTTGTATTTATTAATACAACATCTCTCGAGATGGGAGATATGTTTGTATATTAAAATACAAAATAGACTCCCTTGTAACTATTTATAGAGACTTTGTGGTAGAAAATGAAATCGACGGCAGACCTAAAGGAGACTACCACCACCTTTAAATTTGTTGCTTTAAATTGTTTTTTTTTTATTTTTTTAGCGCAGTCTTATCGGTTATTGCATAAAGTTTCCGATTATCAAAAAAAAAATTGAAAAAATGTCAAAATTAAAACAATTTTAGGGGTGAGGCTCAGTTTCTCATACAACATTATATAGTGGGTTGCTTATTGTTGTAGGTTAATGGAATTTGGCCTTGTGGTAGATAGCTCACTAAGTCAAAATGATTATAAAATCAAGAAAAGCAAATTGAGTTGAAAATAACATTTATATGTACACATTTCAATTAATGTTTTACAATTAAAGCAATATTTGAAATAAAGGTCTAACGGAGGTTAGAATGTTCATTGCAAATAATGAGCTGAAAGAGATAAAAGGCTTAGGAATGTGGGGAGCGGAGGTATGTAAGGAATGTCTTTGAAGTAGTCGCTCCTGAGGTCAGTAAGTGCTTTTGAGACAGTGGAAAAGAAAAGAGGCAAGTATAGTAGCCGCTCGACTTAAGTCAAGGGGAGACACTGGCTACTCTCGCCTGTCTGTCTGACTGCTGGGTGCTTGTCTGTATCCGCCTTTTATATCTGCTTTTTGGATTAAAAGCAGCTCGTTTTAGATTTCATCCTTGTATTTGATTCTGGGCTTCCTATTGGCTGGTAAATAAAATTCGCGTAGGCTCGCGAAAGGGAAATGTGATAATTTGATTGATTTTTTTTTTCACCGGAACATCTGCGCGAACACGAATGCGCAACGACGATTTTTGGTCATTTACCTCCTGGTCGGTATAGAGCAAACATCCGGTCCCTCGCTTTTGCTTGGTTGGTTTCACCACATAGGAAATCGATCCTCCATTTCGTAACCACTTGCGTTGGAGTCACTTTGTTTTGTTTATTTTTGAGATGAGTTATTGCTCTTGTTTTTTGTCTTTGTCAAGTTTTCTTCAGGTACTCTTCCTCGGAAACTCCAAGAATGGCTTTATTCAAAAATTTTGCAAAGGATTCAGTTGTTGTATAAGCGCAAGCAACAAAGTTAATTGCACAGGATCAATTTAAGATAACGTTGTATAAAAATCTGAGTCCCGCATAAAATTATTTAAATGTTGAAATTTTACATTTTTTTTTATTTTTATTTATTTATTTATTTTTTGTCAATTGGAAAGTTTAGGGTTTAATTAATAAGATTGCACTGAAAAAAGTAAAAAAAAAATTGATAATCAACAAATTTACAGGTGGTGGTAATGTCGTATCGGTGAGTGATTCCAAAATGGAGGAACAATTTACTATAACGTTGTATGAAAAACTGAGCCCCCTCTAAAATTGTTTAAATATTGAAATTTTTCAAATTTTTTTTTTTTTTTTGTCAATCGGCGAGTTTAGGGTGTAATCGATAAGATTGCACTGAAAAAAGTAAAAAAAAGAAAAAAATGAAAAGCAACAACTTGAAAGGTGGTGGTAGTCTCCTTCAGGTCTGTCAAATCGACAAATAAAATAATAATAATGAATAATAAAAAAAAAAGAAAGACTGTATAGTCTCAAAATTAGAATTCTCAGAGTCTCATGATGCGCGAGGATATACTGTAGATTTTTTCCATAATGCTGACAGTAAAGGAACCGGAAATATATAGGGGATATCTTATCTGTTCCTTTTCTAGTTGTAGTGGGATTCCGTTTGTAGTGAAGGGTAATTGTATACTGTTGCAGGTTAACGGAATTTGGCCTTGTGGTAGATAGCCCACTATAAGTCATAAAATGATTATAAAATCAAGAAAACCAATTTGAGTTGAAAATAACATTTATATATACACATATTAATTAATGTTTTCACAAATAAAGAAAGACTTGAATATAAGGTTAAATGTTCATGGAATATAATAAGCTGAAAGAGATTAAAGGCTTTGGAATGTGAGGAGCGGAGGTAGGCGAGGAATATCTTTGAAGTAGTCGCTCCTTAGGTCAGTAAGTGCTTTTGAGACAGTGGAGAAGAAAAGAGGCAAGCATACTACTGCTTATTTTGTATAATACAACAAAAATGTGCCACAAAGCACTTAAGGGGATGGGGGAAGGCTGGTCTTCATCTGTCATACCATAAAATCCTAGCTAACCCCAATCACTGACCCAAAGAATTTATACAATATTTCTTGCAACAAAACATTTTTTTTATCATTCTTACTACAATCACCACAATACCTCAATGACTCTATGAAGTCATAACTCGTCCCATATTTACAATTTGTCTGTAGGAAGTGGGGAATAAATTAACAACTTTTAAAACAGAAAACCATTATCGATATTTATACAATGCATAATGATATTTACAAGGAACTAAACAAAATTTTGGGTAAATTTTTGTTTTGTTCCCCGAAGGCCTTTACCCCTTCAAATCTTTCGAAAACATCCTTATTTCAGTGCAAAAGAAATGCTGAACTCAAATCGATAATTGTTTATTAACGAAACCTAACTTTTTTCATTTTTACAACCAGAAAAATATCGAACTTCTTTTCGTTGTTTATCTCACTCCATAACCACGGTTCAAAACATGTTATTCACTGCTGAATTACTTCACGCGTAGATTGGCGATTTTTTTACCAATTTACCTTCCTTTTTGCTATTCTTGCGCGGAAATTGAGTTCCGAATCCAAACAAATCGCGGAGTAATAGCTCAAAGGAAGTAAACGGGCCGTAATAAGTATCCTACGCCCCAAGTCATTCAGCGGTGAATCAGATATGAGAACGGTGGTAAGGGGTGACATATAGTCCGACTTTTTTTGTGGTCGAAAACAGGAAAAATGGTAGGTTTCTTCAATAAACAATTATCAATTTGATTTCAGCATATACATTTGTACGTAATTAAGGAAGTTTAGGAAAGAATTGACGGGGTAAAGATCTTCGGAGAACAAAACAAAAATTTACCAAATTTTGTTTGTAATATCCCTTCCCAAACAATTCTTAATTTTGACAGAAATATCAGTTGATTGGGGGAAATGTATGCGGGACTTAGATAAATCGAAAACAGTCATTCGACCAAACATACACACAATTACACACTCATAGACACGCCAATAAATACCAAAAAAAAAAAAATACTCGAAAACGAAAAGTGCTCCGCATCCACCAGGGAACTAACATTTCTGGTCACTTAACGGGATGTGGGATGGGAAATTAAAGTAAATAAAGTGATGACAAAAATAAAAGGGGTCAATGAGCATACATCCCTTAGCCAAGTTAACTTTGCGTAAAAACTAAAAACCTAACAAACCTAAACTTGTAGCATAGGGAGCTGGTTAATATTTATTTGATTCGGCCTTGTGTCAGACTTAGCCGAACACCCTACAGCTTACAAGTTTTATGCAGAATTATCATCAGAAAGTTTTTCATCATCAGAAGGTTGGTTGTCGGCAAGTTGGAATATGTGGAATTGTGTGGAGTAGCATAAGAAGAATAAAATATACATCCTGCATTTTAAAATAGAAATTTATTAAAGGAGGAATAACATAAGTTGTAAATGTTAATGTTCATTGAGAAAGTTAAGTGTATCAAGAGTTAGTACAAATGTTCTAGTTGTAATTGTTGAAATAGATAAGGAGAAAGAAAAAGAGAAAGAGAAAGAGGACAATGTCCGGGTCGCTCGAAGTTGAAAGTTACATTTTAGTGTTGTCTTTCTCGCTGCTTCCATCTGACTGACTTGACTGACGTTGATGAAGTCCTTTTATTGCCATCTAAATATTTTCACACTTACACGCGAAGTCCTTTTGGTCTTGCAAGTCGCTCCCATTCATCAAAAATCATTTTAACATCTACTTGCGAAATCTGGTTTCGACTTTTTCGTTAAGCAGACGGTCAATCCTTTTTCTATTTGTGAAAACCAGGATTTCACACCTCATTGTGATTTTTTGTAAAAGTGAAGAAGGTTTATTTTAATTAATTTCTTATCCGCTACAAACTAACCTATTTTGGGCGGAGTTGCCAACATACATTTGATGATATATATTTATATATATATATATATATATATTTATATTTGATACAGTTTTCCTGATATCCTAGTGCCTAACCGGGATCAAAATTCCACTCTAAATCGGCTGCGTTCACTCGAGAGATGCGTGCAAGACTCATCCACCTTTTTGCCAAATTCTGATGGATGGAGTTGTCGCTTTTTCGTCCTGATCTTGACTTTAAACTGATGCTTAAAGAACAAGATCAGTTAAGAAAATGTATACTTCTTGTTTTCACAGAATTCCTTCTGTCACGTCGTCCATATAACGACTCGCATAACACATAGCAAGCACAATAACACATAATGCTCAGCTTTAGTTAACGACGACACCACATTGCTACAAACAGAACTGGCTCCAAGAACAAAGAACTTTCCTCGTAGCATGCGAACCGTGATGTCTTCAATAAACTTGCACAACAGAAGTACGACCTTGCAGTGGAGGAAGGCGTGAGCCAGAGTCTCCATCGACTCACGGTAGCAAACACAATTGGAAGAATTTCCCAAACCCACTAAATAATTTTTTTTTCCGACTCGGATAGCCCTTCGCATTACCAGCCAGGTGAGTGATGCCTCATCATTAGTGAGGCATTTCAACCCAGTTGCCTAAGACCATATCAAGTGAACCTCCTACTTTGTTAAACCGAGCTCGCCAACCTCACTAATACATGATATAATGCCTTACGAGACAACGCCTGGACGTCGGAGACGCCATCCGTCGCCCGTAAGAGGAACTTGAGGGTTAACTGGCATTCATGATAGAGAGAGCACTTGCCTCGGAGTAAACGGTGAGCCTCCTCCTCACACGAGTACACACTTCGTAGAGGTTGTCCGCTTTTGCCTTTGCTTTACATTGGTGTGTTGGAGCCTTTCCTTCACAAGGCACCCCGATTTGTCGTTCCGAGTCGATATCCACTGCACAACAAAAAGGCTCGATCCGTCGAAACAAATCAGACCGCTTTGTATGATCATTGGGCACATAAACTCTAATGATACGAAGAGACTTATCCTTTATGGCAGCATCCAAAGCCTGCCCGCCAGATCTGCAAAGACAAGAGCACACGCCGCATTCAAAGACTCACTAGCCAGGTGACACCTCTCGAGCGCCCACTGAATAGAGGACAAGCTTCTCTGACAGTATATATTCACGGTCGCGTGTCGAAAAACGGGTTTCCTGTATACAACATACATCTAAACTGAGGGGCACCACGAGGTGGTGTAATTGTTAGCAAGCTTGTCTCGCTAGAACCATTACAATTGAGAGTGAGTTCGATCCTCACTAGGTGTCCCATACTTTCGGCTTTGTGCCACATCTAAGCTGCGCTT
The DNA here is from genome assembly GCA_037127315.1 of Ascarosepion bandense. Lineage (NCBI taxonomy): Eukaryota > Metazoa > Mollusca > Cephalopoda > Sepiida > Sepiidae > Ascarosepion > Ascarosepion bandense. Next base: position 1,607,931 of record JBBBDQ010001566.1, read on the forward strand.
AGAAAATCGCCTTATATCTCCACTGAAAAACTGAAGATCGCAAGCGACCCCGCCCTGCGAGTCCTCGACCTCAGGTCTCGGCCATTTATACTAGCCAACCAGAATACCATGATCGGTCCGATTAGGGTTGGGGATCAGCACTAAACATGACCGGGGTTAGGAGACATACGGACTGTCTCATTAAGCGTTGGTCCATCTCATTTTTGAGTCAAGTAACATGTCACAATTGTCCGAGGGGAACATTAATTTCAGAGCTCTATACAGGGGTGTGCGTTGTGGTGCAGTGGATATCGACTTGGAACGAGAAATCAGGGAGTCGAGTTCGAATTCCAGTTGAATTCATTGCGTTCATTTACGCGCAAATACCCTTGGGAAAGGTATTAATCCGTCTCTTTCCTCCACTTATGGGTTAAACAACAGGACAGTTTGGGTTCTTTAGTCTTGGCTGGCAACCAGTCTACCGCAGAAAGTAATGGCAACTTAATGCTGGTTAATGTTCTGCCCAGTCAGTCATGTCTCTTTCGAGACATGATCGTCCAAGCGTGTATCACGTATGGCACTAAACTAACTGATACAGGGATGGGTGAACAAAAGAATAGATCCTCTCTGAACAGAACTGGTTTTATTTTTTCGAAGAAAACCCGGGGGGTGGATGTCCTGAATGCCTCCTTAAGCATTTCCTATATTTGTTGGGATCTCTGTCCCGATCGTACAACAGTTAACACTCTCTTGGCGTTAATGAAATTTCTCTGGATTTCCACTTTTTTTTAAATGAACTTCTTTGAACTTCAGAAAGATATGGCAAATCTTCAATTTTTTCGGATTTGTGTTAGAACCTTTTCATCATGTTCCTTCGTCACCCGGCACACGTCTTCCTCTATATCAGCGGTCGGCAACCCTCGGCCTGCCGGCCACATCCGTCCCTCGAGTGAATCTTGTCCGGCTCTCTACCTTACCCTGGACACGATAGGCAAACTAAACCAAAGTGACAGTTGATAGCCTGAATATATTGCGTCGAAATTTTAAAAAATTATTTCGTTTTACCTGGAGAATATGTTTTACTTTATTTTATTTTATTTTATTTTATTTATTTATTTATTTTTATTTATTTATTTTTTGTAGGGATCGCCAAAAGTGAAAGTGAGGCCGTACTAGCGTACGGCCTCACTTTCACTTTTTCTGTGAAATTGCTTTCGTGAGCGGGCACTTTTAAATGAATATAAAATAGTGTTTTCAACCGATTTTAATGAAGTTTTTTTCAGTAGTGATTTATGAAACATTTATTTTTAAGATGTAATATTTTTTAACAAAATTCCCGTCAGATATTTAATGATATTGAATCTTTGCTTTCTGCAAACACAGAAACTTTATTCACAAATTTAACATGGTTCTTCTCCATGGCACTGGAGCGATAGCTGTTTGGCCTTCCACCATGATTCTGCATAGGTTTTTGGTCCTCACTCTCCAGACCCCTGCTCTATTGCTTATGAATTTAGATTTTTTTCTTCATTTGTTTCTGTCAATGAACTTCTTTGTCTTTTTATGTTGTTTGATTTTTTGGAGAATTAATCGGTGTATGAGCAGGGGATGGATTTGGTATATTTGTCTGTTACCTTCTTTTTAGGGGTTTTGGTAAATTTTCGTTTTAGGTCCCGAAGGCTTTCCCCGCTTCAAATTTATCCAAAATAGCATTATTTCTGTGCAAATGTATATGCTGAACTCAAATCAACAATTAGTTATTAAAGAAACCTACCTTTTTTTATCTGAACGTCCAGAAAAAGAAAAAAAAACGAACTACATCTCGCACTTTTTGTCTCCCGTAACTCTCACGAAGTCATGTAATTAACTGCAGAATGACTTTCTGCGTAGGCAACAAATTTCGGCCGATTTACTTCCCTTACTGAAACTTCCGCCTATTTACTTCCTGTAATGAAAGTAATACGCGTAGAAATAAAATCGCTTATTACTTTCATTACAGGAAGTAAATAGGCGGAAGTTTCAGTAAATCAGCCGAAAATAGACCGAAATTTGTTGTCCTACGTCAAAAGTCATTCAGCAGTTAATTACATGACTGCGTTAGAGTTACGGGAGACAAAATATAGTTCGATTTTTTTCTGGACGTTCAGATAAAAAAAGTTAGGTTTCTTCAATAACTAATTGTTGATTTGAATTCAGTATATACATTTGCACAGAAATAATGCTATTTTGGATGAATTTGAAGTGGGGAAAAGCCTTCGGGACCTAAAACGAAAATTTACCGGGGTTTTTGTTATTTGAGGTTTTTTGAAAGTGGTCATTTTTAGATGCCGTAGAAGATAAAGATTTTGTAACTGGAGGTGAATCCATGATGTGTTTTTTATGTGAAGGGGAAAACGGTGCCGAAAAAGAGGAGCGCGCTGCTGGAGGTTGCTGCGATCTTTTCGACATTAGCATTTCTTTCAAATGTTCGATTTTTTTCTTCTTTCTCAAAACTTGGTTCGTACTTTTTTAGTTTCATTGCTTTCATCTTGTTGGCGTAGCTAGCCATGCCGTCGCTCTTAGAATTAAGTACGAGTTGGACTGTGTGTGTGTCCTTAGCTGTACGGGTTTCCGAGGAATGAGGTCCAGAGCTTCCCTCGAGTCTTGCCAATGACCAGCCATTCCTTCTTCGTAACCGCATAAGCAGTTGGCAAAGGTTTTTCAGGAAACGAGGGCCAAACATTTAAAACCAATCAGGGATCTTACCATATAGAGGGGGTATCTATTCTTTTTCTGTTAGTAGTGGGAGTCCGTTCTAGTGAAGGGTAGTTGTATATTGTTGCAGGTTAACGGAATTTGGCCTTGTTGTAGATAGCCCACTATAAGTCATAAAATGATTACAAATCAAGAAAAGCAAATTGAGTTGAAAAATAACATTTTATATATACACATATCAATTAATGTTTTTACAATTGAAGTAATACTTGAAATATAGGGCCAACGTAGGTTAAAATGTTCATGGCAATAAAATGCTGAATGAGAATTAATGCTTAGGAATGTGGGGAGCGCTATGAGTAAGGAATGTCTTTGATGTAGTCGCTCCTTAGTAGTTTTGAGGCAGGGAAGAAGGAAAAAGGTAAGGGAGGCGAGCGTAGTATGCCACTTGACTTTCGGTCAAGGGAACTACTAATTACTCTCTTCTCCTTGCGTCGGTCTGCCTGTAGATGCTTTCTGTATCAGCTTTTTATATCTTCTTTTTGGATCACAGCAGATCACTTTGGATTTCACACTTGTATTTGATTCTGGGCTTCCTATTGGCTGATAAATAAAATTCGCGTAGGCTCGCAAACTGGAAATTTAATATTTGATTAATTTTTAGTTTTCAAACGGAACATCTGCGCAGAGCCGGCGGCGCACGGACGACTTTTGGTCATTTTCTTTTTGGTCGTGAAAGCGCTAACATCCGGTCCATCGCTTTTGCTCGGTATCACCACAACCACACTGGTCCTAATTGTTGGCATGTCCATCACAGGCGAGACGGAAACAACAGACTCGACCAGAGTGGAGTTCGAGTCGGCTGGACCAGAACTCCAGATGCTTTCTTCTCTGAGCAGGAAGAAAAGAGGCTTTTTTCATTTTATTCTGTGTTGTCTTAATTTTAGCTCGTGCATTTTTTTACGGGTATCGTAATTCTGGCCATTTGCGACCAGCACACTTTTTTTCCATTTTCCTTGTAAAATCCTCCTGTTACTTTCTTCTTTATCCGGTGGACGATTTTTAGGGTGAGGAGGAATAAACAATTGACCAAACGAAGAAAATCAGAAATCGTAAAAAAACAAATTAACACACACACACACACACACACACACACACACACACACACACACACACACACGCACGCACGCACGCACGCACGCAAAAAAAGTGTGGAAAATAATTTCTTAACTCACAAACAGTAACAAAGAGCAAATAAAATGGAAGACTAGGTTTAACAGCAAACAAAGGAAATTACAAAAAATTTAACGAGCGAAAATAAAAGAAAACTACAAACAATAAAACAACGCAAAAGGATGGGGTATTTGAAATTAAACAATGCAGAATATTTAAAAAATGAAACTTAAAAATAAAACTTAAATTAAACGCACGTGTAAAGAAAAAAAAGTTTCACCTATCAAGAAAAGAAAATGGCCGAAATCAACTAAAAATAAAATTGACAAAAGATTCTAAGGACGGTGGTTTTAAGAACAAAGAAATAAAAAAAAAACTTAAACAAGAAAAGAAAAATTAAATCAAAAACACAAAAAGGACGTTACACCAGAAAAATAAGAAAATAACATTGCAGTGGGAGGCTGAAATAAAAATTATTACTGTGCACTTTTTCGTTTTACAATATGAGCACAGAAAAAAACTTCACGTAAAAAATAAAGCTTTTTATTACAGTCGAGAACAAGCTACAACAAGCCTCTCTAAGCTTGTTGCTATGCAAGCTGTGGGCTTGTAATGAGACAATGTACTAAACGCTTAAAATGGTCAGCGTAAATCACACCATTTCTTGAAATCACCTTTCCCAGAATTTAAATAATTTACGCCAAAATCAGCCCACGCAATTGACTCATGACCAGACAGTATAAAATAGAAAACGCGCCTAAAATCAAACAGTTGGACCCTAGTGGAAAATGGATTTAGTGGAGAATCGACAACACATCTAAATCCGTCACTTGTAAAAATTAACTACTTCGAAAAAATTCACCAATTCCTTAGTGAGACTCATTCTTATAAAAATGAATATTCTCACTATCGCTTGAATTTCAACCCTGAATCTAAATATATTCAATCATTATTCAACTATTATTATTTATTATTGATAAATGAAATTGTACTAATTGTTTATTCTGTGCATATCTAGACCTCAATTGATTTATACATCTACTTTGAATGAACCGCCAATCTTTGGCAAGTAACATCATACTATCAATGCGTTGGTTGTTTTTCTTTCCTGCCACTCTTCCTATCTGGCCTTAAAGTTTTTAAAGAAAACTTTATCGCCAATATGAAGTGATTTAGCAGTTTGAAAATTTTCATATTCTTTTTATTTCCAGGCAGTAATTTGCTGAAAACACGTCGCATTTTCTTAGCAGACATGAGCTCTGTAGATGACATTTTAGCGGTGACGTTTGCATTTGCATTCTCCTTTAGCTTTTTTTAATGCTCTTTTGAAGGTGTCAACAAACCTCTCGGCTTGACTATTCGATCTCGGATGATAAATCGGTGTTGTTATGTGTTCAACCACTTGGATTTGCAGATATTGTTAAACTCACAATAACTAAACTGAGTTCCCTTATCGGATATCACACTGTCAGGTACTCCAAACGTTGCAAAAAGCTCACGTAAGAATTTAATCGAAACTGCGGTAGTCGGTCGTTTACATTTCAATACCTCGGACCATTTTGTGAAACTGTCAGCACAATTAAAAAGTATAACGATTTAGTGGTCCAGCAAAGTCCATATGTAGTCTTGCTTATGGTTTATAGGTGCTCAGCCATTCCTGATAATTTATAGGTGATGATTTTGCTGCTGAATTACAACCATTCAGTTAGTTAAGTGCCAGACGTGAAACACGCTTGGGCGATCATGTCTCGAAAGAGACATGAATGACTGGGCAGATGATTATCCCGCAGTAGGTTGCCATTGTTTTCTGCGGTAGACTGGTTGCCAGCCTAGGCTATAGAACCCAATCTGTCCTGTTATTTAACCCATAACTGGAAGGAAGAGACGGATTAATACCTTTCCCATGGGTATTTGCGCGTAAGTGAATGCAATGAATTCAACTGGAATTCGAACTCGGCTCCCCGATATCCACTGGACCACAAGTGTGTGTGTGTAAATAAGGACAAAAGTAAAAGTTATCTTTCTTCTCCTTCTTCTTCTATGTGCCTTGTCCTTTCAGGACGTAGACAATCATGGCCTTCCATGATTTCCTATCCTTGGTGGCTCTTAGCACGCTTTTTCCTGTCATACCATACAACCCCTGTTCTGCCATCCACCCGCTCAGGCCAGTCATTTTCTAAAATTGTATTTTGAATATCTTTGTCTAACTTTGGCCAATATCAGCTTAGCTTCCCACATGAGATTTCATCGTCACTATTTCTGAATGCCTTCCGTGAAACTGTTTCAAAATCATTTTTTGTAATGATGACAGAGTTAATAGTCTGTTCGCGTACAAAAGTATTCCAACAAAAATAGTAAATGCTGTATTATTGTTACCAGGGTTAGTTTTAGTTTTACTCCGTTATTGTTACGATGATAATTTGCCAATCCGAGATGTGACTGTAGGGTTAGCAAATTTAAATTTGTCGGGGGTGGTATTTGCTCTAGTAGTTTTGGTCTTCTTCTTTTCTCATCAATTATCTGACCTAAGTATTTAATTCTGTCCATAAAGAACTGACATTTCTGTTTACTGATTTGGAATTCGTAATCATATAGTCTCTGAAATACTTGTTGAATCAGTTTTACGTGCCGTATTTTCGTAGCGCTCTTAATAAATATGTCATCAATATAAGCCACATTAGCGTCTAGCCCAACAAACATCGTATCCATTGTTTGCTGAAAAATTCCTGGCGCTACTTTTACGCCGGGGTCCTGAGCATGGCGGTAAACTGCATCCGGCAGCAAGGCTTCTGATTGGGGAGTTGTGAGGAGCATAGAACCACCTCTTAATTTCTGTTGTTCCCAGGTCCACTCTGACTCAGAGTGATAGCACCTGTTAGGGTTTCAGCTATGGGCAAATAGTTAACCCCCACCAAAACTGGAGTTAAAACACTATGAAAGTATAAAAATACACTTTATAGAAATATATTCATAAAGATAGACTTTTATAGAAAAATGGACATTTTTGAAGGACAAATATTACCAAAACTACATTTTTAAGAACAAAATTAATGCCATAACACTTTTTTGAATGAAAAAAAAAATATTCTCAGCAAAACATTTTTGAATACAAAACTAGAAGACATTTTAAGTTTTCTAAAATAAAAAAAATAAAAACAAAAATTTTTAGTTAAAATCTGACTAAATCAACCTCCTCCCTATAACTGAACATTAAAAAATACTTTAAAACCCAACCTTTTTGGCATTAAATAACCCACAGAGGTGTTGATATGCCGTTATACAAACTCAAACTGAAACTTTTATGCCGAATGGTAATCTTTTAAATTTGCAGAGCCCTTTATGTGTATTAATAGTCAAATACTTCTGACATTTCTCATCCCCTTCATTTTAAAGATATGCCTCAGATACGTCAATTTTTTAAATTAATTTACCACAATTTAATTTGGCAAATATATCCCCTGGAGTTGGTAGACGATATACATGTAGTAGGATGCAGTTTTAACCCAGTCGACAAATCTGCACATTTACATGGCCCATTCAGTGTAATGTTTTTCAATAACTCCCAAGTTTTCAAACTTATCTGGTTCGGTGTTAATAGACTCTGACACGGTATCTTTCTTTTAGACATAAAAAAACTGGTATCACATTTCTTTTTTACTTTAAAAAATGCCTTTGACTTTGTACATTTTCCCAACTCTTCTGAGAAAATATTCAGAAACTTATTTTTGAGCTTACTCGTTTCTTTAGCTGTAATATTTTCCCCTGACGAACAATGAACTTTTCGAAAGAATGAATTAATCGGCTAATTTCACAGTACAACTAATTTTAGCCAATCAACGCCTAGTAAATTCCAGTTGAAAATTTTTAATGCGTAAACATCAACGTTTTTAGATTTACCCGCAAGAGCGATGTTACGCGTAATTTTACAAAGAAAAATGTATTTTCTTGCCCTATATTCTTCTTGAAACTTTGTCGTTTCTTTGCAAGTTAAGCTTATCAGTTCTGTTCCGAGTTTATTCATCCATAATTGTAATATCGCCATTATTGTCCAACTGAAATCTCAGCGGAACGTTTTTCATTTTTACTGTCACAAATTTTCTATTGCTTGACCTTGTTGTGTTGCTTCGTTTTGGTATAATTAGAAGATAACACAAACTTGAATTAATGATGTTTATTTTTGGCATAAAACTTTACGTTTTTACATCAAGTTACAACATTTAAATTTTGTGTGGATGCAGGAGCAGACCAGCTAAATTCTCTTCACTGTGGGATGCTAGTAGTAAACGCGTCTATCCCTTCTGGACTCTAGTGGTCAACTGACTAGCGTCCTTCTCTTTTCAAATCTCCTACACAAAACTAATGTCCTTAACTCCTACTTCTTACTCCTACTCCTACCAAAAGAAACGGTTTCTTATTTTGCCGCCCAATTTTGAATTCTTAGCGTCAGTGTGTCTATCTTTTTCTATGTTTAGAACACTCGCCATTTTATAAACCATAACAACCTTTTCAGTTTTTTGTTTGTTTATTTGTTTTCGTTTGTTTTTGTTTTTTTATTTATTTATTTATTTTTTTTATTTTTAAAATGGTAGCACTACTTTGTATACGGACAGGTAACGAATTCGGCAAATATAGAGAGATAGAAAGGGGCGTAAGACAAGGATATGTCTTTTCATCGGATCTATTCAACTTGTACAGCGAAAATATTTTGAGGACCCTAGAAGTTTTACCTGGATTTGTTATCGGAGGCCACAATTTAAACAACCTAAGGTAAGCTGATGATACAGTGCTGATAACAAACACAGAAAGGAAACTACAATACCTCCTACAGAAGATATCTGAAGAGAGAGACAAGAAAGGACTACAAATAAACTGCAAGAAAACCGAATGCATGGTCATCAGTAAAAAGAGCAGCCCAATATGCCAAATACAGGTCGGGGATACTAGAATAAAGCAGGTACAAAAATTTAAATACCTGGGAAGCGTTAGAACAGAAGACAGAAAAGGCGACACAGAGATCCGAAGGCGAACTGGCATGGCGAAAGTAGCATTCCAGAAGTTGAGTAATGTATTAAGAAACAGGAAAATTTTGCTAGAAACAAAGAATAAAACCAAAAAATCGTATTATTGTTTCTTTTTATCCCAACACTCTGGCTCTATACACTCTTCATTATTACTATTATTTTATTACTTGTTTTATTCCATGTAATAATTGTTGCTTTTTATCCCAACACTCTGGCTCTATACACTCTTCATTATTACTATTATTTTATTACTAGTTTTATTCCATCTTATTATTGTTACGTTTTATCCCAACACTCTGGCTCTATACACTCTTCATTATTACTATTATTTTATTACTAGTTTTATTCCATGTAATAATTGTTGCTTTTTATCCCAACACTCTGGCTCTATACACTCTTCATTATTACTTTTATTTTATTACGAGTTTTATTCCATCTTATTATTGTTGCTTTTTATCCCAACACTCTGGCTCTATACACTCTTCATTATTACTATTATTGTATTACTTGTTTTATTCCATGTAATAATTGTTGCTTTTTATCCCAACACTCTGGCTCTACACACTCTTCATTATTACTATTATTTTATTACTTGTTTTATTCCATGTAATAATTGTTGCTTTTTATCCCAACACTCTGGCTCTATACACTCTTCATTATTACTATTATTTTATTACTTGTTTTATTCCATGTAATAATTGTTGCTTTTTATCCCAACACTCTGGCTCTATACACTCTTCATTATTACTATTATTTTATTACTAGTTTTATTCCATCTTATTATTGTTGCTTTTTATCCCAACACTCTGGCTCTATACACTCTTCATTATTACTATTATTTTATTACTAGTTTTATTCCATCTTATTATTGTTAGCTTTCCTCATCATCATCTGTGTTGACACAACTTCTAACCCCGGTGCAAACAACGCAAATTCTGAAAACGTCATTTATTTCCAATAATATTTGAACTCATCGCTCATACATGGACTTTTCTTCTTTATGCATAAAATGCTCGTGAAAATCAGAAATTTATAAACATCCTTCCACTGTATCTCTCTCATTTTCCCTGCCATCTTCGTTTTAGCAACTCATAGTAGTTAGTCATAAATTGTTCTGAAGTTAAGCTTGTCAGAAAACATCAAGAATGAGAATGCTTAACAGTTAAAAAATATAAATGATTAATAGTATTATTTATTCAATATCGGTAAAAAGTATCTGATTCATATGCACATGAATCAAGGATTTCAACATTAACCATTCTTTCTCAGTTACTCAGGGTGCATAATATTATATTCTTCTCTTCTTTTATAATGCTTTGCAGATGGTGAAGTTTTCATGCCACTAAAGTTGATTACAGACGCGAATAAATAATACCTTTATGTAGGTAAAAGTTGTTAAAACTTTCTCTTTATTGCAATGTCCTGTTTATAAAGCACAACTCATTTTCTCATTGACTTTCTTGTTATTGATTGCCGCCATGTGTGTTTTAATGGCCATATCTTTGTAATATTCTAAAACCTTTTCTTTTATTAACGGACTTCCTGCTAAATTACCATCCCAAATTGTGTTTATTTATCTATGTTTAGAAATTTTGTGGAAATATTGGCAAAAAATTGCACCTATTTGCATCTGCTTGAAGTTTTGCAACCTTGAAACGTCTTTATTTTTGTGTGTGTGGCATTTGTCTCGTAAATTTTTTCAGGTGTCTAGGTTGTGTGACACTTATCAGCAAGAAAAGCAGATTCAGCGAGACAATTTCAAATTCAGTTCTAGTTTGTTGCATTCACTTTCGCACAAATTCCCTTGGTAAAGGCATGAACCCATCACTTTTTTCCCTAATCTAATTAAGTTTTAAATAGCAGGATAGCTTGGACTCTCAAGCCTAGGGTTACAGCCAATCTGGGAAAAATACTATATTGAGTTCAAAACTATAAAGAAGACAACAGGAATCCACTCAAATATCTTACCCAAGAAGTCATAACAATTCAAGAAAGGAAATCTGTAGAGAGCCATGATCGCCTAATCCTAAAGCAGTGTTTCTTAGCGTGGGCAATAGTGCCCCCTTGTAAGCCCTGTTATGTTTTAAAAAAGGCTACTGGGAGTTTTTATTTCATTTTAGGGGCAGTGAATATATTCAGAGAGATGGTGGGCATTTATTCATTTTTTTTATTTTTAATTTTCAAAAGTTATTCAATATTGGCTACAAAAGGAAATTTCTGAAAAATATCTAAAGCTCTCGGAGCTATCAAACTTTTCTTCATTGCTTTTCCAACTTCCATGACAATTGTAGGAATGAAAATTATTTTTGAGCTAAAACCTAAGTGTTATCTTGAAAAATTAATTCAGTATAATATTCAAATTTTAATTTGATAGCAGGGCGTTGACAAAAAAACGTTTTTGCCCAAAGTTGGTGCTGGTTGAAAAAAAAAAAGTTTGGAAACGTTTTCCTAAAGAGACGGCGCTTAAAGAAGGGACGACTACTTCAGATCAACATTTTCATTTTTTTTTCTGAAGATGGAACGTTGGCCCAATATTTAAAAACATGACATTCCAAATTCAAATTACAACTAAAATTATTTGTGTCTCCTGTGCAGTAGTGTACTGTGCGATTGGCAGAAAAAATATTTACCTATTTGCATATGTTGCATATGTTGGTTATAGAATAAATAAAGTGTAGAGTAATGAGTCAGATCACAGGAAGTTAATTACTGAACATATGTCATAAAACAACATTGTACAACAATATGGTATCGATGATTGGTTGTTTAAGTCGCTTGGACGAACAAGAATTTGTTGAGACTTGTATCCGGTGTTTTGCAGCCCAGGTTAGGACTAAAAAAATGAAGACAGCAAGGCAAGCGGGGAGAAAATGAAATAAGAAATCACTCAATCAGTCCCGGGTCTGACACATAGATGGCGCCACCAATAAAAAATCCATATATTTTTTATGAAGTACAAACCTTCAAATAACACGTGACAAAATTTTGGGCTCAATCAGATTATTAGTTTACAAATTACAGTAATTTAAGTGAAGCTACTGCCGCCAAATTTTCAAAACAATACAGAAATCTGAATTTAGTGTATTGATAAAGCATTGCTTTCTGATGGGAAAATACTGTTCAAGCAAAGCAATGACTTGGTAAGTGTTATTTGGACTCTGCTCCATCGGAAACGACGGTAAAGAGGGGTTATGTTGACTTTAAACGTGGTTGTAGAGAAACATAATGACGCTGAATGCTCAGGTCGCCCCAAATCGGTAGTTATCCCAGAAAAATAAACAAAAAATCCACAGACTTGTTTTGGCGAATCGTAAATTAAAGTTGCATGAGATAGCAGAAGAGTTGAACATATCAGAAGCTAGTATATTATAGTATATTATATGTCAATAAGAAAGCTGTATTCAAAGTGAGTGCTCAGTCGATCAAAAACAAAAACGCGTTTCAACTAAAGACACTGAAATTAGACGTAGAGTTCTGAATAAATTGAAAAATGATCCAACCTTTACTCCCCAACAGATAGCGGAAGAAGATAGTTTTTTTCTAAGTGGCCTGAAGTTCTTAGATGTAGAAATCCCACTACAGAAGTGACAATCTCTCTCTCTCTCTCTCTCTCTCTCTATATATATATATATATATATATATATATATATATATATATATATATACATAGGAGCATACACACAGAAAAAGGCCTACAACAGTTGCTTCAGGTGTACAGAAACTCATCCAGCGACAACACATCATCATCATTACCCCCAGCCGAGTTAATGTTTGCGCGTAAAATCAAGTTACTTCCCCAACAAACACAACCCGGACAAACAAACACGGTGCTTACAAAATGCTACCAACTTGGAGAGAAAGTTTGTTTTTTTTTCGGATGTTTCGGGATAATAAATCTTTCTGGGAAATGGGTGCAATTGAGAAAAGAGTAGAAAACATGGTCTGTATAATTAAAGGTCCCCAGTTTACTTACAAAAGACATTTAAACCAAATCAGAAAACGCCTCTCGGACGATGCTGATCGTGAAGAGAAAGCAGTCATGACTGTCATTCACGATACGTTTGACATGCCAATTCTGCAAGCGGCCCCGGAACATCACTGTTTAAGAAGAAAAAGAAAAATGACGGATTTTATCGTCGTTGATCCAAAGAGAAAAAGTATTAAGACTTCTGCAGAGTTGATACTTAGGAGAAGGTTTTATGATAATTTACCCATGCATACATGAACTCTTCCAATTTACCCATGCACACATGAAGTCTTCCAACTCTAAATAAGCAGCAGTTCTGCTTTATGCAGAAGTCTATTCCATCTGACATCTCTGACAGCCGGACCAAACAGTCACGCTGATGACCTTATCATTTTGTATATAATTTTTGTACTACTGTTCTTTGTTAATATATTTGTTTTACTCTATTCCTTTTTTGTGTATTTATTTCTGACCCCTAACAAAGCCACAACAGTCTAAAGAAACGGAACTATGGTCCCGTGTTCAATTGTGACACGATAACTAGATATATATGTATTTTATTATAATAATAGATTAAAATAGAAAATAGATTAGAATAGAAAATAGTTTAAAAACATATTTAACAAAAGTGAAAAAGAAGAGAAAAAAAATAAATAAACGCTTTTTCTTTTATGAGGAAAATTGTCCTCCGATATTTGACTCAGTGATAAAGGTCAGCGGGTTTCGATGACCCGGTAAATATGTGACTCAGTGATAAAGGTCAGCGGGTAGGTTTGCGATGACCGGTCAAAGGCTGTCCTTTATTGTATCTTGACCACACATAAAGCCTTTTCCGGCGGAAGCCTTATTAAGATAAAAAAAAAAGATAACTGAAATTTCAGACTTACAGTCGCCGGTGTTTGTCACCGGTGGTCTAAAGCATTTCCGGATTTCCGCATTTCCGGATTCATATTAAATAAATAGAGCCAGTTAAGTTAAGACGAGAGAGAAGTGAAAGGAGTCAGCCGGGTGCGAACTTGAAGTAAGGGTCTCCGTTCGTCTTGGTATCGTTCAGTTCGGGTTTGTTGATCTCCATTAGAGTTGGAACTGTGTGTCACATTCGCCTGCCCCAACAGACAAGGGTAACTCTAAACGAATAAAGCTTCCTTTTCAACTCATCCAAATTTTGGAAGTTCGTTCCTTACAGTCAATCTTGTACCCCCAGCTGTTCGTCCGACGGTTTCTACAAAAATCCGGCAACATCACAGCGTGGAGAACGGCCGCCGGAGGAAATTGTTAGGACGGACCGTTGGGGTATTACACAATAACGTCATGAAACTTTTTCTAAGTTTTGTAGACTCCTTTTTCTGTGTGGCCTGAAGTTGTTAAAGATAGAAAAACGACTACAATAAAGCAAATATTTAAAGTTGTATTTTCTAGAAATCGTGTCCTTAAAACATTGGTATCAGACAATGCACCAGAATTTTGTGATTAAGGTTTATGCAGTTGGGTGAAGTGGATTGGCTGCTTTCCTTACAAAACACCACCGTATCACTTACAATCTACAACATTTCATAAAGACTGGTAAAAACAGTAAAAATAGAATTGAAGACTTTTGTCCCCAAGTAGAGATACAATTTCTTACCAAGGTTACTGCTTGCTTATAGGACTATTCCATATGCAGACAGATTGTAAAGCCCGTCTGCATAATTGGGAAGACTAATATGATCTCGCGTTATGCGTTGTGGTGCATTGGATATCAGTTCGGAACGAGAAATCGGGGAGCCGAGTTCGAATTCCAGTTGAATTCATTGCATTCACTTACACGCAAATACCCTTGGGAAAGGTATTAATCCGATTATTCCTTCCAGTTATGGGTTAAAAAACAGGACAGATTGGGTTCTATAGCCTTGGTCGGCAACCAGTCTACCGCAGAAAGCAATGGCAACCTACTGCGGGATAATCTACCCAGTCATTCATGTCTCTTTCGAGACATGATCGCCCAAGCGTGTATCATGTATGGCACTTAATTGACTGACTGAATATGATCTCTGTTAACAATGTTTTACTTAATAAATGTAAGAATGTAGTATAAAAAAGACAAAGTAGCCAGTTTTGAGAAAGCTAATTTCATCAAGCAAAGGAGACATTATATCAGAGAAAGAGAAAAAACTAATGGCTCATTTTGACCAAATAAGACCCAAAATTTAAGAAGATTTTGCGATGTAGGAAGATCTTGAAAAAAGAAGAAAGGATGAGTTCTTCAGGAACGGAAAATGTTAACGAAAACGAGCCTATGGTTGATAGCAGGAGTGACTCAAACACATAAGAAGATGAAATGAGGCCAAGATCTCCATTAAAAAGAACAGGGTAGAAAACTCAAGGGAGAGAAGGAAATAGGTTGGAGAAGTGGTCCAAGAACAACGAAAGGCATGAAACCTCTTTTGTTTAGAGAGGTGTAGTGGGATTGGCAATTAAAAACTCAGTTGGGTTTGTTACATTCACTTATGGGCGAATACCCTTGGGTGATCACGAATAAAAAAGAAACATACGGGTCACATCTGTTCCCACCAACTAGTACAGTAAGTTAATGGCCATAATCTGACAAACGTCAATATCCAAGAAAAAATTGCCTTTTACAGGTCTTCAACAAATATTTTCTTAAAATAAGGCTGAATATTAGCTACATGGATTAAAACAGTACATCTCATATTTAGCTTTGTTCCTTCTTTTGAATTATGGGTTCAATCCTTAAATGAAGCAGTGTCTATTAGTTTTGCTTCACATACTGCAAGGTTACATAATGAGGAATAAGGATTAGAAGATTGTGTTGCACCAACATGCTAAGTGGGGATGATTGCCAACTTTGAGATAACGATTCTACCAACGTTTTCAGTGGGGAGGTATGCCTGACTTATAAAATCACCAAGAAATATTACGCATTTTTCTCAACCGCTTTACTGGTTTTCTTTTTCTTTCTCTCAATATTTTTCATTCTTCTCTTTTTCTTTAATTTTCTTAATCACTAATTCTCCCGCTGAAATCAAAGTAGAAATGCGTAGGCGTTAAGAAAATATTAAAAAAAAACCATAGTCTCTTTTCTCTTTCTTCTTTGCCTCGCTCTTAAATGGCCCACAGATCGCATGCACGTACATGTGTATGGAGCCTCGCGACATTGCCGTCGAAGATTCAACCAATGCCAACCAACCAAAGGAAAACATGTTGAAAAATATTTTACACATACACACACAAAAAGAATAAACAGAAAATCAAAAATTAATTCAAGAGACAGTCCCCACACTCAAAAACCTGAACAAATTATAACATAACACATGCCAACAACAACCTGCTACTACGTTACACCGGACACACGCATAAAACCAAATATGGTATATTCACGCGAAACCCTTCATAAACTCAACACCGAAATACACATAAAATGATGAACATTCACATATAAAAATTATGCAAACTAACAAAGTCAGCAACAAAAATAAAAATGATTGTATATTTAATAAATCTTGACCTTCTCTCATTTATGATCACAATGTAAAATTAAACCATACTCGTCACCCCAACATTCAACCATCATCATCATTTATCCATCACACCCAATGGTGCATATGGCAGCAACTTTTTGTTGCTGTTTCTATAACAAACAATTTTTACGGAGAAAGGTTGTTAGCTCTGCACCCAACCCCCAAACCTGGAGGACCATTCTTGGTCCTTATGTTTACAGCACCTGGTATTTCCAAATGGTGACTCATTTAAGTACTGACCAGGCTCGATGTTGCTTAACTTCGGTGAAGCGGACGGGAACCGGTGTATTCAATACGATATAGCCGTAGACAGCATTCAACTATACTATAACCTAAATGGGTTGAATGCTTGGGAATACCAGGTGCTGTAAGCTTGGATATGCGGATAGTATGGCTTACGGCCACATCGCATTGAAACATTTGTTCCCGTATGGTCACAGAAGTTACACACCGTTGAGTCTGGTTAGTACCGAGATGGGTTGAATGTTCGGAAAAACCAGGTACTATAAACTTGAATGTGCGGGTGGTATGGTTTACAGCCACATCATGTTGAAACACCGATTTCCTTACGATCACCAAAGTTAAACAACATTAAGCCTGGTCAGTCTTTCAGTGGCTGACCGCTTAGGAATACCAGGTACTATAAGCTTGGATGTGTGCAGGTGGTGTAATAGATAATGGCTTGGAATTGTTCATTGGAGAGCCAAGTTCCAATTCCAGTTGGGTTCATTGTATTTGTAGTGAATAAGAAATTAAAAATTAAAATCAACCTACTTTTTCACTTTTACAAAAATTCATAATGACGTGTGAAATCCTGGTTTTTCTCAAATAGAAAAAGGATTGAGCATGTGCTTAAAGAAAAAGTCGAAACCAGATTTTGCAAGTAGGTGTTAAATTGATTTTTAACCAATGGGAGCGGCTTGCAAGACTTGAGGACTTCGTGAGTCAATGCGAAAAATCTAATGACAATAAAAGGACCCTGATCAGAGTCAGTCAGTCAGTCAGTCAGTCAGTCAGTCAGTCAGTCAGTCAAATGGAAGCAGCGAGAAAGACAAAACTAAAATGTAACTTCAAACTTCAAATCGACCTGGAGATAAGGTGAGGTTGCACCTTGTTCTCTTTCTCCTTTTTTCCTGTGTACTGATTTCTTTTACTTTTTCTTCTTCACCATCCAAAGATATTTCTACTGAATACATACATACATACGTACGTACGCATATACTCTTTGAACAATTACTACAACGAACATTTTCTACAAATCTTGATACACATAACTTTATCATTGAACTGGAACGTTACCCTTAACTTCTTAATAATGTTTCTAATTGCACATTAACTTCTTAAACTTATTTTAATCTTTCTTTTAATAAATTTTTATTTTAAAATGAAAAATGTATATTTTATTCTTACTTTATTGCACACAATTCTACATCTTTCAACCTGCCGACAACCAACCTTCTGATAACGATGAAAACCTTCTGATGATGATAATTCTGGATAAAACTTGTAAGCTGTAGGGAGTTTGGTTAAGTATGACACAAGGCCGAATCAAAAAAATTAACCCGCTCCCCATAGCTTCATATTCATTTACGCGCAAATACCCTAAGGAAAAGTATGAATCCACTTGAATCCTCCCTACTATGGGTTAATTATTAAGACTAGCATCGCTAAATCATTGGAGTAGATAGACTAAACTATCACCCGGTTAACACTCCACCCACGTCTATTGAACAAGTGAAGAGGCTCATCCCTTGTTTCCTGTTTAGGATGCGGTTTCCGATTTTCTCTTTTCCAATCTTCTCACTTTTTTTTTCAATTGGAGTAGATAGACTAAACTATCACCCGGTTCACACTCCACCCACGTCTATTGAACAGGTGAAGAGGCTCATCCCTTGTTTCCTGTTTAGGATGCGGTTTCCGGTTTTCTCGTTTCCAAACTTTTCACTCTTTTTCTTTATTTTTTATCTTTTTTTTCAATTGGAGTAGATAGACTAAACTATCGCCCGGTTCACACTCCACCCACGTCTATTGAACAGGTGAAGAGGATCATCACTTGTTCCCTGTTTAGCATGTCGTTTCCGGCTTTCTCTTTTCCATTCTTTTTACTCTTACGTAGCCCCCTGCGCATCAGTGGCGTTATCGCCTTGCTCGGGATGATATGATTAAAAAAAAAAAAATCTCCAAGGCTGAACTTTTGCAGTTATCTCCACCGCTGAAACTGTGGCGAAGCGAGGGGCAGAACAGGAGGAGAGGATAACGAACCTGATGCTCGAAAACGAGCAGCTTCCGACAACGATTATCTAAAAAAAATCTTCCAATCTAAAATATTTTCTGCCTTTAAATAACCAGCAATTGATTGATAAGCTGTAGAAGACAAATCAATCAATCAATCGTTCAATCAATCAATCAAATACTGATTAGCTACACAGTCATGTCTTTTAGATTTATTTACAGTCTCTGGGATATAAGCGAATACAAATTATCGTGGCCACAAAATGGGGGATCAGTTTTTAAATTGATTGTGATATATAATTGATCCCCCACTTTATATCAACATTATCATTTCTTGAATGGTTAGTTATGAATCACCTCTTTTTTACCTGACTCTCCCCCTCTTTCATATTTGTCTATCCCTCCCGTCTTTCTCTCTCGTTCTTTCTTTCTTGTCCTGTACATATATTCCATATTTTAACCTGACTCTCCCCTTCACTCATATTTGTCTATCTTTCTTTTCTTTCTCTCTCATTCTTTCTTTCTTGTCCCATAACATACCTTCAATATTTTAGCCTGACTCTCCCCCTCTTTCATATTTGTCTATCTCTCCCGTCTTTCTCTCTTATTCTTTCTTTCTTGTCCTGTACATACCTTCCATATTTTGAGCTGACTCTCCCCCTACCTCAAATTTGTTTATCCCTCCCGTCTTTCTCTCTCATTCTTTCTTTCTTGTCCCATAACATACCTTCAATATTTTTACCTGACTCTCCCCGCTTTCAAATTATCGTAGCCACAAAATGGGGATCAGTTTGTAAATTGATTGTGATATATAATTGATCCTCCACTTTATCCAACGTTATCATTTCTTGAATGGTAAGTTATGAATCACCTCTTCTCCCCTAGCTATGGGCTAATTAGTAGGACTTACATCACTAAATAATTATTATTTTGAAGAGAAATCTTATAATCTGAACATATTTTCTGGATTTAAACAAGCTGCAAAGTCTTTTGCCCTTTTTCTTCTCTGATTCTTTCATTTGTATTTTTATCCACAAATCATTTATTTTTTGTCCTTTCTCATATTTATCTCACCTTCTTTTCTTTGAATATTTTTTGTCTTCTCTCTTTCCCACTCTTGCTTTGTTGTTTATCACTTCTCATATTTGCCCACCTCACTTCAGTTTTTCTTTCTCTTTTTTCCTCTTCCACACTTGCTTTGTTTTTCCTCCAATCTCATAATTCTCCATTTCACTTTTACTTATTCTTACTGCTTATTTCTTTCCCACCCTTTTTTCATTTCTTTTCTATCGCTCTCTAACATTTTATCTATCCCACTTTTCTTTATCTTTTTCTTCTCCCTTATTTCTCAGCCATACTTTCTTTCGTCTTTCCCTTCTCATATTTGTCTACCTGAGTTTTCTCTTTTCTTCTCTCTTATTTCTCTTCCACTCTTTCTTTTTCCTGTTCCTTCTCATCTTTGTTTAGCACAATTTTTGTCTCACTCTCCCACTCTCTCATATTTATCAATCACACTTTTCTTTCTTTCTCATTCTTTCTTTCTTGTCCTGTACATACCTTCCATATTTTGACCTGACTCTCCCCCTCCCTCATATTTGTCTATCCCTCATTTATGTCTCTCTCATTCTTTCTTTCTTGTCTCATAAAATACCTTCAATATTTTGGCCCGACTCTCCCTTTCATATTTGTCTACCACTCTTTACTTTCTCTCTCATTCTTTCTCTCTTGTCCCATAATATATCTTCAATATTTTTACCTGATTCTCCTCTTCTTTCATATTTGTCTATCCCTTCCGTCTTTCTCTCTCATTCTTTCTTGTCCTGTATATACCCGCCATACTTTGACCTGACTCACCCCCTCCCTCATATTTGTCTATCATTCTTTTCTTTCTCACTCATTCTTTCTTTCTTGTCCCATAACATACCTTCAATATTTTTACCTGACTCTCCTCTTCTTTCATATTTGTCTACCTCTCCCGATTTTCTCTCACATTCTTTCTTTCTTGTCCCATAACATATCTTCAATATTTTTACCTGACTCTCCCCCTCTTTCATATTTGTCTACCCCTCTTTACTTTCTCTCTCATTCTTTCTTTCTTGTCCCGTACACACCTTCCACATTTTGACCTGAGTCTCCCCCTCTTTCATATTTGTCTATCCCTCTTTTCTTTCTCTCTCATTCTTTCTTTCTTGTCCCATAACATACCTTCAATATTTGACCTGACACTCCCCCTCTTTCATATTTGTCTATCCCTCTTTTCTTTCTCTCTCATTCTTTCTTTCTTGTCCCATAACATACCTTCAATATTTTTACCTCACTCTCCCCCTCTTTCATATTTGTCTACCCCTCCCATCTTTCTCTCCTATTCTTTCTTTCTTGTCCTGTACATACCTTCCATATTTTGACCTGACTCTCCCCTCCCTCATATTTGTCTATCCCTCATTTATTTCTCCCTCATTCTTTCTTTCTGGTCCCATAACATATCTTCAATATTTTTACCTGACTCTCCACTTCTTTCATATTTGTCTATCCCTCCCGTCTTTCTCTCTCATTCTTTCTTGTCCTGTACATACCTTCCATATTTTGACCTGACTCTCCCCTCCCTCATATTTGTCTATCCCTCATTTATTTCTCTCTCATTCTTTCTTTCTGGTCCCATAACATATCTTCAATATTTTTACCTGACTCTCCACTTCTTTCATATTTGTCTATCCTTCCCATCTTTCTCTCTCATTCTTTCTTGTCCTGTACATACCTTCCATATTTTGACTTGACTCACGCCCTCCCTCATATTTGTCTATTTTTCGTTTCTTTCTCTCTCATTCTTTCTTTCTTGTCCTGTACATACCGTCCATATTTTTACCTGACTCTCCTCCTCTTTCATATTTGTCTACCCCTCTTTTCTTTTTCTCTCATTCTTTCTTTCTTGTCCCATAACATACCTTCAATATTTTTAGCTGACTCTCCTCTTCTTTCCTATTTGTCTACCCCTCTATTCTTTCTCTCTCATTCTTTCTTTCTTGTCCCATAACATACCTTCAATATTTTTACCTGACTCTCCTCTTCTTTCATATTTGTCTACCCCTCTTTTCTTTCTCTCCTATTCTTTCTTTCTTGTCCTGTACATACCTTCCATATTTTGACCTGACTCACCCCCTCCCTCATATTTGTCTATCCCTCATTTATTTCTCTCTCATTCTTTCTTTCTGGTCCCATAACATACCTTCAATATTTTTACCTGACTCTCCACTTCTTTCATATTTGTCTATCCCTCCCATCTTTCTCTCTCATTCTTTCTTGTCCTGTACATACCTTCCATATTTTGACTTGACTCAAGCCCTCCCTCATATTTGTCTATTTTTCGTTTCTTTCTCTCTCATTCTTTCTTTCTTGTCCTGTACATACCGTCCATATTTTTACCTGACTCTCCTCTTCTTTCCTATTTGTCTACTCCTCTTTTCTTTCTCTCTCATTCTTTCTTTCTTGTCCCATAACATACCTTCAATATTTTTACCTGACTCTCCTCCTCTTTCATATTTGTCTACCCCTCTTTTCTTTTTCTCTCATTCTTTCTTTCTTGTCCCATAACATACCTTCAATATTTTTACCTGACTCTCCTCTTCTTTCCTATTTGTCTACCCCTGTTTTCCTTCTCTCTCATTCTTTCTTTCTTGTCCCATAACATACCTTCAATATTTTTACCTGACTCTCCTCTTCTTTCATATTTGTCTACCCCTCTTTTCTTTCTCTCTCATTCTTTCTTTCTTGTCCCGTACATACCTTCCATATTTTTACCTGACTCTCCCCCTCCCTCATATTTGTTTATCCCTCCCGTCTTTCTCTCTCATTCTTTCTTTCTTGTCCCATAACATACCTTCAATATTTTTACCTGACTCTCCCCGCTTTCAAATTATCGTAGCCACAAAATGGGGATCAGTTTGTAAATTGATTGTGATATATAATTGGTCCTCCACTTTATATCAACGTTATCATTTCTTGAATGGTAAGTTATGAATCACCTCTTCTCCCCTAGCTATGGGCTAATTAGTAGGACTTACATCACTAAATAATTATTATTTTGAAGAGAAATCTTATAATCTGAACATATTTTCTGGATTTAAACAAGCTGCAAAGTCTTTTGCCCTTTTTCTTCTCTGATTCTTTCATTTGTATTTTTATCCACAAATCATTTATTTTTTGTCCTTTCTCATATTTATCTCACCTTCTTTTCTTTGAATATTTTTTGTCTTCTCTCTTTCCCACTCTTGCTTTGTTGTTTATCACTTCTCCTATTTGCCCACCTCACTTCAGTTTTTCTTTCTCTTTTTTCCTCTTCCACACTTGCTTTGTTTTTCCTCCAATCTCATAATTCTCCATTTCACTTTTACTTATTCTTTCTGCTTATTTCTTTCCCACCCTTTTTTCATTTCTTTTCTATCGCTCTCTAATATTTTATCTATCCCACTTTTCTTTATCTTTTCCTTCTCCCTTATTTCTCAGCCATACTTTCTTTCGTTTTTCCCTTCTCATATTTATCTACCTGAGTTTTCTCTTTTCTTCTCTCTTATTTCTCTTCCACTCTTTCTTTTTCCTGTTCCTTCTCATCTTTATTTAGCACAATTTTTGTCTCACTCTCCCACTCTCTCATATTTATCAATCACACTTTTCTTTCTTTCTCATTCTTTCTTTCTTGTCCTGTACATACCTTCCATATTTTGACCTGACTCTCCCCCTCCCTCATATTTGTCTATCCCTCATTTATGTCTCTCTCATTCTTTCTTTCTTGTCTCATAACATACCTTCAATATTTTGACCTGACTCTCCCCCTCTTTCATATTTGTCTACCACTCTTTACTTTCTGTCTCATTCTTTCTCTCTTGTCCCATAATATATCTTCAATATTTTTACCTGCATCTCCCCCTCTTTCATATTTGTCTATCCCTTCCGTCTTTCTCTCTCATTCTTTCTTGTCCTGTATATACCCGCCATACTTTGACCTGACTCACCCACTCCCTCATATTTGTCTATCATTCTTTTCTTTCTCACTCATTCTTTCTTTCTTGTCCCATAACATACCTTCAATATTTTTACCTGACTCTCCTCTTCTTTCATATTTGTCTACCTCTCCCGATTTTCACTCACATTCTTTCTTTCTTGTCCCATAACATAACTTCAATATTTTAGCCTGACTCTCCCCCTCTTTCATATTTGTCTACCTCTCCCGATTTTCACTCACATTCTTTCTTTCTTGTCCCATAACATATCTTCAATATTTTTACCTGACTCTCCCCCTCTTTCATATTTGTCTACCTCTCCCGATTTTCTCTCACATTCTTTCTTTCTTGTCCCATAACATATCTTCAATATTTTTACCTGACTCTCCCCCTCTTTCATATTTGTCTACCCCTCTTTACTTTCTCTCTCATTCTTTCTTTCTTGTCCCGTACACACCTTCCATATTTTGACCTGACACTCCCCCTCTTTCATATTTGTCTATCCCTCTTTTCTTTCTCTCTCATTCTTTCTTTCTTGTCCCGTACATACCTTCCATATTTTGACCTGACTCTCCCCCTCTTTCATATTTGTCTACCTCTCCCGATTTTCTCTCACATTCTTTCTTTCTTGTCTCATAACATACCTTCAGTATTTTTACCTCACTCTCCCCCTCTTTCATATTTGTCTCCCCCTCCCGTCTTTCTCTCCTATTCTTTCATATTTGTCTACCTCTCTTTTCTTTCACTCTCATTCTTTCTTTCTTGTCCCATAACATATCTTCAATATTTTTACCTGACTCTCCCCCTCCCTCATATTTGTCTATTTTTCGTTTCTTTCTCTCTCATTCTTTCTTTCTTGTCCTGTACATACCTTCCATATTTGGACCTGACTCTCCCCCTCTTTCATATTTCTCTACCCCTCTTTTCTTTCTCTCTCATTCTTTCTTTCTTGTCGCATAACATATTTTCAATATTTTTACCTGACTCTCCTCTTCTTTCATATTTGTCTACCTCTCTTTTCTATCTCTCTTTTTCTTTCTTTCTTGTCCTGTACATACCGTCCATATTTTGACCTGACTCTCCCCCTCTTTCATATTTCTCTACCCCTCTTTTTTTTCTCTCTCATTCTTTCTTTCTTGTTCCATAACATACCTTCAATATTTTTACCTGACTCTCCACTTCTTTCATATTTGTCTATCCCTCCCATCTTTCTCTCTCATTCTTTCTTGTCCTGTACATACCTTCCATATTTTGACCTGACTCACACCCTCCCTCATATTTGTCTATTTTTCGTTTCTTTCTCTCTCATTCTTTCTTTCTTGTCCTGTACATACCGTCCATATTTTTACCTGACTCTCCTCCTCTTTCATATTTGTCTACCTTTCTTTTCTTTCTCTCTCATTCTTTCTTTCTTGTCCCATAACATACCTTCCATATTTTTACCTGACTCTCCTCTTCTTTCATATTTGTCTACCTCTCTTTTCTTTCTCTCTCATTCTTTCTTTCTTGTCCCATAACATATCTTCAATATTTTTACCTGACTCTCCTCTTCTTTCATATTTGTCTACCTCTCTTTTCTATCTCTCTTTTTCTTTCTTTCTTGTCCTGTACATACCGTCCATATTTTGACCTGACTCTCCCCCTCTTTCATATTTGTCTACCCCTCTTTTCTTTTTCTCTCATTCTTTCTTTCTTGTCCCATAACATACCTTCAATATTTTGACCTGACTCTCCCCCTCTCTCATATTTATCTACCTCTTTTTTTCTATGATTCATCGTCCTCTCATAATAATTTCTATTTCTAATGATTCCCCTTTTCGCCCCTTTTTTGCGTTTCTCTTTTGTTTTTTCTTCTTTCTTTTCTCCATTTCTTCAGATGACTCAGCATTGATTATTTTAAAGCGCATTTCAACACATCATTTGCTTTCGCATCCCAATGATCAACCATTTGTAATGGAACCTCCCAAATTTGCTCAACTGCTCATTTTTAAAGCCCTTCTCATCAACTGCATAGGAATCTCCTCCCCAAACACAACATCAAATATCTTTGTTTGACTCCAGGCAATAAACTTTTTTCCAGTTTTTCATTTTATCTTATCCTAAGATATTACAGGTATGATAAAATAAGGAACATTAATTGGCATTTAGCATAGCCGTTATTGGCATGAAAAGTGGGATTCAGTCAGTTAATTGCCATACGTGATACATGCTTGGGTTATTATGTCTCGAATTAGACATGAGTGACTGGGCAGAAGATTTTTCCACAGTAGGTTGCCATTGCTTTCTGCGGTAGACTGATTGCCAGCCAAGACTATAGAACCCAATCTGTCCTGCTATTTAACTCATAGCTTGAGGGAGAAGAGATGAATTAATTTCCCAAGGTTATTTGTACATATGTGAATGCAATAAATTCAACTATAATTCGAACGCGGCTCTCTGGTCTCTTGTTCTGAGCTGATATCCATTTGAGGCCACTGAATTCACTTTCGCATAGATATCCATAGAAAAATATAACTCTATTTCTTCTCCTCACTAGTTAGGGTTTAATAGAAGGACAGACTGATCTATTTAGCCTTGGTAGGCAACCAGTCTAGAAGAAACAAAACTATGAATTCAAAATTGGTTGTATACGAGCACGGCCAATGCAAGGGTCTCATGCCCCTCTTCCATATCTATGATCAGTCAGGTAAGTGCCATATGTGATACACACTTGGGTGATCATGTCTCAAAAGAGACATGACTGACTGGGCAAAAGATTTTCCTCCAAAAGTTGCCATTACTTTCTGCAGTGGACTGGTTGAAAACTAAGGCTATAATACCCAATCTGTCCTGTTATTTAACCTGTAGCTGGAGGGAGAAGAGATAGATTAATAGCTTTCCCAAAGGTATTTGCACATAAGTGAATGCAACAAATTCAACTGAATTCAAACTCAGCTCTCTGATATGCAATGTAGGTGACCAATTAAATTAGAAAAATTGAAAATAAATACAATGTATCGAGATAAAAATTAGAGACATGTCGTTTTACATCATTCCATCTTAAATAAACCAACAATATTTTACAGCAATTTTTAACATTAACTTGAGATTTTTCTTGTTAAAATGTTGAATAATTTTAACACATTCAATATTATGGATTAAAAATAGCAAATTTTATATAGTGTTTCTTCCATACTTAGCATGGCCCGAACAAACTCAAGGATTTGGATTAAAAAAAAAACAAACTCAGAATGATATCAAAATTGGAAAAAAATTTAATCCATAATAGTCAGTTGTGTCTCAGTTAATTTGTAGCATATATACATGTGGGTAGAAAAAAGCAAATGTTGTTAAGATAGTGAGGGTCACAAATTATTGCCAGGCTTCTCCCTGGTAAGGTGGTAATATGCACTGGCTCTGGGTATGTGATCTAATAAATCCTTCCTGTCAAAACCTAATTGCTATGGAAATCAAAGCAGTAACACCTGATGTAGTGAGGCTGTGACTGCGGTTCTTTACTCCACAGGGGATTCTTCAGGACTTACTATTGCTACAATTAAAATGAGGATCTCAAATACTAAGAATAGGTCTTATGAAAAATGTTTGACAGCATTCGGGAAATCTTTTTAAAACCTATACATTCCACTTTTAGAAAGAAAGAAAAGAATGCTGAAATGCTATGGCAGTGAATGCTGGACAATTTTCTCACAAATGAAGAGAAGACTTGAGGCAACAGAAATATGGTTGCACAGAAGGATACTGAGAATGCCATGTACAAAGCATATAAGAGAAACTTAAACGGAAACAAAAAGGACATGCGCAAATTAATTGAAACAACAGCTTTAGTTTCGTTTCTTTCACCATACGGTCAGTTTTAGACCCACTGGAGTGACAGGGTGTAATCAATTTTTATATTTTTCTCAGATTAGGTTGTTTGCAGTGGCATGCAATAATATGAATCTATTTTCAGGGTGTATGATGATATTTTTATCACACCCAGACACTATTGTCTTGACTCTCATTTAGTTGTCCTACAGTCATTGTCTGTAATAAACATTACTCCAAGAAAGCGAACGAAAATTGTAACGCTGCATGAACACACTGGCAAGCCTTACAGAGAGATTGCAGATATTGTTGGTCTCAGCCTGTCAACTGTCAGTTTTTTCATCAAGGTGAAGAAACAAAATGGATTCATCAGTCTAAAATGTAAAGGAAAATGCGGTTGGAAAAGAAAAAAAACATGCCAAGAGATGATGTATGCGTGATCAGGGAAATTGTAAAACATCCTAGGAAGACATAACTCGTTTTGCTTCAATTAATTTGCACAAGGGTGTATAATTAGCAAAATCAGAAAGACACAGCTAAAATTTCTGAGACAAAATGAGGAAGGAGGGTTTGGAAAATTTGATGTTCATAGGGCATATGGAAGGCAAAAGGAACAAGGAAAGGCCCACCTACAAAATGAGCTTGTGTGAATGGATGTTGAAATGGGAAATGAGATTGCTATGGTTCACAATGAAGAAAGAAAATGACAACAAATTAGCATTCCTGGATGTACTAATATCTCAAAAAAAGGACGGGTTCAAAACATCCGTATTCTGCAAAGGTATTGTCTGCTGCATGCAACATCAAACAAAAATCATAAGTGGTGACCCAAATACATATGAACAAGAATAATGTATAATGTAAATATTGGGTGACAAGTGCCTATCATATTTAATTATGAAGAAGTGGTGCACCAACTTTGGGTTTGGAAATTATGAAACCCAAGATGCAACAATGAGAGGCCTTCAACAGAGTCAACTCTTGAAAAAGTTGATCCTGCTTGTGACCTAATTTTGTCCAAGCAATGAATTTCTTCCCAAAAAATTACTGAGAGATGAGAGACATTTCGGGAACACATTGGATTTATAATTCATGAACAGTCAGATAGAAAGTAAATGCCAAAATATTAGCTTGAGTCATAAATAATTTCTGTTTTTGCTCATTGATTTTTCTTCAAAAAATAAAGTAAATTTACATTTTATTAAATTATATATTCACTATTATTTTCAATGACTTGCTGCTACTTAACATTTAGGTTTTATGTATGGGCATATAATGCAAATATTAGGTGACAAGTGTCCATCATATTCATTTGTGAAGAAGGTATGTATCGACTTCAGGCTTGAAAATTATGAAACCTAATATGTGACATGATCTGAGAGGCCTTCAAGAGTGTCAAATCTTAAAATTGTTGATCATGTTTTTGACCTAATATTGTCAAGCAATGAATCTCTGTCAAAGAATCATTGATATTTTTGATATCCAGGAAAAATATTGAGTCTATAATTTGTGAATGGTTGGATATGAAGAAGCTGTTAGCCAAGTAGGGGCCAAAACATAAGAATGTCAACAAGAAAAAACATTAATTGGATTCTCTAAGTTGATTTTGCAATATTTTCAGTCATTTATTGATAACTTTTGATTGCCAATGTATTAAGATGATTTTGTTTATCTAAACTTATTTATAAATGGAACTTTCTCTGTGTGTGGGTGTGTATGTCGGTTACCTATAGACTCTGAAACGGCTGAACCGATTTTCTTGAAAATTTACACAGTTGTACTATAAGCATCTGCGAGTGTTCTTAGTTAGGTTTTGTGCCCCTCGATAAATATTGAAAATCGATAATCGAAAAAATTGGGTTATAGAAGGAGTAGTTCAATTTTAATCAAATTTGATACACTCATAGATAAAGACATAAGAAACGATATTCAGAAGTTTCAATGTTGCAGTTCTTACAATAGTGCAGAAAATGGATAATATATATATATAAAAGGCAAGATGTTTGTGTGTGTCTGTTTATCTGCCTGTATGTCTGCATTTTTTCAGTCCTTTTATTTTAGTTTTTGCTTCGGGTTTGGCTCTAATTAGGCATAATTGTAGTTCTTAGTCTCAGCCATGTTACCATTTACTCAGAGGACTTATTTAGCCTTCAAAATTCAGTTTACGACGAAAAAAACTGATATGATAACGATACCAGGAAATCAAAATTTGACTTACATCCATTCATTTTTCTTTCAGTCTACGGTTTCACTTTAACTGGAAACAACTATTTCTTTTTAGTCTTTCATGCCAACGCCCAAAGAGTCTGAGCTCCAAGACCATGAATTAGTTTTAAAGCTTTCATTACACCCGAGCAACGCCGGGCTATACTGCTAGTATGTAATAAAGCAATAGATGATCATTTTTAAATGTAGAAAACCCATGCCTATTTATATGCATGTGTACCATGTGTAATAAATCGATAAGATTACACTGAAAAAAAGTTTTTTAAAAATTGGAAAACAACAAATTTAAAGGTGGTGGTAGTCTTCTTCAGGTTCGCCATCTTTTTTGTTTTGGAAACAACATAATGGTTAACTTTTTTTTGTTCCATTTTTCAAACGTACAAACGGGATTTTTTATGAACACACGACATGAATTTTTAAACAACCAAAATTTTTTCAAATTAGGAAGAAGTTACTTAAGGATCTTAAAACACTTCCATTTATGTTTGTATGATCCTAATATGTATTAATAAATGTGATTACTTCTGAACATTATTTTTGACTATTCATTCAGTCATTTTTTTGTTTTTGAAACAACATAATAGTTTACTTTTCCTCCTGGTGCAATCTGCAGACATCACCACCGTTGTATGGTTTGGCTATTTTTACTCTACTCCAAGTTATATCAGGGTCTTTTCCATTTTTCCTTTTTTAATTTCCATATGTGTCCAGCCAGTTTGGTACAATTTTTAAGGTTTATCCAGCTTAAATGTAGATCTGTGATTGTTCCATCTGTTTTTAAAAATACCTTTTGTAGATCCCAAATATGATTTTTTCTTTGTACACCTGTGTCATGTACCTCTGCTTTGTAAATAACTCCTTCTGTTTCACGTATCTGATCAATGGAACCAAGCCCTTGTGGTGATACCGACCGAGCAAAAGCGAGCTGAACCGGATGTTGGCTCTATGCTGACCAGAAAGCGAATGAATAAAAATCATTTCCGCGCAAGTGAATTCACGCAGATGTTCCGGTTGAAAAATAAAAATTAATCAAATATCAAATTACCATTTCGTGAGCCTTCGCAAATTTTATTTACCAGCCAATGGGAAGCACGGAATCAAATACAAGGATGAAATTCGAAACGAATAGCTTTTGATCCAAAAATCAGATATAAATAGCGTAGACACAAAAGCTTCGAGAGACAAACTTACGGTGATAGGAGAATGTAATTAATATCCCCTTGACTTAAGTCGAGCGGCTACTTAACATTCGCCTCCCTCAACCAATCATAATTTCTTCCTTGTCAAAAGTACTTATTGACTTCAGAAGTGACCTTTTCAAAGACCTTCCACACAAACCAACTTACTGACCTACTGACCTTAGAAACGGCAACTCTTAAATGAACATTCTTTAACTACAACACGCTTCCACATTCCCAAACCTTTTATCTCTTTCAGCTCATTATTATTTGTCATGAACTCTCTAACCACCGTTGGACTTTTATTTCAAGTATTACTTTATTTGTAAAACATTAATCGAAATGTATATATATATATATATATATATAAATGTTATTTTATACTCAAAATTGCCCTTCTTGATTCTATAATCATTATTTTATGAATTATAGTGGAATATTTTCCCACAAGGCCAAATTCCGTCAACCTGCTACTGTATACTACTACCCCTCACTACAAACGGAATAAGAGAAGATACCCTCTATACCCTAATCAACATTCCAGTAGACTGTTTCTTTGTTTTTTAAAAAATTTGAAAAAAAGTGCGTGCCTTGTCAGCAAATCTCAGAAAAAGCTTAATAAAATGAAACATGTCAGATTAAAGACACTTTTCCTACCTGTTCTTTACTTATTTTATCATATATATATATATATACCTATTTATAATTGTGTTTTTGAGCAGTAGTTCCTGGTTGTGTTTTGTTAAAAATGAATGGTAATGTATCTCATTCTCCGACACCTACTGTGACAGTATTTACCAACCTCCCCACGCAAGGCTAGTTGTGACACAAGGTCTATTTATTGTGGGTCTTCCCGGCCATATAGCCAGGCCAAAAAATGTCTGTCTATTTTTACCGAGTCGTGATTTTACCCTTCGGCGGAACCACGACTGGGTTAATGCTCTCTGCTCGGAAGCAGAGAGCACTCTCTACCCGAAGGCAGAGAGCTGACACATCGAGTGTGACCTGTTCCTCTCTCTCTTCCCTCTCCTGTTATGTAACTCACTGCACATCAGTGGCAGTTCTGCCTTGATTGGGATGAAACGATTATAAAAAAAATAGCTAGTATGATTATTTTGGTTTTTACACTCAACATTTCAGTCATTGCACCTTTGCTCTTTTTCACATTTCTGTTATACTTCAAATTTTGAACTGAACCCTTTATTCGATCTACAGGATAGATTGTTCTCATTTCACTTTCTATGCCTAGGGAAGATAACTCAGTAAGGGGAGATAACTTATATTATTTAATACTCTCTTATCTATTTGCATTTGTGTCGTACATACATTTCTTCCACTGGACCAGAAGGCTTAAGATCAGATCACGTTGAAACATTGATTCTTGCATGATCGCCAAAATTAAGTAACATCGAGCCAGGTCAGTACCTAGATGGATGACCACTTCGGATTACCAGATGCTGTAAGTTTGAATATGTAGTTGGTGTATAAAAAGCTTGTACCTGAAATGTACAATTGTATGAGTTTCTTTTTAGGATGATGAAATCTGTCCTGTTATGAAAGCTGCGTTTTGGAAGATGTTAACACAACATTTTTCCACAGGGATCAGTCAGTTAAGTGCCAACTGTGAAATACGCTTAGGCGATTATGTCTCGAAAGAGACATGACTGACTAGACAGAAGATTATCCCGCAGTAGGTTGCCATTACTTTCTGCGATAGACTGGTTGCCAGCCAAGTCTATAGAACTCAATCTGTCCTGCAATTTAACTTATAGCTGGAGGGAGAAGAGATAGATTATATTACATTATTATATTAAGTATAATTAGTGGGGGATCAGTTTATTACTTCATAACAATAGAAAACCGATCCCTCACTCTATGCCCAGTAGAAGCTTTGTTTCAAACTATTATGTTCAGTCAGTCAGTTAAGTGCCATACGTGATACATGCTTTGTGTGATCATGTCTCAAAAGAGACATGACTGACTGGACGGAAGTTTATCTCGCACTAGGTTGTCATTACTTTCTGCAGTAGACTGGTTGCCAGCCAAGGATATAGAACCCAATCTGTCCTGTTATTTAACCCATAACTGGAGGTAAGAGACAGATTAATACCTTTCCCAAGGGTATTTGTGCATAAGTGAATGCAAGGAATTCAACTGGAAATCGAACTCAGTTTCTCGATTTCTGGTTCAAAGCCGAGATTGATGAAAAAAGACGGGGCCTCATAACCAGTGTCTGGGGAGAGGGCAAAGAAGATAAAAGTGGTTGCTGCTTCTTTTATAAGCTCCTGCAAGTGAATCTCATTAGTTTTGCACTAGACCACATAATGTCTTTTTTGGCAATGGAAATAAGTGCGACATGCAGATTTTAATTTCCGCTCAAACTTGTGTAGCTATAGGGAGATGGTTAATGTTTATTAATTCGGCCTTGTGTCATACATAACCGAACTCCCTACAACTTACAGATTATTTGTTTTCATCCAGTTGGAGGTTGGATTAGTGTGGAATAGTGAAAGAATAAAATATAGATTTTTCACGTTAAAATAGAAATTTATTAAAAGGAAAGAATAACAAGAATTTGTAGAAGTTAATGTTCAGTGAGAAACAATGAGTTAAGGGTATCAAGAGTTGTAGAAATGTTCGTAGTAGTAATTTGTTGAAAAGAATTTATGCATATGTATTTATGTATGTATGACTATTTGTTTGGTAGGAGTGTCTTTGAATGGGAAAGAAGAAGCAAAAGGAATCAGCACACAAGAAAGGAGGAGAATGAAGACAAGTGTGCGACATGACCTTATGCCTTGAAGTTTCTCCCGTTACATTTTCACGTGTCGTTTTGCTTCTCCTATCTGATTGACTGGCTGGTACTGATCGAAGCATTTTATAATCATTTTGATTTTTCGCAGTGGATCACTAAGTTTCTTTAGTCTTGCAAGTCGTTTCCATTGGTTAGAAAATTAATTTAACATCTACTCGCAAAATCCAGTTTCGACTTTTTCTTTAAGCTTGGGGTCAATGCTTTTTATATTTGGCAAAACCAGGATTTCACACGTCATTGTGAATTTTTGTAAAAGTGAAGAGGAAGGTTGCTTTTGATTCTTAATTTCCTATCCACCACACATGCACTATCTTGTCTAAGAGTTATTTAAGTTTTCCTTTGAGTCTGCCAGCAATACGATGTCATCTAAATATCTTATGTCATTAAGATTATGTCCATTAATAATAAATCATGATAGGTTTTCTAGTTCTCTTTTGATTCTTCCACAATATAAGTTAAATAAATCTAATGATAGAACCCATCCTTGTGTTTCTCTTTGTTATAGTTGTTTCTATATTTACTGAATACATTCTTGATCTGCATACATAGTTCTTGTCTATCTCATTTTATTTTATGACTAACAGTATAGCCCAGCGTTGCTTGGGTGTAATGAAAGCTTAAGAGCTCAGACTCTTTGGATGTTGGCACGAAAGACTAAAAAGCAATAGTTGTTTCCAGTTAAAGCGAAACCGTAGACTGAAAGAAAAATGAATGGATGTAAGTCAAATTTTTATTTCCTGGTATCGATGTCAAATAAGTTTTCCATTACAAACTGAATTTTGAAAGCTAAATAAGTCCTCCAAGTAAATGGTATCATGGCTGAGACTAAGAACTACAATTATACCTACTTAGAGCAAAACCCGAAGCAAAAAACCAAAATAAAAGGGCTGAAAACCTGATTTTGATCAGACCCGATAGAATATCGGGGTATCGATTTCCAATATCGGAGTCAAATAAGTTATCCAAGGATAAACTAATCTAAGTAAGTCCATGAAAACTTATCGAACCCATCAGGAGTAAAATTGGAGAAAATGAGCCATATTGATGGCTGAATATTGGTTTTTGATCAGATTCAATAGAATATTAGGGGTACCTATTTCCAATATCAGGGGAAATCAGTCGTC
Source organism: Ascarosepion bandense (assembly GCA_037127315.1). NCBI lineage: Eukaryota > Metazoa > Mollusca > Cephalopoda > Sepiida > Sepiidae > Ascarosepion > Ascarosepion bandense. The sequence continues at coordinate 1,642,656 of JBBBDQ010001566.1, forward strand.
TGAGAAGATCTACTAATGTTTGAGACTAAAAACTATATTTTTATCAAGTTAGAGCAAATTCTGCTGCAAGATAAAACGGCTGAAATTCTGATCTTGATCAAACCTGATCTGATATCGGGGTAACGATTTTGGGGGGAAATCAGAAAACATAAGTAGCCCATGACCTGACTGGAAGCCTAAAGAATATTTGTGTGAAGTTTGGTTAAAATCGGATAAAAATTATGGATTTGTATAAAGGACATACAGGCAGACAAACAGACACACGCACAAACATCTTGCCTTTTATATATATATATATATATATATATATATTTATAGTTCAAGAATTGGAATTAACTTGATCATTTTTAAACCTTAAAATTTTAACTCAAAATTATATTTTTGCAAAATATTATTAAAATTTTAAGATAAAATATTAAATTATTAAATGGATTATTACTTAGGAAGATATTAAATAAGGTGCTTTTGCAATATGATTCATTATTTACACTATTTGCTTTCAGACTATTGTCCTTCTCATTGTTGTTGTTATCATAATGTTTCAGCTAAAACATTGCGATAACAACAAGATGATGACAATAGTCTGAAAGCAAATAGTGTAAATAAAGGTAACTCTTTATCCTTATTTATTCAAATGGAAATTATGATTCATGTTAGATAAAATGAACACCTTAAAGAAAAAAAAAACTAAAATAAGAAAAATTTAAAAAAAAAACGAAAAATGAAAGAAAAAATAGAAAATGGAAGACAGAAAAAAAGAAGATGGAAAATAGAAAAAAAGGAATAAGGAAAAAAAATAAAAAGATGAAAAAAAGAAAGAAAAAATAAAGAAAATGAAGAAAGAAAAAAGATGGAAAATAAAACGAAAGAAAATAAATCAAGAAAAAGAAATAAAGATAAAAAAGAATGAAAATTAAAAAATGGAAGATAGAAAGAAAATGAAGAAAGCAAAAAAAAGAAGATGGAAATTAGAAAGAAAGTAAAAAGGAAATAAAGAAAAAACGAAAAATATGAAAAAGAAAGCTCTTTGAAAGAATAAGAAGAAAGAAAAAAATAGTAAGGAGAATAAAAGTAAAAAAAGAAAAAGAAAAAGAAAGAAATAAAAGAAAGAAAAAAATTAAAAAATAAAGGAGTAGAAAAAGAAAAACAAGGAAAGAAAGATAATAAGAAAAAGGAAGAAAAATAAAAATTAAAAGAAAGATAAAAGGGAAGAAAGATAAAAAAGACAGAAAAAAGCTAATAAAAAAGAAAGGTAAAAATAATGAATTCTCCTTTCCACTCAAAAATAAATAAAACAATCAATCAAACTTTCTCACAAATAGGGGTATAAAGGTATGAATCAGATTGACGATAGAAGTAGAAAAATACTCATGAGTCTGAAATCTTCTTTCTGCATCCCTGCAGGACACAAAAATGGAACACAATCTTAAATCAGCCATTACAAGCTGGCTCCTTGCTCCAGTGGCACTTCAAATTTGTTCATATCCAAAGATTTAAAGGTGGGGGAAAATTGTCCATCTCCAACACGGATCACTCTCAGAACAGTATTTACCCTCCTTTGCCTATTCCCCATCTCTTCCCAATCCTACGTCTTTCTTCCCTAAGGTGCAGATAAGATATGCATGTCTCTCCCTTCTGCTGATTATTGTTGCAGCAACAACAGATTAGGATTATTGATTTTCTCAGCACCAGAGATTTCTTGTCTGAAAAAGAAAGACAGACACTGATGTCATCAGATATTTTAATTTGGCTGCAATAACAGATTTTTCCAGCCATACACAGATTTTTAGAAAAAAAAAAGGCATTTTTTTTTCCCAATTTAAAAAGAAGGATTTACATTTTATTAGAATTCTGTGAGTTGCAAAAGCCAAACCCAGTCTGCTACATGTCTTAGGCATTTCATTCTCCAGTCTACCTCTCTACCACTTGAAAATCCTAGGTGCTGTAAACTTGAATGTGCAGGTGGTGTCATGGAATTGGGAATCAGGTAGCTGAGTTTCAATTCTAGTCAGGCTTGTTATATCCAACTTATGAGCAAATATTCTTGGGAAAGGTATGAATCCACCTCTCCTGGTTCCAGCTATGGGTTAAATAATAGGAAATGTTTCAGTAAATTGTTGTTATCTCAAAAAAACATTCTTGCAATTCAAAAATTAATGTGGACCTAAATTAGGACCATCAATAATAAGACAAACACCAATGTAGGTTTAGACATATATTAGACAAAACAATACAATGATACAAGATATACACATAGAAAAGCCAAAAGAAAATACTGTACTGTAAGTCAGTCAATGAGCTCTACGAAAGTCTCCAAAGAGTCTCAGCAACATACCAAGCGTTAATAACCCTTGGCTGCATATAGACCTATGATGAGTCCATTATCTTATGTGGGTAATACCCCACAACAAAAATATATCCTGGGTTTAAATAATCTTGAAGAGATTGATAAGCTGTAAAACACAAATTAATCAATCAATATTAAGAATTAAATATATATTTACCACTAGCCACATCTCTGAATACATAGCAAAGGCACCAGACCAAATATGACAGAAATACTCAATGCATGGATGAATGGTGGACTTGTAAATGTGTAAGATAGATTCTGATGAGAAAAATTATCTAGCTCGATAGAATGAATCAACTTTCTTATAAATAAATACCGTATGTACTTTAATATAGTACAAGTTTTCATGATTAGTTTTTTACACAAAAACTAGGTTGCATTATGCACAAGTAATTTTTTGAAGAAATTAAAAATCATGCATTTTCATTGACCAGTTGCAATATACACAATTGGCAGTGACTGCTGAACAATATAATCAAAGATGAAGGAAAAACTTGAATCAGCTGAAATGTGCTTCTACTGAAGGATGCTGCAAATATCATGGATTGAGCATGTGAACAATGATTAGGTTTTGAAAAGGATGGAAATAAAAAGAAAATTAATACTGAGCATCAGGAAGAGACAGCTAAAGTTCCTGGAACATGCAATGAGGAATGATGACTTGGAGAACCTGATACTAACAGGGCCACATAGAGGGAAAAAGAGACGGGAAAGCAGCGGATAACATATTTGAAGGGTCTGAGCAGATGGATGACAGAATTGGGGTTACGTGGTGAAACAGGCGAAAGCGTGCTGGTAGCCACCAGAGATAGGAAGACATGGAAAGCCATGAAAGGACAAGAAGAAAAAGAAGAAGAAGAAATTTTTCATGTATTTTCAGTGACCATGACCTACCTAGTATGCTTACATTCTCGTAGTACTTTTGACTAACCTTAACAGTGCAGATAAGCTACTTTATTGTAAAGACAATTCTCCCGTGATGTAAACATATACAGAATTAAGATGAATGCAAACTTGAGAAAAGAAAAAATCTATTAATTCTTCATTTTATATTTATATAAGGTATTTGTTGATTTTAAATTGCATACATAGTGGATGAGGTTTTGCTTTTCACATAGTGACAAAGAAAAGAAACTTACGTTACATAGAAAACAAGCCCAGAGTAATGAAGCTACAAGGCATGAACAAAAACAAAAGCATGGTATCTTAGATATTTCAGTGTTTTTTTCTCACCATTTTGGCATAGCAAATTACTTGCATTAACTTACCCTTGGGAAAGGTATTAATACGTCACTTCCCTCCAGTTATGGGTTAAACAACAGGACAGATTGGGTTCTATAGTCTTGGCTGGCAACCAGTCTACTGCAAAAAGCAATGGCAACCTACTGCGGGATAATCTTCTGCCCAGTCAGTCATGTTTCTTTCAAGACATGATTACCCCAAGCGCGTATCACGTATGGCACTCAACTGACTGACTGAATATAATAGTTGAAAACATAATTAATTCTACTGGGCATAAAGTGGGGGATCGGTTTTCTATTGTTATGAAGTAATAAACTGATCCCCCATTAATTATACTTAATATAATAATGTAATATAATCTACCACTTCTCCCTTCAGCTATGAGTTAAATTGCAGGACAGATTGGGTTCTATAGCCTTGGTCGGCAACCAGTCTACCGCAGAAAGCAATGGCAACCTACTGCAAGATAATCTTCTGCCCAGTCAGTCATGTCTCTTTCGAGACATGATCACCCAAGCGTGTATCATGTATGGCACTTAACTGACTGACTTTATGCCAAAAATTGAATGAAGACAATTTATTCATTTATTTTTTTTTATAATCATATTGCCCCAAGCAAGGCATTTTACTGCCACTGTTTTGCAGTGGGTTACATAGGAGGAAAGTTATGAGAAAGAGTGACAGGTTATAGGGGGTGCCAGGAAGTGGGTAAGAGAAGGATAAGAATACCAATGAGAGTGGATTGGAGGGAGAATGGAGCATGAGAGAGAGGATGCAGGTTAGTGACATAGGAGATGACTATTGACTTTAGATTTGAATAAAGCCGGAAACCACATCCTAAACAGGGAACAAGGGATGAGCCTCTTAACCTGTTCAATAGACATGGGTGGAGTGTGAACCGGCTTTTTCTTTTTCTTTTCCAATCTTTTCACTCTTACGTAGCCCCCTGCACATCAGCGGCGTTACCGCCTTGCTCGGGGTGATACGATTAAAAAAAAAGAAAAAAAAAAGATTGTAGCAGTCGGGAAAGCAAGTAAATGGAAAGGAATTCCACAGGTGGGAAGTGCGAGAAAAGAAGCTATAAAATATATCCAGGATGAATGTCTACCGAGGCAATATTTAACTAGGGTAGGCCTTCTAGTATTTCTCAGAAACTGGGGTCACATTATACATAAGCTGTATGAAAAACTCAGGAGTTTTACAAAAACCTTTCAGAGTTCATACTAGACATGAAGTTGTCTTATACATGAGTATCTATGGTGAGTACCAATTTTTAAAATTTATTGAACTGCTTTAATTATTAAAATTTTTCTAATAGTATTTTTTGGCATCTGTAAATCTCTCAGACAATAGAATAAAACTGTATAGAGCAATAAAGTAAAAGAAAAAAAACTTGTTTTTTGAATTTGAATTCAAGTTTTACTTAACGGCATATCAACCTCTGGGGGTTGTGGCGCAGTGGATATCGGCTTGGAATGAGAAATCGGCAAGCCAAGTTTGAATTCCAGTTGAATTCATTGCATTCACTTATGTGCAAATACCCTTGGGAAAGGTATTAATCCATTTCTTTCCTCAAATTATGGGTTAAATAGCAGGACAGATTTGGTTCTATAGCCTTGGTCGGCAACCAGTCTACCACAGAAAGTAATGGCAACCTACTGTGGGATAATCATCTGCCCAGTCAGTCATGTCTCTTTCAAGACATGATCACCCAAGTGTGTATCACGTATGACACTTACTGACCTCTGTGGGTTATTTAATGCCAAAAAGGTAGGGTTTTAAGGAATTTTTTTAATATTGAATTATAATGAGAAGGTTGATTTAGTCAGATTTTGATGAAAAATTTATTTTTTTTAATTTTTTTTATTTTAGAAAACTGAAGAAATTTTCTAGTTTGTATTCAAAAATATATTGCTGGTAATAATTTTTTCCTTCAGAAAAGTATTGCTGGTAATATTTTTCTTTCAAAAATGTACATTTTTCTATAAAAGTCTATTTTTATTTATATATTTCTGCTAGCATCATAGCCTGGTGTTGCCCGTGCAACTCAGAACATTTTAGTAGTAGGACTCGGTTATATAAAAAAAATAATTATATAACAAATTGTTGTTTAAAAATTATTCAAAAATTCCATTAAAAAAATCTATTCTCTTTTGTTTTGCGTAAACGTGATTTGATGTTTTGTGTGACATTGTAAACAACGTTGCATTTGTTTTTGTTTAAAAATTACAGGGGAAAATATTTACATTTTTTGTTGACTAAATGAATTTAACATAACAATAAAAGTTATTTATTTTGTTTTACTGAAATTAGAAATATAAAAACTATTACGCTCTTAGTTCAGAAATTTTCGAAGAATATTTAAAAATGTAGACATTTAATTTGAGAGGAAAAAGTTAAATATAAAGGCCCGTTTTTTCTTTTAATAAAAAATATTTTAGTCATGTTTGACATGTGTGATTTGATTTCTGTTACATAATTCAACAACCATCTTAGATCTTAGATGTTTTACGGAGCAAATGTAAACAATCTGCTCCATTAGCCAAAAAGTGCAAAAGGGAAGATTGCTGAACTTAAACTCCAAATGTATGTGTCGACCTGTCTTCCCTGTAGATATGTGTCCCTAGAATGTTTGAATGGCGTAGCCCTCAATCCTCCGCCAGAGACATTAAGAGATACATTTTTTTGCACCAGAAGATGGAAATAAATTAGGTTCCATGCAATCAGAGAGAAATAAATATATAATTTTGGTCATTGCATAGAGTGAAATTTATGTAAGATGTGAGTCAGTCAGTTAAGTGCCATACATGAAACATACTTGGGCGATCATGTCTCGAAAGAGACATGACTGACTGGGCAGAAGATTATCCCGCAGTAGGTTGCCATTGCTTTCTGCGGTAGATTGGTTGCCAGCCAAGGCTATAGAACCCAATCTGTCCTGCTATTTAACCCAATAACTGGAGGGAAGAGACGGATTAATACCTTTCTCAAGGGTATTCTTGCGTAAGTGAATGCAATGGATTCAACTGGAATTTGAAAGAGTACTGAATAAAAAGTCTGATTTTTGCAGTTGAAATATTTCAGGACTGCCGGGAATTTGATCCCCATCTTTGTTTGCTCTTTTTGATATTGAATTACATTACGTTGCAAAAGTATTCAGACAAGAACTATTTTATCTTTTATGAGGCATCAAAATAATTGCGACAATTTACCAATCGCACCTAGTATATATACAGTACTGTGCAAGAGTATTAAGACAAGGACTATTTTATCTTTTATGAGGCATCAAAATAAAGTTTAAAATCCCCACTGTCCTAACACTTTTGTACACTACCGGTAGTGTGCAAAAGTATTAGGACAGGGATGATTGTCCTAAAAACCTCACTGAAATTCAAATACAGGGTGAAAAGCCAAGTAAATTGCTAATAAATATTGATTATTTCAAACTAGGCGTAAAAGAAATATATTAAAAAAAATGTTATATTTAATTTTTCCTATTTTCTATTAAACAAGTTATTTTGAAACTACTCTATTGAACATATATGGGATATTTTGGATAAAAAATTGATAAATCTAACGTTACTTTGCAAGACAAAATACAAGCTGCTTGGCAGGAGATACCATTAAATACATTGAAGAAGCTTGTGATATCAATGCCTGACAGAATGAAGGTTGTGATCAAAGCAAAAGGCTATTATACTAAATATTAAATTTATTTTGTAACAAGTATTTTTTCTTGTTAAAGCATTTGTTGAGTAAATCAAATAAATTACTTTCGTTAAATTGTATTTTTTCTGTCAATATGCCTGATAAAAGATAAAATATTTCTTGTCCTAATACTTTTGCCCAGTACTGTGTGTGTGTGTGTGTGTGTGTGTATATATATATATATATATATATATATATATATATATATATATTAGGTGCGATTGGTAAATTGTCGCAATTATTTTATTATTTCAAAGCAAAAGACTATTATACTAAATATTAAATTTATTTTGTAACAAGCATTTTTTATTGTTAAAGCATTTGTTGAGTAAATCAAATAAAATTACTTTAATTAAATTGTTTATTTTCAGTCAATATGCCTGATAAAAGATAAAATATTTCTTGTCCTAATACTTTTGCACAGTACTGTATGTGTGAGTCTAACCGACATCAACCACTTGGTGAGGAGAGAAAAGGAGACGTATGAAGAACATTTGCCATATGCTGGTGTTAGTCATATCACTGCATTCGTCTATGCATGTGGGCAAAAACAAAAATATAAAAGAAGCCCTCATTTTGCCAGTCAGGTGTCCCCAGTATAAAGTTAGGAAAAACAGTACAACTCCCTGTTTATGTAACGGTAGCGCAGCTTCTGCAATAAATCACCTGCTCTTGCCAACGAGAAACAAATGTATAGCACCACGTTAGAAAGTATTTGTTCCATTCAGTTATTTGGTCCATTTGGCTGAATATCTCCTGATTAAATGGAACATCGTTTGATCAAAGATCTATCACTGAAGTAGACAGAAGCCAGTCTTGGCAGAGAAAAGTCTTGGTGAAAAGCCATAAAGGAAAATATATATAAACAGTTATTCTTAATTTAATTCCTGTAGACAATTTAATTTCTGTAGACAATTTAAACAATTTAATTAAAGTAATTTTATTTGATTTCTATGATAATATTTATTAGCAATTTACTTGGCTTTTTACCCTATATTTGAATTTCAGTGAGGTTTTTAGGACAATCACCCCTGTCCTAATACTTTTGCACACTACTGGTAGTGTACAAAAGTGTTAGGACAGAGGTGATTTTAAACTTTATTTTGATGCCTCATAAAAGATAAAATAGTTCATTTCCTAATACTTTTTCACAGTACTGTATATATACTAGGTGCGATTGGTAAATTGTCGCAATTATTTTGATGCCTCATAAAAGATAAAATAGTTCTTTTCCTAATACTTTTTCACAGTACTGTAATTCAATATCAAAAGGAGCAAATAAAGACGAGGATTAAATTCCTGGCAGCCCTGAAATATTTGAACTGCAAAAATCAAACTTTCTTTTCAATACTTTCACATCTTACATAAATTTCATTCAATGCAACGACCACAATTATATATTTATTTCTCTCTGATTGCATGGAACCTCATCTATTTCCATCTTCTGATGCAAAAAAATATTTCTTAAGGTCTCTGGTTGAGGATTGAGGGCAAAAACAAAAAGCAAAGGCAAAATGGGTATGACGGTAAAATGTTTCCGGCAACAAAGTCTCTGATTGGGAGATTGTGAAGAGCATGGAACCTCCTCTTAATTGCTGTTGTTCCCAGGTCCACCCTGATCTGGAGTAGTAGCACCTGTTAGGGTCCTAGCTATAGGCAAATAGTTAACCTCCAAACTGGGGTTAAAACAATATGAAAGACTTTTATAAAAATATATACATAAAAATAGAATTTTATAGAAAAATATACATTTTTGAGAGAAAAATATTACCAGTAATAATTTTCTGAAGGAAACAATTATGGAATTAATGGAAAAGGACATTGTTTTTTCTTTTATTTCAAATTCACGAAAAGGCAAGAACAGAAAGTGTTAAACAAAGGACAGTTCTTTCTAATAAAAGATAGCTGGCAACCCTAGAGCCAGACAAACATTTTCTGTAATGTTTAAATTGTTTTATTATATATATATATTTTTTTTTAATCATATCACCCCGAGCAAGGCAGTAACGCCACTGATGTGCAGGGGGCTACATAAGAGTGAAAAGATTGGAAAAGAGAAAGCCAGAAACCACACCCTAGACAGGGAACAAGGGATGAGCCTTTTCGCCTGTTCAATAGATGTGGTTGGAGTATCAACCGGGTGATAATTTAGTCTATCTACTCCAATTGGAAAAAATAATGAGAAGAGTGATAAGATTGGAAGAGAGAAAGCCGGAAACCGCATCCTAAACAGGGAACAAGGGATGAGCCTCTTCGCCTGTTCAATAGACGTGGGTGGAGTATGAACCGGGCGATAATTTTGTCTATCTACTCCATTTATATATATATGTGTGTGTGTGTGTGTGTGTGTGTGTGTGTGTGTGTATGTGTGTGTGTGTGTGTGTGTGTGTGTGTGTTTAGGCAGCAAATTTTCTTTTAGGTATGTCAGATTAAATAAATTGCAAATATTGTGTCTGCTTATTTTTAATAAAATCCGTTCATACTCACAGATAATCTTTTGCATATTATAATTAACAGATGTAAGAAATAAGCTGTAAATTTGACAGCTAATTTTATTATTCATTTCTCAATGTTCCCTAGTACTTTTAATCTTTTTCTGGAATCATCTTCAGGGGTTGTGAGTTGTGGAAACAAAACTTTATCACATGCATGACCTTAACTTTGCAACATAAAAAAATTTCATTTTGGATCATTTTCATGTTCTAAGCAATTTGTCAACCATTACATTTGAAGCAAGAAGAAAAATTACAGAAATGTTTTGCAACACAGTTTTGTGGCTATGTTAAAATATGAGACTTGAACATTTATGCATCTCCGCCATCAATCAATAAGATTATTTACTCCTTGTTGATAAAAAGTTATTGGCTGCAATGCAACAAAACCTTTGAAGGTGATTCCACTTCTGGTTTTGACCTAAAAGTTTTACCATTTAAAAATATGCTCAAGTGCTTAAAAAATGATAATCAGGGGGTGAAAAATTAGGAAAATATGGAAGGTGTGGCAAACCCTCGTATCCCAAGTCTGTGAGTTTTTGCAACATCATTCTTGCAACATTTGGCATGCATTATCATGGAGCAGAATTGGATCACATCAATTCACCAATATAGGTCTCATGTTTTACAGGCATGCATGTATTTCAGCAAGTTGATTGTAGTAAACTCTGCATTGATGCGCTAACTGGATTCTGTCTCTTCCCTCCAGTTATGGGTTAAATAACAGGACAGATTGGGTTCTATAGCCTTGGCTGGCAACCAGTCTACCGCAGAAAGTAATGGCAACTTACTGTGGGATAATCTTCTACCTAGCCAGCCATATCTTTTTTGAGACATGATCACCCAAGTGTGTATCACGTATGTCACTTAACCGACTGACCAACTGACTTATATTTATTCTTGTTTTTAACCTACTTTATTATAAATTTTGTCATTTTATTACTTATTAATATGTTTTTAATATTCTTGCTTGAAGATTTACTTGTTCTTTATTATTCTTATTTAGATTTTGTAAACAACAGGGCCAGTGCAAGGGTCTCAGGCTCCCTCCACCTCTAAATCTATGATCCATAGCTTTCCACTCTACTACATTGCCATTTTCATAAGATAGTATTCATATAAAATACAAATTTTATTTCCGCCTAATTATGTACAATTATGGATCATATACAATACTAGCAGTATAGCCCGGCGTTGCTCGGGTGTAATGAAAGCTTTAAAACTAATCCATGGTCCTGGAGCTCAGATTCTTTGGATGTTGGCACGAAAAACTAAAAAGCAATAGTTGTTTCCAGTTAAAGCGAAACTGTAGATTGAAAGAAAAATGAATGGATGTAAGTCAAATTTTTATTTCCTGGTATCGATATCAAATAAGTTTTTTCGTCATAAACTGAATTTTGAAGGCTAAATAAGTCCTCTGAGTAAATGGTATCATGGCTGAGACTAAGAACTACAATTATACCAACTTAGAGCCAAACCCAAAGCAAAAACTAAAATAAAAGGGCTGAAAAATATACACAGATAAACAGACACACACACAAACATATTGCCTTTTATATTTATATATATATATATATATATATATATTATCGATTTTCTGCACTATTGTAAGAATTGCAACCTTGAAACTTCTGAATATCGTTTCTTATGTCTTTGTCTATGAGTGTATGAAATTTGATTAAAATCGGACCACTCTTTCTATAACCCGATTTTTTCGATTTTCGATATTTATTGGGGGTACCTTGACACAAAACCTAGCTAAGAACACTCGCAGAGGCTTTTATATATATATATATATATATATATATATATATTATCGATTTTCTGCACTATTGTAAGAATTGCAACCTTGAAACTTCTGAATATCGTTTCTTATGTCTTTGTCTATGAGTGTATGAAATTTGATTAAAATCGGACCACTCTTTCTATAACCCGATTTTTTCGATTTTCGATATTTATTGGGGGTACCTTGACACAAAACCTAGCTAAGAACACTCGCAGAGGCTTATAGTACAACTGTGTAAATTTTCAAGAAAATTGGTTCAGCCGTTTCGGAGTCTATAGGTAATGGACACACACACAGACACACACAGAGACAAAGTTCCATTTATAAATAAGTTTAGATAGGTGAACATTTCAACTAGACAAATTGAAAATTAATACATTGTATCTAAATACAAATTACAGACATGACATAATAGAAACTCTAAAATAAATCAACAATATTTGGTGTTAATTTTTAATATCAGCTTGACATTTTTCTTCTTAAAAAGTTGAATAATTTTAACATTTCCTCCAGTTCTTTGGCACAATGAAAGAAAAAAGCCAGTGCAAGAGATCAAGCAATTTGAGTATTGTGTTTTACCCCCTGGATGTTTGTTGTAGTGCAATGAATATCAATTCGGAATGACAAATCAGGGAGCAGAGTTCAAATTCCAGTTGAATTACTTGCATTCACTTATGCACAAATACCCTAGGGAAAGGTATTCATCTATCTCTTCCCTTCAGTTATGGGTTAAATAATAGGACAGATTGGGTTCTATAGCTTTGGCTGGGAACCAGTCTACCACAGAAAGTAATGGCAACCTACTGTGGGATAATCTTCTGTTCAGTCAGTCATGTCACTTTCGAGACATGATCGCCCAAAGTGTGTATCACATATAGCCCTTAACTGACTGACTGTTTTAACTCTACATGGCTTTACCAGATTTGCCAAGGCATTGTTAGTTGGTGCTGTAAGACAGTTACAAAAATTCAACACTCCTTGTTTTCTTTGTTGTTTCTCTCTTTTCTTTCTAGCATGTGGTAGGGACAACATTAACATGTGGCCTTGTCACAGGCATGAGAACATCTTTCCCTTTGTTGTCTTATATTTTTCACGCACAGACACATACAATTCATAATTGCTAACTTTTAATATCTTCCTTCTTTAACATATATACTAATGTATTTCTTTTCTTTGTTACTCTGGTCCTGGGTATGACGATAATTCAACAAAATACACCACAAAGAATTGATGAAGATATTTGGGAAAGACTTGAGAGTAATAAAGAATCTCTACTGGCAGCAAACTGCCTGCATACGGACAGGTAACGAATTTAGCAGATATACAAATATAGAAATGGGCGTAAGACATGAATGTATTTTTCCACTGGATCTATTCAACTTGTACAGCGAGCTATTCTGAGGACCCTAGAAGTAATGCCAGGATTTGTCATTGGAGGCCATAAGGTATGCAGATGATACAGTGCTGATAGCAGACACAGAAAGGAAACTACAATACCTCCTACAGAAGGTAGCTGAAGAGAGTGACAAGAAAGGACTATAAATAAATTGCAAGAAAACCGAATGCATGGTCATCAGCAAAAAGAGTAGCTCAAAATGCCAAATACAGGTGAGGGATACTAAAATCAGGCAGGTACAAAAATTTAAATACCGGGGAAGTGTTCTAACAGTAGGCAGAAAGTGCAACACAGAGATCCGAAGAGGAATTGGCATGGCGAATGACGTATTCCAGAAGTTGAATAAAGTATTAAGAAACAGGACAATTTCACTAGAAACAAAAAAAAGAGTACTGGATTGCTATGTGATGTCTGTTCTTCAATATCACAGTGAATACTGGACAATATCATCAAAGATGAAGGAAAAACTTGAAGCAGCTGAAATGTGGTTCTACAGAAGGATGCTGTGGATATCATGGATCAAGCATGTGAGCAATGATGAGGTTTTGGAAATGATGGAAACGAAAAGGAAATTAATTCTGAGCATCAGAAAGAGACAGCTAAAATTCCTGGGACATGCAATGAGAAAGGAAGTCTTGGAGACAGGGGAAAGCAATGGATAACATATTTGAGGGGCTTGAGCAGGTGGATGACAGAACGAGGGTTGCATGGTGTAACAGGAGAAAGTGTGCTAAGAGCCACCAGGGATAGGGAGATGTGGAAAGCCATGATTGACTACATTCTGAAAGGACAGGGCACATAGAAAAAGAAGATACATACATGTTCTTTAAAATACACAATTTTCACTGAAATGTCTATGAAAGCCTTTTATTATTTGTGTTTGTACTTATCGTGTTGTATCTTGTATAGGTTTTGTTTGTAATTTATATATATATTTTTTTTATAATCATACCGGCCCAAGCAAGGCATTTTACTGCCACTGTTTTGCAGGGAGTTACATAGGAAGAAAGTTATGAGAAAGAGTGACAGGTTATAGGGGGTGTCAGGAAGTGGGTAAGAGACAGATGATTGTGGCCATAAAGCGAGGGATCAATTTATATATTGATTGTAATATAAAATTGAACCCCCACTTTATATTTACATAATAATTTCTTGTCTGTTAATAAGCTGTAGAAAACAAATCAATCAGTCGATGAAATACTGATTAGCTACACATGCATGTCTTTTAGATTTATTTACATTTTCTGGAACATAAATGTACAGAAATTTTTTTTTGATAATCATATCGCCCTCAAGCAAAGCATTTTACTGCCATTGTTTTGCAGGGGGTTACATAGGAGGAAAGTTATGAGAAGGAGTGACAGGTTATAAGGAGTGTCAGGAAGTGGGTAAGAAAAGGATAAGAATACTGATGAGAGTGGAGTGGACGAGGAAAGGAGCATGAGAAGGAGAATGCAAGTCAGTAAGATAGGAGATGACTATTGACTTTAGATTTAAGTTCTTGGAGATTGTAGCCGTCGGGGAAGCAAGCAAATGGAAAGGAATTCCACAGGCGGAAAGTGTGAGAAAAGAAGCTGCTGGAGTAGAATTTGCGTTTACGATTTATTGGTTTTAAAGTAAAAGGGTGGGACCTAGTTGCTAATCTTGTGGCCCGAGTAAATTTATTTGTCTTTTTAACCCTCCCCAAAAAATTACATATTAAAACAGGAAGTACATTCAGACAATATAACATATCAATATATGTATCACTGTATGTATATATATATCAATAACAGTATCACTGGTAAAAGACAAACATCTTGAGGAAAAGTGAACATTCTACTTTTTAAATTTAATGTAAGATGCAATAAAAGAAGAGATAACACGAAAAGGTTATAAAATACTTAGGATGTGCATTGTGGTGCATTGGATATCAGCTTGGAACGAGAAATCGGGGAACCGAGTTTGAATTCCAGCTGAATTCATTGCTTCCACTTACACGCAAATACCCTTGGAAAAAGTATTAATCCATCTATTCCTTCCAGTTATGGGTTAAATAACAGGACAGATTGGGTTCTATAGCCTTGGTTGGCAACCAGTCTACCACAGAAAGTAATGGCAACCTACTGTGGGATAATCATCTGCCCAGTCAGTCATGTCTCTTTCGAAACATGATCGCCCAAGTGTGTTTCATGTATGGCACTTATCTGACTGAATGAATCTGGCTTTGATTGTAATAGATAGAAGATATTGAAATCTGTTTTTGTCAGATGTCAGTTGTAAGAAAAAAATTTTCTTTTTTTTTAAAAAAGGGAGGAGACTCTTGTATATTTATAATTTCATTTTTTTTTTCATTTTTTTTCTTTTTAAATTGAAACTAAAATACCATAAAGGTGTTGCAGATGTTTCCTTGTTGAAATGTTGTCAAAAGTTCTTTGTGATTAGACAACTAGATAAGAAAGATGAGAGAGAAGTTGTTTACCTTTGAATAATTGGAAATTCTTCAACTTTAATGTTTTTGGTAAGTTATTTCTACAGCTTGACAGATAAATTATCCAAGGTCACAGAAGAATGTATAGTGGGGATGCGTTCTTTTGAAGGGTAGATGTATATTGTCGAAGATTAACGGAATTTGGTCTCATTGTAGATAGCCCACTATAAGTCATAAAAAGATTATAAATCAAGAAAAGCAGATTGAGTTGAGAAATAACATTTTATATATACACATATCAATTAAGGTTTTTACAATTCAAGTAATTCTTTAAATATGGGTCCAACGGATGTTAAAATGTTCATGGCAATAAAATGCTGAAAAGAGAATTAATGCTTAGGCATGTGGGAGCGTTGTGAGTAAGGAATGTCTTTGATGTATCCGCTCCTTAGGTCAGTAAGTAGTTTTGAGACAGCGAATAAGGAAAAGAGAAGTAAGGGAGGCGAGCATAGTAAGCCGCTTGACTTGGTCAAGGGAGTTACTAATTACTCTCGTCTCTCTTAAGTCTGTCTGGGTCTCTGCGTCAGTCTGTCAGGCGATGCTTTCTGTATCGGCTTTTTATTTCGACTTTTTGGATTGCAGCAAATCATTTGGGAATTCACATCCGTATCTGATTCTGGGTTTCCCATTGGTCGATAAATAAAATTCACGTAGGCTCGCGAACTGGAATTTGATATTTAATTAATTTCTAGTTTTCAACCGGAACATCTGTGTCGATCCGGCTGTGCACCAACTAGTTTTTGGCCATTTGCTTTTTGGTCGTGAGAGTGCAAACATCTAGTCCATAGCTTTGCAAGGTTGGTATCATCACAAATGATCACCATTGGATGAACATTCTCACCCTCTATATTTTGTTTTCTGTTGCAACAGTTAACAACAGTTATTAAATATAATACACATTTTTTCATTAAATATCTGCACATAGTTCTTGTATTTTAGATATAACACATTTTTTCAAATTAAATTTGAGATATATTTATAACTGTTTAAGTATAATACGTATCTTTTCATAAAATGTTGAGAATTATAGTTTCTTAAATGTAATATATATCTTTTCATTAAATATTGACATATATTTATAATACCTTCATTATGATTCACATTTCTTCATTAAAAAATGAAACCTCTCCCTTGTCTCTGAAATATAATACACTAGCAGTATAGCCCAGTGTTGCTCGGGTTTAATGAAAGCTTTAAAACTAATCCATGGTCCTGGAGCTCAGACTCTTTGGATGTTGGCACAAAAGACTAAAAAGCAATAGTTGTTTCCAGTTAAAGCGAAACTGTAGATTGAAAGAAAAATGAATGGATGTCAGCCAAATTTTGATTTCCTGGTATTGATATCAAATATGTTTTTTCGTAGTAAACTGAATTTTGAAGGCTAAATAAGTCCTCTGAGTAAATGGTATCATGGCTGAGACTAAGAACTACAATTATACCTACTTAGAGCCAAACCCAAAGCAAAAACTCAAATAAAAGGACTGAAAAAAATGCAGACATACAGGCAGATAAACAGACACACACACAAACATCTTGCCTTTTATATATATATATTATCGATTTTTTGCACTATTGTAAGAACTGTAACCTTGAAACTTCTGAATATCATTTCTTATGTCTTTGTCTATGAGTGTATCAAATTTGATTAAAATTGGACCACTCCTTCAATAACCCGATTTTTTGATTACCGATATTTATCGGGGGTACCTCGACACAAAACCTAGCTAAGAACACTTGCAGACCCTTATAGTACAACTGTGTAAGTTTTCAAGAAAATCGGTTCAGCCGTTTCAGAGTCTATAGGTAATGGACACACACACATACACAGACAAAGTTCCATTTATAAGTAAGTTTAGATATATTCTTATTAAATACTGATATATATCTATATTTTATTAAATACTAGCAGTATAGCCCAGTGTTACTTGGGTGTAATGAAAGCTTTAAAACTAATCCATGATCCTGGAGCTCAGACTCTTTGGATGTTGGCACAAAAGACTAAAAAGTAATAGTTGTTTCCAGTCAAAGCGAAACCGTAGACTGAAAGAAAAATGAATGGATGTAAGTCAAATTTTGATTTCTGGTATCAATGTCAGATAAGTTTTCCATTGCAAACTGAATTTTGAAGGCTAAATAAGTCCTCTGAGTAAATGGTAACATGGCTGAGACTAAGAACTACAATTATACCTACTTAGAGCAAAACCCGAAGCAAAAACCAAAATAAAAGAGCTGAAAACCTGATTTTGATCAGAACCGATAGTATATCAGGGTATCGATTTCCAATATCAGAGTCAAATAAGTCATCCAAGTATAAATTAACCTAAGTAAGTCCATGAAAACTTATTGTACCCATCAGGAGTAAAATTGGAGAAAACGAGCCATAGTGATTCCTGAATATTGGTTTTTGATCAGATTCAATAGAATATCGGGGGTATTGATTTTTGAATGGGGTAAATGTGTTGTCTGAGAAGATCTCCTAACGTTTGAGACTAAAAACTATAATTTTATCAAGTTCGAGCAAATTCTGCAGTAAGAACCATGATAAAAGGGCTGAAATCCTGATCTTGATCAGACCCAATCAGATATGGAAGTATTGATTTCCAATGTCAGAGAGAAATAAAAAAAAATAAGTAGCCCATGACCTGACCAGAAGCCTAAGGAATATTTGTGTGTAGTTTGGTGAGAATCGGAGAAAAATTGTGGATTTGTATAAAGGACATACAGACACACACACACACAAACATCTTGCCTTTTATATATATATAGATAATACATATTTTTCATTAAATATTTAGTCTTGGTTATGATGATAAAATACATCTAGTAGCAAGGCCTCTGATGAGAAACTGAAGGTTTTGAGGAATATGGAATCACATTTTAATTGCTAATGTTTCAAGGTTCATCCTGACCTGGAGTGGTTGCACCTGGTAGTATTCCAGCTATGGTCAAATAGTGAAACCCCATCCCCATACAAAAACATTAAAACTATAAAAATACATTTTTATTGAAAAAATATCAGCAATGCATATTTATTTAAAAATTGACCAACAATACAAATTTGTATTAAAATAACCAACAATACATTTTTAAAACAAAATAACCAACAATACACTTTTAAAACAAAATGACCAACAATATATTTTTAAAACAAAATGACCAACAATATATTTTATCTATAGCTGAAGGCATACAATTGCATTCAAAATATGTTTTTGTTGAAGCTATAAAATCATGTTGAAATTATTTAGATTTTGGTATTAAATAACCCATACAGGTTGATATGCCCCTAAGGAAAATTAAACAACCAGCATGAAAGAACTCTTTTTTGACATTAAACTAATTAATATCCAACTATTTCTGAAACCAAACTGCATTTCAAAATATAAGTTCGACCAAAACTCCAATATAAAACACACATATCAACAACTCTAATAATTTTTTTTATATACAGTACTGTGCAAAAGTATTAGAACAAGAACTATTTTATCTTTTATGAGGTATATTGACAGAAAATAAACAATTTAGTTAAAATAATTTATTTGATTTACTCAACAAATGCTTTAACAAGAAAAAATACTTGTTACAAAATAAATTTAATATTTAGTATAATAGCCTTTTGCTTTGATCAAAGCCTTCATTCTGTCAGGCATTGACATCACAAGCTTCTTCAATGTATCTAATGGTATCTCCTGCCAAGCAGCTTGCGTTTATGCCCAAAATGTGTCTTGCAAAGTAACATTAGATTTATCAATTTTTTTATCCAAAATATCCCACAGATGTTCAATATGATTGAGATCAGGGCTTTGTTGGGGCCAATTCAAATTCTGAAGCCTTCTTTCTGCTTCCTTTTTAGTTAAATAATTCATACAAAGGTTTGGCTTTTCACCTTGTATTTGAATTTCAGTGAGGATTTTAGGAAAATCACCCCTGTCCTAATACATTTGCACACTACTGCAAAAGTGTTAGGACAGGGGTGATTTTCCTAAAATCCTTTAAACTTTATTTTGATGCCTCATAAAAATAAAATACTTTTGCACAGTACTGTATATAATCCTTTCACCCCCAAGCCACTGGTGCACAGGGGGTTACAGTGAGAGAAAAAAAATGTACAGAGGATGTCGAGGAAAGGATAAGAGATGGATGGGAATCAAGTAGATAGAAAATGGCAACAGACATTGCATTTAAACTTTTGGAGATTGTAGCTATCAGGGAAGCAAGCAAATGAAAGGGAGTTCCACAGACAGGAAGTGGGAGAAAAGAAACTGTTAGAGTAGAAAAGATGGTTACATTTAACTATTTTGATGTAAAAAGGGCGGAACCTTAATGCCAATCTAGCAGCACAAGTAAATACATGTAATTGGGGAACAAGGAAAAAAAAGCTCGTCATAGCAGTTGCCATGAAAATACTTATAGAAAAGACAGAGGGAAGCCACATCAAATTAGTGAGAAAGTGACTGAAGACAAGCTACTAAGTCAGGGATTGATTATATTCTTTGGATTTTGTCAAGGACTTCAAAATGAAAAGCAGGAGTATATGACCAGATATGGAAACAGTATTCAATGTATGGATGAATGGTAGACCTCTGCTATCCACCTAGGAGTCCTTGACAAAATCCAATGAAGAATCTGTAATGTAATCAATCCTGACTTGGCAGCTCAGATACAGTCACTTTTTCACCGGCGCAATGTAGCTTCCCTGTGTCTCTTCAACAAATACTTTCATAGCTTCTGCTCAGATGAACTTAGCTCACTGATACCCCCATATATGAATTTACTCGAGCTACAAGATTAGCTACTAGGTCCCACCCTTTTACTTGTGTAACCAATAAATTGTAAACTCAAATTCTACTCCAGCAGCTTCTTTTCTTATGCTTACCGCCTGTGGAATTCCCTTCCATTTACTTGCTTTCCCGACAACTACAATCTCCAAGAATTTAAATGTAAAGTCAATAGTCATCTCCTATCTCACTAACCTGCATCATCTCTCTCATGCTTCTTTCTTCATCCACTCCACTCTCATTAGTATTCTCGTCCTTCTCTTACCCACTTCCTGACACCCCCTATAACCTGTCACTCTTTCTCATAACTTATCTTCTATGTAACCCCTGCAAAACAGTGGCAGTAAAATGTCTTGCTTGGGGCGATATGATTATAAAATATATATATATAGCACACAGTGAGTGCTGGTAATAATGATAACACTGCACTAATTATTCTTAGAAATATATATATATATATATATATACATATATGTCAAAATAGAATGGTAGTTCCTTAGATTTAACTGTTGTGAAACAAGTAAAAAAATGTTCAATACAAGGTAAAGGCTACGAAACATAAGAAAATGAAAAATAAAACCAGATTTACTTGAGTTTCACTCATGAATGGAAGGATCATCAGGCCACGTTCTATTTAAGTCTTACCATCATTAAATCTGATGTGCTTTTAACTTCTCAGTCCCAAAATTATATCACTGATAAATATGCCGTTTAATAAATAAACAAAGCATCTATTCTACTCAGATACGTGTATCCACTAAAAATAATGATTAAGTAATAATAATAATAATAATAATAATAATAATATATATATATATATATATATATATATATATATATATTGAACGAGAACCGAAGTTAAGCAATGTTGAGCCTGGTCAGTACTTAGATGCGTGACCGCTTGGGAATACCAGGTGCTGTAAGCGTTTATTGACGGATGTGCGTTGTGGTGCAGTGGATGTCGGCTCGGAGGGGAAAATCAATGAGCCGAGTTCCAATTCCAGTCGAACACTTTGCATTCACTTACGCACTGGTACCCTTGGGAAAGGTATTAATCCATCCCTTCCCTCCAGTTATGGGTTAAATAACTGAGGTCTGTTGTTCATGCGATCTGTGGCAGACGTCTGCACCGATTGTTTGTTATCAGCAGTTCCGAAAAGTGTGGATGGTGCTACACGAGCCTTCACCACTTTAAACAATTCTTTGTGTGGTTGTCTAACTGTGTTGGACGCTCATACGTTGAAATCGACGGGAGAGTCCATTATATATATATATATATATATATATATAATAATATCAATAATATTAACTATAGTAATTACAATACCAATAGTAACACTTCCAAAACTAGTATTAATTAAGCTATAATTTAAATCCTCTTGTACAACCCACCCAGAACAAACTCGGAGGGAAAAGAAAGGGAAGTAAAAAAAAGAAACAAACGAAGTATATGAACAAAAAGTCAAGTACTTGTAGGAAAGAAAAAAACCCCAAGACGAAAACCCTAACACTAAAGCGCTCAACATAAAAATAGAGCAACAAAGACAGAAAATCTAAGCAAGAGCCAACAAACCTACCTAGGTTTTACCCTACAGCTAGTCAGGGTAAATTTACTTATATTTTCTGTATATATAGAAGGCCATGGAGGCCATGGTTAAAGCCAATGATAATTTCATTAAATAAGTTTGCACTTTAGTATTTGAAGATATTTTGTGTAATTTTGGTAAATATATCTGTTAAAATGAGATATCAGTTATTTTCATTTTTGTGTAATTTATATATCCGACCCCCTATTTATGTGTGTGTGTGTGTGTGTGTTTGTGTGTGTGTGTGTAAAGGGGTACTAAAAAGATCATATCCAGATGAAAAAGCCCTTTCAGAAACAAAAAAAGATATTTGGTCATTTTCAAAAGTGGTTCAGGGGATGAATTTTTCAGCACTCCCTCGTATATTGATTAATCAAACACTTTTGGTAACTTTTAGGATATTCTATATGATTTCTGTCTTCACCAAGATGAAAGAAACCCCAATTGCCTTGAACTTTGACCGCCATATTTATTGTCAACGACTGAAGTATTCATTAAGGTGATATGAAATGCCAAAGTATACATCCGTAAATATCAACTGTAATTATCTCTTCATTTGCTTATAGCATTGGCATATTTCTGAAAGCTTTCCCTGTGTCATGTGTTCTATGGCATGAAAGAACAAAGATTTTAAAATTATAATATCAAATGTGAATGAGTGTATTGTCAATGAGCATTATACTTGTTTTCTGGTTTGTTTAAATAAATATGAAGCTTAACTGAGGCAGACACAAATTCAAATGATGAGAAAACAATAGGAAGATTGTGTTGCTCCAGTCTTTCAAGTAGAAAGGATTAGTCTTCAAAATTAATATTTGAAATCATGTTTCTGACCACAGACAATAATGGGAAATATAGAATTACAAGATGCACAGGTTAGGTTCAGTTGGGTGATTTTACAATATTTCAGTATATTTAGGTAAGGTCAGGCTACTAGTAACATGTAACCCATACAACCTGCCACCTGGATGGGTGATTTGCATCCAAATCATCTCACTTACTAGCTGTTCTGCTGGTAATGAAGGTGACATGCCAGCCCACAGCATGAAATGCAAGACCTACCAAAGGGTGGAGGAGCTTCTTATGGGAGCCAATGATCAACATATATATGTTGGGTTTCAATCCTGAGTAAAAGGCAGTTGGCTGTCTAACTGTACTGATGAGCTGTGATACAGTGAAACAGATCTGTCTGCGGATGACTATTTACGCTCTCACACCCTGATTGAGCATTCTGGAAGAATGGTACACTTTGTAAAACGGTAGCTACTCTGGCATCTATGCATCGTTCATTCAGCAATGAATTAGAACACTCTCAGCTACTGGGCGTGTATAATGATAATATATACGCTAAAAAAAATCTGCCTTCTTCTACTGAGCGCCCATAGCTCAGAGGTAGAATCGCTGACTGACACCAATTCAGTCGGGTTTCAATCCTGAGTAAAAGGCAATCGGTTGTCTAACCGTACTGATGAGCTATGATACAACAAAACAGATCTGTCTGCAGATGACTATATATATATATATATATATATATATATATATATATATAAAAGTGCAAGAAGCTGTGAACGGTTTGTTTAAAGTATAGATTTATTGTTGCTATTATTAGTAATATTACTTGATCGTAATATTAGTAATATTACTTGTAATATTACAGCAAGAAGCTGTGAACGGTTTGTTTAAAGTGTAGATTTATTGTTGCTATTATTATTAATATTACTTGATTTTTGTATAATATATTAAACGTCCATGACAGTATTTGTGTTGCTACATGTGTTGACTTTCTTCAGGCAGATGAACTTGTGACTTTGATTTTCTGATGGCCAAAGTATCTGTAGCTAAGTGGTGAGAAGGTCAGAAAAGTTCATATGTGTGTGTGTTTGTTGGTTCTTCTTTTTTTTAGACTTGCAAGTTAAATCTCTTCTGTCACTTTTTGTTGGCTATAAATTTTTTTACACTGACTTGCGAAATTTGATTTCATTTTTATACTTCAAAATTGTTTTCAGCAATTTTCATTGAGTTCTACTCCACAAGTCATTTAGTTCTTTATGTTGTTTTTGGAATACTATTTTTTTTGCAACAGTTTGCAAAAGTTTTTTATTTTTATATATATATATATATATTTTAGAAAATTTTTTAGATATTCTACAATTTCATGGGTAATACATATTTCCTGCCGCAAAATACGTATTACCCATGAAATTGTAGAATATCTAAAATTTTCTCTAAATTATATTACTCTGTTAAATTAAATAAATAAATTTAACATTGAGTTCTTTTGAGTTCATCTCTATCAGAATTTACCTGACTTATATACCAAGTATTCTATGTTTTATATATATATATATATATATATATATATAAAACTAGCCAGGCTATACTGCTAGTATATGTATGTATATATATATATATATACTAGCAGTATAGCCTGGCGTTGCTCGGGTTTAATGAAAGCTTTAAAACTAATCCATGATTCTGGAGCTCAGACTCTTTGGGTGTTGGCACGAAAGACTAAAAAGCAATAGTTGTTTCCAGTTAAAGCGAAACCGTAGACTGAAAGAAAAATGAATGGATGTAAGTCAAATTTTGATTTCCTGGTATTGATATCAAATAAGTTTTTTTTCTCGTAAACTGAATTTTGAAGGCTAAATAAGTCCTCTGAGTAAATGGTAACATGGCTGAGACTAAGAACTACAATTATACCTACTTAGAGCCAAATCTGAAGCAAAAACTAAAATAAAAGAGCTGAAAAAAATACAGACATACAGGCAGATAAACAGACACCCACACAAACATCTTGCCTTTTATATATATATATTATCGATTTTCTGCACTATTGTAAGAACTGTAACCTTGAAACTTCTGAATATCGTTTCTTATGTCTTTGTCTATGAGTGTATCAAATTTGATTAAAATTGGACCACTCCTTCAATAACCCGATTTTTTGATTACCGATTTTCAATATTTATCGGGGGTACACCGATTTTCAATATTTATCGGGGGTACCTTGATACAAAACCTAGCTAAGAACACTTGCAGACGCTTATAGTACAACTGTGTAAATTTTCAAGAAATTCTGTTCAGTCGTTTCGGAGTCTATAGGTAACAGACACACACCCACAGACAAAGTTCCATTTATAAATAAGTTTATATATATATATATATATATATATATATATATATATATATATATGTATATGTATCGAATAAGGAATAGGGTTGTTCCAACGAGAGTAATTAGTATAAAATAAAAAGTGTGAGAAGCCGTGAACATTTTCTTTAAAATATATATTTATTCGCCTGAAGAGAGTCAATTTTAGACTCGAAACATGTACAGCGCAAATCATGACAAATTAATACTCCATAACTTGTATGAATACCAAAACAGTAAGTATATATTTTAAAGAAAACATTCACGGCTTCTCACACTTTTTATATTATATATATATATATATATATATATATATATATATATAATTTAAGCTATATCTCTTTCTCCCTTCCTCTATTCCACTCTATTGCTATTGTTTATATGATTTTAAATATAACTCTTTTCCTTCTTATTATTGTCATCTGTTTCCCTTCCTTCAAATATAATTGTGATATTAATTTTTGGCCTAAATTTTTACATAATACCAATTTATATAATACCAATTAGAACTTATACTTATACCTTAGATTTCCTTTAAGAACCTCTTTAATCATGAACTCCTGTGCCTTCATCTGACCTATTTCCTTCCCACTTCTGTTACCTATGCATTAATTCTACCCCTTCTACCCTCTCCCCTTAATTTTGTCTCTTTCCTTTTTCTAAACAACCTTTACTTCCAGTCATACTAAATTTTTTCATAAGATTTGTGGCATGGAACTGAAAAGTTGGTTTTGCTAAACCACTGAAATAGCTATTCTCCAATGTAAAATATTGCATTTATATATATATATATATATATATATATATATATATATATATGTTATGTCGTGAGTAAGAATAAATAACTCAACAACAGGAATAGGTTAATCGTTGTATTCCGTGAAAATAGTATTTACAAAGGTTATTAGTATCCAATACAAGAATAAGGGTTAATCGTCTCAACCGTCATAAGACGTAGTATGAGCAATGGGTACTTCCGGGTCGTCACCGGAAGTCTACGACTGACTTGTCGATCGGCTGCTCGGCACACTCTCCTACGTAGATGCCACCATTAATTTACATAGTAATGGAATAGTCCATTATAGCCGAATAGGTGCGGGCGTCCCAACAATATATATATAGTCATCCGCAGACAAATCTGTTTTGCTGTATCACAGCTCATCAGTATGGTTAGACATCCGATTGCTTCTAGCCATGTTTGAAACCCCACTGAATTGACATCAGTTGGCAATTTTACCTCTGAGCTATGGATGCTCGGTAGTGGAAGGCGGACTTTTGCATGTTATATACAATGTAAACACACGAGGAGAGAACAGCAAACCATGAAGACAGAAAAGAAAATCCAAAAGATTTTATCTAATTAATATAAAATATCAATTATGAAAAATAGAGAGCTCAGTGGATATTATCCAGAGCAAATATACTGAAAGGAAAACTCAACACATAATTAAACAGTTATAAAACCTTCAATCCGTGGTGGACTTGGGTAAGAAATGGCTTGTGAATTTTAATGCTTCTAAAACAAAGCTGCTATCTATTAATCACCACAGACAATCACTCCTACACACCATTAGCATGGATTGGTCTAGTCTACCTGAAAGTAAAACACTGTGCCTCCTTGGATTAACTCTCACAACAGACCTCAAGTGGAATAACTATATAGAGTCCATAGCTAAATCCACTGTTAAGAAGGTCGGTTCTCTGTGCAGGGCCAGGAAGTTTTTCTTGTCTGAAACAATCCTGCACATATACAAATCTACCATCCGCCCGTGCATTGAATACTGCTGCCATATCTGGTTGGGTGCACCTAGGGATACTTGACAAAATCCAAAGGAGAATCTGTAATGTGATCAATCCCGACTTGGCAGCTCAGATACAGTCACTTTCTCACTGGCGCAATGTGGCTTCCCTGTGTCTCTTCGATAAATACTTTCATGGCTTCTGCTCAGATGAACTAAGCTCACTGGTAACACCCCATATATGAATTTGATCGAGCCACAAGATTAGCAACTAGGTCCCACCCTTTTACTGTGAAACCAATAAATTATAAACACAAATTCTACTCCAGCAACTTCTTCTCTCACACTTCCCACCTGTGGAATTCCCTTCCGTTTACTTGCTTTCCCCGCCAGCTACAACCTTCAAGAATTCAAATGTAAAGTCAATAGTCATCTACTATCTCACTAACTTGCATCTTCTCTCTCTCTCTCTCTCTCTCTCTCTCTCTCTCTCTCTCATGCTTCTTTCTTCGTCCACTCCACTCTCATCAGTATTCTCATCCTTCTCTTACCCTCTTCCTGACACCCCCTCTAACCTGTCACTCTTTCTCATAACTTACCTCCTATGTAATCCCCTGCTCAATAGTGGTAGTAAAATGACTTGTTTGGGGTGACACAATTATAAAAAAAAAATTAAAAAGAAAAAAATCCAGAAATTAATTATGCATTGAATTTTCCTATCAATATATATATATATATATATATATATATATATATATATTGATAGGAAAATTCATATATATATATATTGATAGGAAAATTCATATATATATATATATATATATATATATGAATGAGAGAATGGCAGACCCATGAAGAAGAAGAAGATAATCCAGAAGATTTAATTCAATTAATATAAGTGTTTAATTAGATAAAATTAGAGAGCTCATTGGATATTATCCATGGCATTATAGAATTGATAAGAAAACTCACATATTTAGATGGTTATAAAGTGACAGTGTTAGTAAATTTATATTGTCAAAATAAATCCTGATTGATAACAGTCTAAATATTGATTGAGTTTTCCTCTCAATATTATATATATGTATATATATACATATATATTAGGGTGGAGTGAAAAAAATGAAAATTCTGAAATATTTTTCCTAATAGTAATAAAAATTTGTGTCTTTGAAGTACCAAATTCAAAATATTACTTGAAGCAACTGAAATGTGGTTCTGAGCATCAGAAACAGACAGCTGAAGTTCCTGGGACATGCAATGAGGAAGGAGGGCTTGGAGAATCTGATACTAACAGGCTAGATAGAGGGAAAAAGAGAAAGGGGAAAACAGTGTGTAACGTACTTGACTGGCCTGAGCAGGTGGATGGCAGAACGGGAGTCGCATGGAGTAACCGGAGAAAGTGTGCTAAGAGCCACTAGGGATAGGAAGACTTGGAAGGCCATGATTGCCTAGGTCTTGAAAGGACAGGGCACATAGAAGAAGAAGGTTAATATCTTGGGCAGCCAAAATTACTTTGAAAAATTGACATTTTAAATATGCAATTTTCAAAATTTTCTATTTTTTTAATTTGATAGTGTTTGTGATCTAACAGTAATGTAACAATATGTAAGCGGTTAGTGACCCAGTCGGACAATCAGCTTTGAAAATTAATTTCTCTCAGTCATCATTCGCTTAAAAAGATTTATTTCTTCCCTTCAAACGTGTGAATTGAAATTTATCCCAAAGTGAAAACAGACAGAGCAAGTGAACTCTCTGCTGCTGATACTGTGAGGTCAAAGGGTATTTTGGACAGCATGACTTATATGTGGCCAAAGTCTACCCAAGCTGATTCATCGCTTTTAGAACAAACTTGTTAAAAGGGAAATAAAAATATTTTACATGACAATAGACTCAAGTGATAAACTTAATTCACTCCCTTCTGGTCAGTGGTATTGCCAGGCAAGGTTAACCCCTTAGCACCTGGTTGCAAAAAGATTCAATTTGCCATTTCACTTAAAGTACATTTTTCTATCATGACAGAAGCACCCACCTCGGAATCAAATAGGTGGAGTCAGAATAATATTGTTATCAGGCTCCACCAGGTAACAATATAAATATTAGATATAAAATTTGCAGAGCAGTGCACCATGAAGGCCAGTGCACCATGAAGGCCAGTGAAGGAGTTTTTGCTGGTGAGTACGGAAACTTTAATTTTAATTTTAAAACATATTTTACAGGATGATTACATGTCCCAAAATTTGACATAGTAAGTTTCCTGTCTATGGATTCCCACAACAAAATGAATGCATTTCAGAAATCACAACATATAATGATGTTATGAAATTTTATTTATTAATTTACCTGCAACTCACAGTGGAGAGAAACCAGTAAGGGCCTCATTTTTCTGACATTACAGCCAAGGTTTGAAACACTGCCATGTTAATATAGGATTCAGCAAGTCTTCCAACTGTATTTTTGACCCATGTCATACAAATGCTGGAGAGATATAATGAAAAGTACAGAGGGCTTTTGAGATCATATCAAAAACTTAAGAATAATCTGACACAAATTGAAAAACTAAGATGATTTCAAGATGATTCCAATCGATGGTTTGACGTTTTGATGGTTTGATGATTCCAATCGATATATTCCTTCAAACATATTGAATTGTTGAAATGTTCTTGCAATAAGGAGCAAAAGGTTCCTCCGAAGAAACAAAACTTTTTGTTGGACCAAAGGTCTGCTTGGAAAAGGATCATAGAAAACACTGATGTAGGAAAAACCAAAACAATCCAAAAACGTGAAGCCTGAAAAGTCAAAATGGCAAAGATATCAACTACTATTTCTCAAATTAAATCTTCTGATATTTCAAGAGATGTTTCAGAATCAGGGACAAGGAACAAGAGCAGCCACAACATGTGGCAGGAATGTCAAGCAGCTCAAAGCCAAAGCAGATGCGGAAGTCATGACCAAATGTTATTATGATTTGTGACAGATTCAATGTGCTGGTGTTATGGGGAGACACACTTATTCCTCAGATAATGGACTCTCCCTCTTATATTAATAAGAGTTAACAGGAAGTTAACGAAAAAAGTTCTTGAAAGTTCATAGGAGTTCTTTAGACTTCTATTGGAGTTCAGTAGAACTCCTAGACAGTTGATATTAGTCGGCAGTTAGCTGAATACTAAGGATGTCGCAAGATAGAGGTGTAGCAGCATTATCATCCTCCATTTTGCTGAGATCCAAAGGTGAATTGGCATGGCAAAAGAAGCATTCCAGAAGTTGAGTAAAGTATTAAGAAACAGGACAATTTCGCTAGAAACAAAGAAGGAGAGTACTTGGAATTGCTATGTGATGTCTGTTCTTCAATATGGCAGTGAATGTTGGACAATATCTTCGAAGATGAAGGAAAAACTTGAAGCAGCTGAAATGTGGTTGTACAGAAAGATGCTGTGGATATCATGGACTGAGGATGTGAGCAATGATGAAGTTTTGGAAATGAAAAGGAAATTAATACTGAGCATCAGGAAGAGACAACTAAAGTTCCTGGGACATGCAATGAAGAAGGAGAACCTGATACTAACAGGCCAGATAGAGGGAAAAAGAAACAGGGGAAAGCAGTGGATAGCATATTTGAAGGACCTGATCAGGTGGATGATGGAACAAGGTTTGTATGGTTCAACAGGAGAAAGTGTGCTAAGAGCCACCAGGGATAGGAAAATGTGGAAAGCCATGATCGCCTACATCCTGAAAGGACATGGCACATAAAAGAAGAAAAAGAAATAGTTTTTACTAAAGAAACAAGTAGTGTAATTGACAGAAGTATTCTATGAAGAAAGTGTTCAAAAGTGAGGAGCCTATTGAAGCACAATGAATCACATCAATTCAAAGCACCAAAGGCCATATATTTTGATGGAAGAAAGGATAAGACAATTGTGGTAGAAAAAACAAAAACAAACGAAAAGTTATCATAGAGGAACTTATTTCTTTAGTACAAGTGCCACAATCGATATATATGGGACATGTTTTATCAAAAAAGTGGGGCAGCAGAAGGTATCTCTCAATCAATACGAGACTTCTGCTATAAGGAAAGTATATATCTTGAAAAACCTTGTTTGCCTTGGATGTGATGAAACTGCCATTAATATCTGTTATTCAAGGAGGAATAATTAGACTACTGGAGGAGAAAATGCAGAAACCCTTACAGTGGATCATTTGTCTTATTCATCTGAATGAGTTATCTCTGCGTCATATCTTTAAATACCTGGATGGAACAACTACAGACCCTCAAAGCAATTTTGGTAATGTAGGAAAGGCACTAACAGAATGTGAACGTTTAAAAGGGAAAAAGTTTGAAAAAATTTCTTTTCAATATGAGTTTCCAGACAATGATATTGAATTAACCACGGATCAAAGATACCTTCTTGACATGTGTCGGACTATTGACAAAGGCAAAATTCCAGATGCCTTGACTGGACAAAAATCCAGGAAAACTCTTCCACTCACACTGAACATTACATCTCTATGTTGGACAAAAAAAACCAAAAGAAAAACTGAAAGCAATTGCAACATTTATCATGAAAGTATATGCCACTTCATGGTTTGATATTAAATGATTTTGGTCTCTTGGTCATGGAGCTCCTCATATTCTTAAAATGTTTCAGAGATCTAAAATCCTGACAACAACCAAAAAGAAATAGTACATCTTGTATTTCAAAGAAATGCATATTTTTCTGCATCCTGAGAATGTTCTTGTTTCTATTCTCTATGATGAATTTGTGCAAGAATTAACCATCAGGTGAATTTTCAAGGTCAGACAAAAATGAGACAATGGAGTTCGACAATTCAGATTGCCAACAATCAATTTTGATACTTTTGATTACTTTTCTCTGGTTTCTTGGGTAAATTTATCATTAAATACCTGAACCCCCCTTAATCATGAATTTCACAATTGAGGAATTGTGGGAAAAAGGTTGAACTCTCCCATTTTTTGGAGCTGCCTTGTCACACCCAATCTGTTGAATGTTGTGTAAAGGCAGTAACTGAAGTTTGTGCCTCAGTCTGTAGACAAAATAATTGGGATGAATTTATTCAAGCAACATATTTCTCTAGACAAAAAAAATGACAAAATTTGAAACAAAAAACGTTTTTTGTTAACTTAAATAAATAAATAGAGATTATGATTATTGACAAGTACAATCAGTAAGCATTTATATAATTACTAGCAGTATAGCCCGGCATTGCTCGGGTGTAATGAAAACTTTAAAACTAATCCATGGTCCTGGAGCTCAGACTCTTTGGACGTTGGCACGAAAGACTAAAAAGCAATAGTTGTTTCCAGTTAAAGCGAAACCGTAGACTGAAAGAAAAATGAATGGATGTAAGTCAAATTTTGATTTCCTGGTATCGATTTATATATATATTTTTTTTTTTAATCATATCACCCCAAGCAAGGTGGTAACGCCACTGATGTGCAGAGGGCTACATAAGAGTGAGAAGATTAGAAAAGAGAAAACCAGAAACCGCATCCTAAACAGGAAACAAGGGATGAGCCTCTTCACCTGTTCAATAGATGTGGGTGGAGTGTGAACCAGGTGATAGTTTAGTCTATCTACTCCAATTGAAAAAAACAAAAAAACAAAAAACAAAGTGAGAAGATTAGGAAAGAGAAAAACTGGAAACCGCATCCTAAACAGGAAACAAGGGATGAGCCTCTTCACCTGTTCAATAGACGTGAGTGGAGTGTGAACCGGGCAATAGTTTAGTCTATATTATCGATTTTCTGCACTATTGTAAGAACTGCAACCTTGAAACTTCTGAATATCGTTTCTTATATCTTTGTCTATGAGTGTATGAAATTTGATTAAAATCGGACCACACCTTCTATAACCCGATTTATTTGATTATCGATTTTCGATATTTATCGGGGATACCTCGACACAAAACCTAGCTAAAAACATTTGCAGATGCTTATAGTACAACTGTGTAAATTTTCAAGAAAATCGGTTCAGCCGATTCGGAGTCTATAGGTAACGGACACACACACACAGACAAAGTTCCATTTATAAATAAGTTTAGATTTAGATTAGATTACAAACACCATCAAATTAAAAAAAATAACAAAGAAGAGAGTGCTAGATTGCTATGTGATATCAGTTCTTCAATATGGCAGTGAATACTGGACAATTTCATCGAAGATGAGGAAAAAACTTGAAGCAGTGGAATTGTGGTTTTACAGAAGGATGCTGCAGATATCATGGACCGAACATGTGAGCAATGATGAAGTTTTGGAAAGAATGCCATTGAAAAAAAATCTAATAGTGAGCATCAGGAAGAGATAACTAAAGTTCATGGGACATGCAATGAGGAAGGAGGGCTTGGAGAACCTGATACTGACAGGCCAGATAGAAGGAAAAAGAGACAGAGGAAGGCAGTGGATAACATATTTGAAGGGCCTGATCAGGTAGATGAGGGAACGAGGGTTGCATAGAGTAAAAGGAGAAAGCATATTAAGAAACACCAGGGATAGAAGACATGGAAAGCCATGATCGCCTATGTCCTGAAAGGATAGGGCACATAGAAGAAGAATATAAAATGTCAATTTTTCAAACTAATTTTAGCAACACAAGATATTAATTTGATAATATTTTTGATTTGTTACTTCTAAGTCAAGATACAACTTTTTATTGCTATTAGGAATATGGTTTCAGAATTTTGATTTTTTCACTCCACCCTAATATATATATATATATATATATATATAGATATATATATGTATGAAAGGATTTGTTTGAGCATTATTTTTTATTGATACTCATATTTAAATAGATATTCTGTTTTTAATCAAACAGTATTATATTGTTGGTTTAAAGTCCTTTTCATTAATCTTCATTAATTTCCATAACATGTTTACATTTGTTGACATTACGATACATTTCAGAGCAGATATGGTTATTATGATGAATCAAAAATTGTGTTATATAGGCTTGATTTGACTTCATTTAGATTGTTGGTTATTCGTGGTTGAAAGGTTTAAGATGTGCCAGATCAATTGGTGGCTTCCCCTATATGGATAGGGGTCACAGGTTCAAATCCTGCCAAATGACACCCATTTTCGTAACAAAAATTTATCATAAATAATCAGGCCAGTAGAAATAAATGTATAATACTGCTTGATTATAAACAGAATATACTTAAATACGAGTATCGATCAAAAATAATGTTCAAACAAATAATTTCAAATTGTTGGTTGTTTAAAGATCATTTCATTAATCTTAATAGAGAGAGAGAGAGAGCAACAGAGAGAGAGAGAGATTTGAAAGTCTAGGATGAGGTCTCAAGCCTAGAATGGCAGCATTCCTAGAGATGCTATCTCAATAAAAACACTTTGTTTACTTAGACTACCATGAGCATCTGAGTTGGGTATCAGAAAGGGCATCCAACCTTGTAAAATCTTGCCTCCTATTATTATGACAAGGTATATATCGACAAGTGTGTGTGGATAGGTAAACTGAGGTCCTCTGTCTGGCAGGACTCACCTCTTATAGATTAATCACAGTCCTGCTGCAACAAAAAAAACACAACCATGATGATGATGATGATCAACACTTGTTAAAACATTTAATAACAAAATCAGTCATTTTATTGTTAGATTTGAATCAATAAGCAGTCACTTGGTGTAAAAAAAGGTCAATATTAGTGGTTTATGTTTTTTTTTGTTTTTTTTTTAATCATGTCACCCCGAGCAAGGCGGTAATGCCACTGATGCGAAGGGGGCTACGTAAGAGTGAAAAGATTGGAAAAGAGAAAGCAGGAAACCACATCCTAAACAGGGAACAAGGGATGAGCCTCTTCACCTGTTCAATAGACGTAGGTGGAGTGTCTGAATCTAAAGAATTTACTTGCTTCATGGATTGGTAAATGTTGGTTATTGATATTTTAGTTTGTAAGTATTGGGTCTAGCATAATTCCAGTTGAATTCATTGCATTCACTTACACACAAATACTCTTGGGAAAGGTATTAATTCGTCTCTTCCCTTCAGTTATGGATTAAATAACAGGACAGACTGGGTTCTATAGCCTTGCCTGGTAACCAGTCTACTGCAGAAAGTATTGGCAGCATACTGCGAGATAATCTTCTGCCCAGTCAGTCATGTCTCTTTCAAGACATGATCACCCAAGTGCGTATCACACATGGCACTTGACTGACTCACTGACTCACTGACTGACTGACTGACAGAAATATTAGTCACTTATATTTGAGTCTGTATTGGTTCAAGGGTAGGTATATATTAATTGTTGAGTCTGAAAATATTTATTTGCTTCAGGAAAGGTAAATATTGGTAATTTATATTTAAGTCTATAAGCATTTACTTAGTTTAGGGATAAGTAAATATTGCACATATTTTGTAATCACTTCACCCCAAGCACGGTAGAACCACCACTAGTGTGGGTTTATAGTGAGGGGAAAAGCTAGGTACAGCGGATATTAGAAAGAAAAAACTGGGTACAGTAGGTATTGACGAAAGGATAAAAGATGAATAGGATTCAAGAAGATTGAAGATGACAATTGACACTCAATTTAAATTTTTGGAGATTGTAGCTATCAGGGAAGAGAAAAGACTGGGTACAGTGGGTATTGAGAAAAGGATAAAAGATGAATGGGATTCAAGAAGATAAAAGATGGCAATTGACATTGGGATTTAAATCTTTGGAGATTGTAGCTATCAGGAAATTTCATAGATAAGAACAGCAAGAAAAGAAACTGTTGGAGTAGAAATTGCAGTTACATTTAACTATTTAAATGGTAAAGGGTTGGGACCTAGTTGCCAATCTAGTAGCATGCTAAAATTCAGGGGGATAGAGCACTGAGAAAAAAGCTCATCAGAGCAGTTGCTATGAAAACATTTGTAGAAAAAACAATGAGAAAGTGACTCAAGTTGAGATGCCAAGTCAGGACCAATTATATTGCAGATCTTTCTTTGGATTTTGTCACGGACCTTAAGATGAATAGCGGGAGCGCCTGACTTGATGTTGCAACAGTATTCAATGCACAGATGAATGGTAGATTTATAAATGTACAAGATTTGGTTTCTGGCCTAACACATAGACCCGAACTTACTCGCAGTAGATGCAACTATAGACCCCATATCTTCATTCCACTTCAGGTTGATTGAAAAAGGTGAGGCCAAGGAGGTGCAATGTGTTGCTCTCAAGAATGACTGGCAGGAAAGTTTCTCTATGGTGGTTAAAGAAGAGCAGTTTTATTTTCGAGGCATTAAAATCTACAAGCCATTTCTTGTCCCAGTTAACCATTGATTGAAGGTCTGTTTAAAGAGCAGTGGCAAGGTTTACTTTGTCAGCCTTGGAAGATTTCCTATTGAGAGAGAAGTAAAGGGTGGTATTGTCTGCATAGAAGCCTACTTGGGAATGAATAACATCAGGAAGATCATTGATGAAGACCAGAAACAGTGTAGGACCTAGGATAGAGTCTTGAGGGATACCTGCATTTGTAAAAAAAGAATCTGGAAGTATGCTCATTCAAAATTACCTTCATTTCATAATTCAATAGAAATGATTGGATTAAATCAAACAATCATCCAGAAATGTCATAGCCCTGGAGCTTGCACAGAAGTCCAGCATGCCAAACCCTGTAAAACACTTGAGATATCTAGAGCAACAGCTCGAGATTGACCATTATTATCAAGAGCCTGGTATATATATTCAATGATGGCTGTTAACACATCAGCAGTAGACCTGGCAAAGCAGAAGCTATATTGTTTGTCAGAGAGTAGATTGTGAGTTATAGTTATAGAGTTTGAAGAGGACTGCAGCCAGCTCATGGGCACATTTCTTTAGGACAATTACTGGGATTCTATCACCTCCACTTGCCTTATGGGAGTCTAATTTAGAAATGATGTTCGAGACAAGAGACAGGGTTATGCCTATATCACTCAGTTGAGCCTCTGTTCTTGATGGGAAAACAAGTGTGGGTACTTCAGATGAGTTAAGTGTTGAGTTGGAAGAGAATTTGCAAGCAAAGCATTCAACTTTGTCTGCTGTAGATGTGAGGACTTTGAATTCATTGAATAGAGAAGGGATTGAGGATTTGCTTTTGTTCAGAACACTCTTGCAGAGCCACTAGCAATCTCTAGAACTGTATTTATATTTATGTAAAATTTATATTTGAGTTTATAAATATTTACTTAGTTCAAGGATAGGTAAATATTGGTTATATATATTTGAGTCTATAAGTATTTACT
This sequence comes from Ascarosepion bandense, assembly GCA_037127315.1. NCBI lineage: Eukaryota > Metazoa > Mollusca > Cephalopoda > Sepiida > Sepiidae > Ascarosepion > Ascarosepion bandense. The sequence goes on from JBBBDQ010001566.1 coordinate 1,679,598, forward strand.
TGGTTCAAGGATATAGATAAATATTGGGCATATATATTTGAGTCTATAAGTATTTACTTGGTTCAAGGATATAGATAAATATTGACCTTATATATTTGAGTTTATAAGTATTTACTTGGTTCAAGGATATACATAAATGTTGATCCTATATATTTGAGTCTATAAGTATTTACTTGGTTCAAGGATGTACATAAATGTTGGTCATTTATGTTTGAGTCTATAAGCATTTACTTGGTTCAAGGATAAAGTTAAATATTGACCTTATATATTTGAGTTTATAAGTATTTACTTGGTTCAAGGATATACATAAATGTTGATCCTATATATTTGAGTCTATAAGTATTTACTTGTTTCAAGGATGTACATAAATGTTGGTCCTATATATTTGTATCTATAAATATTTACTTGGTTCAAGGATATAGATAAATGTTGGTCATTTATGTTTGAGACAATAAGCATTTACTTGGTTCATGAAAGGTAAATATTAGTCATTTATATCCGAGTCTATAAGCATTTACTTGGTTCATGAAAGGTAAGTATTAGTCATTTATATCAGAGTCTGTAAGCATTTACTTGGTTCAGGAAAGGTAAATATTAATAATTTATATTTGAATCTGTAAGCATATTGGTTCAAGGGTAGGTATATAGTTGTTGTTTATATCTGAGTCTGTAAGCATTTACTTACTTTAAGAAAGGTCATTTATATTTGAGTCTGTAAGCATTTACTTGGCTTAGAGGTAGGTAAATGTTGGTAATTTATATTTGAGTTAGCAAGCATTTACTTGGTTCAAGGACAGGTAAATATTGGTCATATATATTTGAGTCTATAAATATTTACTTTTTTTTTTATAATCATATTGCCCCAAGGAAGGCATTTTACTGCCACTGTTTTGCAAGAGATTACATAGGAGGAAAGTTATGAGAAAGAGTGACAGATTATAGGGAATGTCAGGAAGTGGGTAAGAGAAGGATGAGAATACTGATGAGAGTGGAGTGGACAGAGAAGGGAGCATGAGAGAGAGGATGCAAGTTAGTGAAATAGGAGATGACTATTGACTTTACATTTAAATTCTTGGATATTGTAGCTGTTGGGGAAGCAAGTAAACAGAAGAGAATTCCACAGGTGAGAAATGCGAGAAAAGAAACTGATGTAGTAGAATTTGCATTTACAATTTATTGGTTTTACAGTAAAAGGATGGGACCTAGTTGCTAATCTTGTGGCTTGAGTAAATTTATATATAGGGGGCACCAGTGAGCTAATTTCATCTGAGCAGAAGCTGTGAAAGTATTTGTAGAAGAGACACAAGGAAGCCACATTTCGCTGGTGAAAAAGTGACTGTATTTGAGCTGCCAAGTCGGGATCTATCACATTACAGATTCTCTGTTGGATTTGGTCAAGGACACCTAGGTGGATAGCAGGAGCACCCGACCAGATATGGCGGCAGTATTCAATGCATGGGCAGATGGTAGATTTATATATCCTTGGTTCAAGGATATAGATAAATGTTGATCATTTATATTTGAGACTATAAGCATTTACTTGGTTCATGAAAGCTAATTATTAGTCATTTATATCAGAGTCTGTAAGCATTTACTTTATTCAGGGATAGTCATATATTGATCATCTATATTTGAGTCTATAAGCATTTACTTGCTTCAGAAAAGGCAAATATTGATCATCGATACGTGAGTCTATAAGCATTTACTTTGGTGATAAGAAAATATTTTAGCTTATTTTGTTTACATTGAATGTTAGCATTGTCTTTGAAATAGTTTCAAATGTCAGTAATTGATTCAAGCCCAATTCGCCACTAGAGAAGGTTAAACCAGTGAAAATATTTTTATTATCAGTAAAGGTTGAATATTAAGTCAGAGGTCATTAATGATTTTTTTGACCTTTTATTTGATTACAACATTTTTTGACTGTAGATACTTATAAAATAGAAATTAGTATCATATTAAAATATGTTTTAAAATATTTTTACCATGTATCATATAAGTATTTCTTTTTTTTAAATGTAGAATAAAACTTGATTATCTGAACAAAGTTTTTGAGAACAAACATCTGATAAAGAAAATTAAGTTTAAAATTACTATAAGATTTAAAATTATTAAGATTTAAAATTATTATAAGATTTAAAATTATTAAGATTTAAAATTATTATAAGATTTAAAATTATTAAGATTTAAAATTATTATAAGATTTAAAATTATTAAGATTTAAAATTATTATAAGATTTTGGCTGGCCTATGAGACGTGCATATTTTGGAAAGTTCTAAATGCAATTTGAGTTTGAGTTTTGTTTAATGGCATATCAACACCTCTGTGGGTTATTTAATGCCAAAAAAAGTGGGATTTTAAGGTATATTTTTAATGTTTGGTTATAGTGAGAAGGTTGATTTAGTCAGATTTTAATAAAAATTTTGTTTTTATTCTTTTTATTTTAGAAAACTGAAAATGTCTTCTAGTTTTGTATTCAAAAATGTTTTGTTGAGAATAATTTTTTTTCTTCAAAAATGTCTTCTTGTTAATATTTTTGCTTCAAAAATGTACATTTTTCTATATAAAGTCTATTTATATATATATATTTCTAAAAGAGTGTATTTTTATACTTTTATAGTGTTTTGACCCCAGTTTTTATTATTATAACATTTTATTTTATTTTTGATACTTTCATATTGCTTTTACCAGTTTGGGGGCTAGCTATTTGCCCATAGCTGGGACCCTAACAGGTGCTACCACTCTGGGTCGGGGTGGACCTGAGAACAACAACAATTAAGAAGTGGTTTTATGCTCCTCAAAACCTCCAATCAAAGGCCTTGCTGCTGGATGTAGTTTACCATCATGCCCAGGACCTAAATTTATTCAAAGCATGGAAATGTTCATTTTAAGCTTCAATCATCAGAAACTTAAATCAAACAAATACAGAAGGCTAAATATCTGCAAAGTGTTTTAAGATGTGCATTGTGGTGCAGTGGATATCGGCTCAGAACAAGAAATCAAGGAGCTGAGTTTGAATTCCATTTTAATTCATTGCATTCACTTACATGCCAATACCTTGGGAAAAGTATTAATCCATTGCTTCCCCCTCCAGCTATGGGTTAGATAGCAGAAGAAACTGGGTTCTGTAACCTTGGTTGGCAGCCACTCTACCGCAGAAAGTAATGGCATACTACTGCCCAGTCAGTCATGTCACTTTTGAGATATGATTGCCCAAGCATGTTTGGTACTTAGCTGACTGACTGAATTAATACAATATAAACAATGTAAAAATCCTGTAATAAGTTAAACTCATTATAAGTGTTGTTGGTTAGTTGGTTGCTTTTGTTTTATGGCATATCAACACCTCGGTGGATCATTTATTGCCAACTAATTTCTATTTATTTATTGCTGGTAATACCTTTTTCTTTCAACAATTTATTGTTGTTTTTTATATAAGTTTTTGTGTCTAGTAATACTTTTTTCTTTTCGAGTATCAAGATTCATTGGGATTTGTTTTTAAGGGTAGAGTCCCCAAGTCCTACCCTGTTATTTAACCCATAACTGGAAGGAAGGGATGGATTAATACCTTTCCCAAGGGTACCAGTGCTTAAGTGAATGTAGGGTATTCAACTGGAATTCGAACTTGGCTCACCGATTTCTCTTTCCGAGCCAATATCCACTGCACTATAACGCACATCCATCACTAAACGCTTACAGCACCTGGTATTTCAAAGCGGTCACCCGTCTAAGTACTGACCAGGCTCAACGTTGCTTAACTTTGGTGATCGAGTGAGAACCGATGTATTCAATGTGTTATGGCCGTAAGCACGCACATCCGTCACTATACACTTACAGTACCTGGTATTCCCAAGCGGTCACCCATCTAAGTACTGACCAGGCTCAATGTTGCTTAACTTCGGTGATCGAGCAAGAACCAATGTATTCAACGTGATATGGCCGTAAGCACGTACATCCGTCACTATATGCTTACAGCTCCTGGTATTCCCAAGCGGTCACCCATCTAAGTACTGACCAGGCTCAACATTGCTTAACTTCGTTGATCGAGCGAGAACTGGTGTATTCAACGTGATATGGCCGTAAGCCTATAAGTGTTGTAATCAAGCAGGTACAGAAATTTAAATACCTGGGAATTGTCCTAACAGAGGAAGGAAAGTGTGACACTGAGATCCGAAGGTGTATTACGATGACCAAGCATGAATTCCAAAATCTGCACAGAGTGTTAAGAGACAGGATAATTTTGTTGGAAACAAAGAAATGAATACTGAACTGTTATGTGCTATCTGTCCTCTTATATAGTACTGAATACTGGACAATCTCCTCAAAGATGAAGAAGAGACTTGAAGCAACAGAAATTCAGTTCTACAGAAGGATGCTGAGGATGCCATGGACTGAACATGTGAGCAACAACAAGATTTAAAGGAGAATGGGGATAAAAAAGGAAATATGCTTAACATCAGGAAGAAGTAGTTAAAATTTCTGGGACATGTGATAAGGAAGGAGTGCTTGGAAAATCTGATACTCATGGGACAGATAGAGTGAAAGAAGAAAACAGTGTGCGACATACTTGATGGGCTTAAGCAAGATGGCAGAGCAGGGTTTGGGAGACATAACAAGACAAAATGTATTAAGAACTACAAAGGAGAGGAAGATGTAAAGGGACATGGTATGTAAAAGAAGAAGAATAAGTTCACCTAGTGCCCGGTTCACACTCCTTCTCAGTCTTTTGAACAGGAGCAGAGGTTTGCTCCTTGTTTCCTGCTTAGGATTGGGTTTCTAGCTCCTTCTAATGTTTTTTTATTCTCTTTCACTCCCAGTTAGCACCTTATGTTTTAGTGGCATTGTTGCCTTGCTTGGGGTAAATTGATTAGAAAAATATAATGACATATTCCCCATAAGAGTTGTAATAAGATACAGTCTGACCCTATGTCTGGCAACAGGACTTTGCACCATGCCACACAAGCCGAAGAACCCAGTCATGGGTGTCAAACAATTTCTGCAACCATATCATCCCTTACATCTGGACGCCTAATTCCCCCAGACTGCAACTTCCTTGATTATTATGTGTGGGACACAGTTGAGCGAGAGACCAACAAAACTCTTTGTTACACCAAAGATGAACTGAAGGCAAGGATTATGGCAGTATGCATCAACCTAAACAGGGAGACTGTCAAGAAGAGCCATGATTATTAACATTATTTATATTGATCACCTTTGAATTTCCATGCTATTTGAGACATTTTTTTGTATTAGCGTATCCACCGTGAAGCCTTTGTTTTTTCTTCAGTGCTTATAGAAACAGAAATAAATTCACTTTTCGGCAGACCTGGAGGAGACTACCACCACCTTTAAGTCTGTTGTTTTCATATTCTTTTACTTTTTTCAGAGCAATCTTATCGATTACACCCTAAACTTTCCGATTGACAAAAAAAAATTTGGAAAAATTTTAATATTTAAACAATTTGGGGGGGGGGGGGGGCTCAGTTTTTCATACAACGTTTAGTAAATCGATCCTCCATTTTGGAATCACTCACCAGTATGACATTACCACTACCTGTAAATTTGTTGACTATCAATTTTTTTGACTTTTTTAGTGCAATCTTATCAATTAAACCCTAAACTTTCCAATTGACAAAACAAATTTGCAAAAATTTCAATTTCTAAACAATTTTGGGGTGGAGAGGGCTTAGTTTTTCATATAACCTTATAGTAAATCGATCCTATGCAATTAACTTTTTTGCTTGCGCATATTCAACAACTGAATCCGTTGTGAAATTTTTGAATAAAGTCATTCTTGGAGTTTCCAAGGAAGATGCATTTGTAAGAACTGAAGAAAACTTGAAAAAGACAAGAGCAACAACTCGTCACAAAAAAAAAAGAACAAAGTGACCCCAACGCGAGTGTTTTGAAAATAGAGAATCAATTTACTATAATGTTGTATGGGAAACTGAGCCGCCCCCAAAGTTGTTTAAATATTGAAATTTTTCAAAATTTTTTTGATAATCATAGCTTTTACATAATAATCAATAAGACTGCTGAAAAAAGTAAAAAAAAATGAAAAACAACAACTTTAAAGGTGGTGGTAGTCTCCTTCAGGTCCACCCACTTTTCAAGCATCAGCTGACTCTTATCGTTGTTTTTCCCAGAAGAAAAACCAAGAAAGCAGTAACAATTATTTTCTCTTCCAATACATGTGCTATTTATTTTTGTTACTGTTCTGTTAGAAAATAAGATATTAAATTATAAGCGCTATAATAAAAAGTTATAATTATAAGAAGAGCTGTAACAAATAAATTATACTAATTATAAGAGATGTAATAAATAAGATATACAGATTATAAGACTTCTAATAAAGAAGATATTGTGGGTTATCCCTATATAGCTTTGCTAGGTTTTCAAGAAGTATTTAGATGGTGATGTCAAGCATCTATAAAAATTGGACACTTCCTGTCTTCATTTTATTCTCCTTTTATGCCCAACTTACTGTAACGACAATACCTACTAGGACATTCCCAGGCATGAGAATATCTTTCTTCTTAGTGACTGAACTTTCATGCACACACACACACACACACACACACACACACACACACACACACACACACACACGTGTGTGTGTTATCCATAGAATTACTAACTTCTAATGTCTTCTTTCTTTTAAATGTATTTTCTCTCTCTTGTTACTCAGAGTTTATAGCCGGTTCTCATCAGATCACCAGTTAAGTAATGTTGAACTTGGTCAGTACATAGATGGGTGACTGCTTGGGGATACCAGGTGCCGTAAGCTTACATGTGTGGGTGGTGTAATGGATAATGGTTCAGAATAAAAAATTGGAGAGCCAAGTTTGAATTCTAGCCAGATTCATTATATACATTTACATGCAAATACCACTGGGAAAGGCATGAACACACCTCTTGGTTAAACAGTAAGACTTGAATCAGAAAATCATTATGTCCCCAAAATTCTTATAATTCAAAAATAGGTTTTAGCTTTAAATAAACATAAAAAGGCTGATGAACCATAAGAAAAAATTCAAGCTACTCAGTTATATAAAAGAAAATATAAAGTATTGCCTCGTCAAAATATGTTCTTTTTCCTTACACCTGTCATTTACAGGTGAAAAATATTATTGCTATTGATTTTAGTCTAAGTAGAGGCAGTGATGCAACAATATACTCACTATAATAGCTTTAATGAATAAATTATGCTGGCGATGAGGGATGTCACAAATAAGTTATATTGATCAGAAGAGCATTAACAGATAAAATATACTCATGATAAAAAAGTGTAAGTAATAGGATGCACACGTTGTAAGTGTTCTAATAAATGATATGCCACAGAGCGTCCCTAGAGTCGAGACACATAATAAATCTCATTAACTATATTTTTTTTTACCTCCACAGATTAAACATAGAAACTTTTTTTCTGGGGTATGCTATACAAGGTGTACTCAATGAAAATCACAGATGCAACACATTTGATTGAACACATTAGGAGAGAATATAGGAAAATTGATGGCAATGTAGAGTTATTACATTGAGTTCATGGGAATCTTGCAAAGTGCTTCAACCATTGCATCACAAATGATGGAAATCATATTGAAATTGTTATTTGTTAGTATTCCAGTTCAATAAAATGTTGAAAATTTAATTTATGGATAATATTCCTTTTGGCCTATGTGTCCAGACTTTAAGGACACTCTGTATAATAAATAAGTATACATATTACACTGACCAACAAAATTTTAATTTTTTTTTTCTAGTTGCTTAAATTTAAGCATTGTTTTTGCTATTTGGTGAAAGCAGCCATAGTTGTCTCCCCTTGAATTACTTGACTATAAAAGAAATGGTTGAACCTCACTTATACACTGTAGTCAGTTTAGCATTCCACTCAAATGCAACCTTGTTGGACTCTCTGCCTTCAGGCAGCTGCTTGACCCAGTCTTATACAGGCTCAGAATCTCCACATTGAAAATCGGCTTTGGGGAGGTTACTGGGAAATACCCAGTAGTCAAATTGCCAGTGTTCCACCCAAACACAACCTTGTCGGACTCTCTACCTCCAGACAAAGATGAACTCAGACAAGGTTGTGGCAAAGGGCAGAGTCTCATGTGGAAAAAACAAACAAAAGCTTAACCCTGCCTTATATAAAGTCTACAGGAAACTTTTGTCTGAACTTACGGGCTTGGAATTCTTGCATTAAAACTTGGCCTTGTGCCACATCCAGCCTCAGTGGGGAGGTTACTGGTAAATAACCAGTAGTCAGATTGTATTGAATAAAGCTTCACTCTAAGCTTAAACATTCATCTATTTTTCTTTACAGGCTAATTTGAAGTTTGAAAAAGTTTTTGTTCCATGACAAATAGATAACATTCTAATTATATTAATTTTCTCATATGACATGTATGAATGCTGGAATTTTAAATAGCATCATTGACTGAAAAATTGACTTAAAGCTCAAGTTCTATTTTTATTCTTTAATAGCCTAATTTGATCTAAACTTTCAAATGGATGGCATCTAACTCATTCAACAATCCTGAAACAATCATCTGTATACAAATGTTTTTTTTTAGATTGGTAGTTAAAAAAGGCTTCAAACAAGTGAATTCTATAAACCTTAAAGAAACCCATTCTTCATCAAACCCTGTAGATTTATGCTACAAAATCCAAAGCAAAGATTTTTAGCAAATAATAAAAAATTACATCACTTGAACAATTTCAATAGTAACAATGACAAAAATGTGTTGTACATTAAAAAGAAAATAATGATATGATCAAGCAGTTAACATTTTACTTTACTATAAACAAAAAGTTTGGAAAGGAATCTCTCATCACTTTTAGAAAGAGCTATAACATTTAGTGGACATGAGAAGTTGAATTTCCTGAAAAGTAGTTTTAATAAAAAGATTTTATAAATTTGAGTTGAACTTACAATTCCAACAGAAGCAACAATTAAAATGGTTAACACATCTCAATAGAAGAGAAAATAATGATATAATCAAAGCCTTGACTTTCCATACAACATTAAAGTCAAGGTTTGGAAAGGAAACTCCTATCAGTACTAGAAAGAACTATCACATTTAGGGGACGTGAGAAATCTAATTTCCTGAAAAGCAATTTTCATAAAAAAATTTCATAAATTTCATTCAACAGTAACACTGTTTGGATGACTAATTTAATATTACTGTTTATTAAATTCCATTTTAAGTTTAACTATTTCTATAAATATTTTTATGACATTTTTTTTAGAAGCTTTCCTTCTTGGCACCCTGACTTTATTAAGTCCAGTGAACTAGGTGATTGAAATTTGTGTATTGCAATTTGTCAAATGCCATACAGGTAAAATAGTGTGTTGACGAGGGAGAAAAGTAAGTTTTACCATGAAATCTGTTCTCTGTGATATTTGTTGAAAAAAAGAAAATAAGAAATAAGATCATATTAACTTTAGCAGTTCTCGAAACATGGTAATTGCTTGTGCTTCCCTAATAGTCTTAACCAATCAATGCCTTTCTTGCATTGATAAAAGAACACCACTTTGGATCACAGGATTGTCTTCGCTCTTCATGGGTGAAAATTATTTTATCTGTATAGGGCATCTGACAAATTGCAGAACCCAGATTTTAATCAAGTAGGCATATTGACATGACCAAAGATGCATTCCAGAAGCTGAGTAGAGTATCAAGAGACAGGAGAATTTCTCTGGAAACAAAAAAGAGAGTGTGGTGATACCGACCGAGCATAGTGACGGACCGGATGTTTGCACCCTCACGACCAAAAAGCAAATGACCAAAAGTCGTCGGTGCGCATCCATGTTCACACAGATGTTCCAGTTGAAAAATAAAAATTAATTAAATATTAAATTTCCAGTTCACGAGCCTACGCGAATTTTATTTATCGGCCAATGGAAAGCCCAGAATCAAATACAAGTGTGAATCCTCAAATGATCTGCTGTGATCCAAAAAGAAGATATAAAAAGCCGATACAGAAAGCACCCGGAGAGACAGACCGACGCAGGTCGACACACACGGACTGACTTGAGAAAGAGAGGAGTGTAATCAGTATCCCCTTGACCTACGTCAAGCGGCTTACTATCCTAGCCTCCCTTCCTTCTCATCTTATCTTTCACTGCCTCAAAACTACTTACTGACCTAAAGAAGAAATACATCAAAGACATTCCTTACTTACAACACTCCCACATTCCTAAGCATTAATTCTCTTTTCAGCATTTTATTGCCATGAACAATTTAATGTCCGTTGGTCCTATACTTCAAGTATTACTTTAATTGTAAAAACCTTAATTGATATGTGTATATATAAAATGTTATTTTTCAACTCAAATTGCTTTTCTTGATTTATAATCATTTTATGACTTATAGTGGGCTATCTACAACAGGGCCAAATTCTGTCAATCTTCAACAATACACAACTATCCTTCACTAGAACGGACTCTCCACTATAAACTGGAAAAGAATGGATAACCCACTATAAGAGTACTGGGTTGTTATGTGATGTCTGTCCTTTACTATAGCAGCGAATGCTGGACAATCTCATCAAAGATGAAGGAAAGACATGAAGAAACCAAAATATGGTTCTGCAGAAGGGTGCTGAGAATATCATAAACAGAACATGTGAGCAATGACTAGGTTTTGGAGAGGAGGGACAAAAAGGAAAAATGATATTCAAAATCAGGAAAGACATCTGAAGTTTATGGGACATGTAGTGAGAAAGGAGAGTTTGGAGAATCTGATACCCATGGAACAGATAGAGGGAAGGAGAGACAAGAGAAAGCAATGCGTGAAATACTTGAGAGACTTAAGCAGATGGATGGCAAATTAGGAGTTGAACAGAATAACAGAAGGGGTGTTGAGAGCTACAAGGAATAGGAAGATGTGGAGGGCCATGATTGCCTACGTTCTGAAGAAACAGAGGACATAGAATTAAGAGACTGCACTGGGATTGATAAAGTCAGGGTGTCAATGAGGAAAGCTCCTCAATAAAATTACAATTAAAATATTTATAGAAATGCTAACATTGCCATTAATGGTAAAATTGAAATTAAAATATTTATAGAAATGGCAATGTTGCTATTAATAATAAAATTCAATTAAAATATTTATAGAAATTATAACATTGCCATTAATGGTAAAATTGAAATTAAAATATTTATAGAAATGGCAATGTTGCTATTAATAATAAAATTCAATTAAAATATTTATAGAAATTATAACATTGCCATTAATGGTAAAATTACAATTAAAATATTTATAGAAATTGCAACATTGCTATTAATGGTAAAATTCAATTAAAATATTTATAGAAATGGTAACATTGCCATTAATTATAAAATTACAATTAAAATATTTATAGAAATTGCAACATTGCCATTAATTATAAAATTATACTCCCAGCTTTTTCTGTTGTAGATTTTTGATCCTTGAAATTTTGATCTCAAAATTATGACTTTTTTTTTATCTGAATTTTTTAATTACTACTTCTTCTATGTGCTATGTCTCTTCAGGACATAGGTGATCATTGCTCTCCACATCTCCCTATCCTTTGTCGCTCTTAGTATCCCTTCTCTTGTTATTCCGCCCAAACCCTGTTCCATTATCCATCTACTCAAGTCCATCAGGTATGTTGTGCACTACTTTCCCTTGTCCCTTTTTCCTTCTATCCGTTTCGTGAGCATCAGGTTCTCCAAGCCTTCCTTCCTCATTACCTGTCCCAAAAGCTTTAGCTGTATTTTCCTATTAAGTATCAGTTTCTTTTTTGTGTCCATCCTCTCCAAAATCTTGTCATTGTTCCATTTAGCTCAAATACCTCTATCTATTTTTATACAGCTGTTTTCACTAGAAAATGAAAGTAATACCAATATGTCAAAGGATTTTCTTGAACATGATAGTGACATAGACTTTGTAGATACTTCAACCTCAGACCCTAAATGCTTTGATCAGGCAGAATAGAATGTTTTGGTAAAAGAGTTCTCAGAACTGTTAACTTTAAGACAGAAAGATAAGAATTTGCTTCAAAATGTTACAAAAGTAGCATTTTATTGCAACAGGGAAGAAGAAATGTGACAGAACTTTATAATTGACAATGATTTTGACTTCACTCATATGTCAGGAGTGTTGAATACAATGTGTGTCACATGATATGACCCCAACAAATGCGGCCTGTTTGTAGATACTTTAAAGACAAACCTAAATGCCATAATGAAAATCTATTTGGTGAAATTCTTATTGGTTATGTTTACATCTCAAAGAGAAATATGGACGCATAAAAAGTTTATTAAATTTACTCAAATAAGATGAACACAGATAGATCAATTATTTGAATTTAAAAATGTTTACTTTTTACATCAATCAGCACGGAAGGATATACAAAATATCTGTGTTTCTTGCACTTGTGAGATAGCCGAGCTAAGGATAAACATTGGGTAGAGAAAATTGGACCCGTCAGAACAAGCTTGATTGTCAGAGAAAGGCATGTCTTAAACCAAAATCGGTCCTGGGTATGATGGTAAAATTCATCTGGCAGCAATACCTCTGATTGGGAGGTTGTGAGGAGCATGGAACCACCTCTTAATTGCTGTTAATCCAGGTCCACCCTAACCCGCAGTGGTTGTACCTGTTAGGGTCTCAGCCATGGGCAAATAGTTAACGCCCAAACTGAGGTTAAAATACTATGAAAGTATAAAAATACACTTTTATAGAAATATATACATAAAATTAGACTTTTATAGAAAAATATACATTTTTGAAGGAAAAATATTACCAACAATATATTTTCAGAGGAAAAAATTGTTACAATAACACATTTTTGAAGGAAAAAATATTATTCTCTGCAAAAAGTAACTAGGTCCCACTCTTTTACAGTTAAACCGATAAAATGTAACCGCAATTTCTACTTCAACAGCTTCTTTTCTCGCACTTCCCGCCTGTGGAATTCCCTTCCACATACTTGTTTCCCTGACAGCTACAATCTCCAGGAGTTTAAATGTAAGGTCAATCAATAGACACCTCCTAACACACTAACTCGCATCCATTCTCTCAAACACTCTTCCCATCTACATCCTTACCTGTCTATCACCCTCCTTCTGACATTTTCTATATCTAACCACTCTTTCTCACCACCTTCCCCTGTGCAATAGTGGCAGTAGAATGCCTTGCTTGGGGTGAAATGATTAAGAAAAAAAAAACATTTTTTAATACAAAACTAAAAGACATTTTTAGTTTTCTAAAATAAAAAATAATAAAAACAAAATTTTCATTAAAAACTGACTAAATCAACCTTCTCACTATAACTGAACATTAAAAAAAATACTTTAAAATCCCACCTTTTTAGCATTAAATAACCCACAGAGGTGTTGATATGCCATTAAACAAAACTCAAACTCAAACTTAAACCAAAATTGAGTAAAAGAAAAACAAAACCTTTCCTTTGTTTCATATGAAATAGGGTCTGATGAAGCATTTTGTCAAATCTCTTAATACAGAGAGTAGATATTTCATGTACATATGATCACCCAAGTGTGTATCTAAACTTATTTATAAATGGAACTTTGTCTCTGTGTGTGTGTGTATATGTGTGTGTATGTATGTGTCCGTTACCTATAGACTCCGAAACAGTTAAACCAATTTTCTTGAAAATTTACACAGTTGTACTATAAGCGTCTGTGAGTGTTCTTAGCTAGGTTTTGTGTCGAGGTATCCCCGATAAATATCGAAAATCAAAAAATCGGGTTATAGAAGGAGTGGTACGATTTTTCATCAAATTTGATACACTCATAGACAAAGACATAAGAAACGATATTCAGAAGTTTCAAGGTTGCAGTTCTTACAATAGTGCAGAAAATCAATAATATATATATATATATAAAAGGCAAGATGTTTGTGTGTGTGTCTGTTTATCTGTCTGTATGTCCTTTATACAAATCCACAATTTTTATCTGATTCTCACCAAACTTCACACAAATATTTTTTAGGCTAAGTCTGAGCTCCAGGACCATGGATTAGTTTTAAAGCTTTCATTACACCCGAGCAATGCCGGGCTATACTGCTAGTCACATATGACACTTAACTGACTGAATCAAAGACACTCTCCAGGAGTTCCTGAAAATTAAAATTTGTTCCATGAATATGAAGTTTCAATGAGACCCTTGAAACTTTTAAAAATGTTTCGTTGAAAGTGACCGACAATAAAACTTTTTTATTTAATTTTTCCAATGTTCTTATATGTTTCCTTTTCGCTGGAGATAATGAATGTAAAAATGTTTCATGATTAGTGACATTCCAATTGCTTTCAGCCATTTCACTGGCCATTCTCAAGGATATTATGTTTCCAGTGTTGTCATTTTATCCTCACGTTTTGACTGTAACGTAACTATTTAATTTTTTTGAAAAGGAATGTTCTTTCAAAGTTATCACATGATGCGCATGACTGGAAATTGTGTGAGTGTCTTTCTATTTTAAAAAAAGTTTCAAAACTCCATTTGCACTCTTAAGGTTAATGATAGGAAAAAAATTGTTTGATGTATCGTGCCTCTTATACAGCGAGATACTTTTGATATTGTGATTTCTTGAGAATGGCCAGTGAAGTGACTGAAAGTGCTTGGAAAGTTAAAAATTATAGAACATTTTAACATTCCTTATCTTCAGCAGAAAGGAAAAAATGAAAGAATACTGGAAAATGAAATAAAAATTTAATAAAATCTTCCTTGTAAGTAATTTTTAATGAAACTGTTATATACATACTAATGGACAGTAATAGGTATGTCTCAATCTTTGTATAATATGTTGGACACTATTGAGAGAGTATGGCGTTTTTCTTACTGTCTTTGAGGTTACAACAGGAATACACACGTATGTATATATATATATATATATATATATATATATATTATCATCTGCAGACAGATCTGTTTCGCTGTATCACAGCTCATCAGTACAGTTAGACATCCGATTGCTTTTGTCTAGAATTGAAACCCAACCAAACTGGCATCAGTCGGCAATTCTATCTCTGAGCTATGGGCACTTGGTAGAAGGAGACAGACTTTTTAGTGTATGATGTATCATACACCAGTAGTTAGAGTGCTCTAATTCATTATTGAATGAGCGATGCGTAAATGCTAGAGTAACTACTGTTTTTTTAAAGTCTACCATTCTTCCATAGTGCTCAATCAGGGTGTGAGAGTGTAAATAGTCATCCACAGACATATCTGTTTCGCTGTATCACAGCTCATCAGTACGGTCAGACATCAGATTGCTTTTGCCCAGAATTGAAATCCGACCAAATTGGTGTCAGTCGGCAATTCTACCTCTGGCCTATGGGTGCTCGGTAGAAGGAGGCAGACTTTTTAGCATATGATATATTAATAATAATGGCTGCTATTTTCCAAGTGCACCTGTCTTCTAGGGGGGGTCTCACTAATTTCTGTTACAAATGTTTCCTCAATCACGTTTGTGTTTCTTCACCACCCCCGATTCAAAATATTGTTTATATTGCAACTATGCTGAAGAAATCTTAAATACAGTTTCTAGGAGAGAGTTCATACTCTGGCATGATCGATAGTGGAATGAACCCACTATGCTCAAACTTTCATTCAAGATGTCTTGTGACATTTTGCTAGTACAACCATATCTTGTGATATTTTGCTAGTATAGCCATATCTTGTGACATTTTGCTAGTACAACCATATCTTGTGATATTTTGCTAGTACAGCCATATCTTGTGACATTTTGCTGGTACAACCATATATTGTGACATTTTGCTGTATGCTGAACGCTCAGGTCATCCAAAATCGGCAGCTGTTCCAGAAAACACCAAAAACATCCACAAAATTGTTTTGGACAATCATAAACTGAAATTGTGTGTGATAGCAGAGGAGTTGAACATATCAGAAGGCAGTGTATTCACCATTTTGCATGAACATTTGTTAATCAGAAAGCTGTGTTCAAAGTGGATGCTATGTTTGCTCACAGTCAATCAAAAACAACAATGTGTTGATGATTCAGAGTGTTGTTTGTAGCTGTTTCAACGTAACAAGAAAGAGTTTTTGTATATGGGACAATGGATAAAACATGGATCCACCACTTTACTCCTGAATCAAAGTGGCAACCAGGTGAGTGGATAGCAGCAGATGAAAGCCATCCAAAGCGACCAAAGATGCAAAGATTTTGGCCTCCATATTTTGGAATTCACAAAGTCATTTGTTCATCAACAACCTTGAGAAAGGAAGAATCATCACTAGTGAATATTATATAGCATTATTGGAGGAAGAAATTGCTAAAAAATGGCAACAACTGAAGAAGAAAAAGTGATCTTTCACCAAGACAATGCACTGTGTCACAAGTCGATTGCAACGATAGCAAAACTACATGAATTGCACTTCGAATTGCTTCTGCATCCACCCTATTCTCCAGATCTGGTCCCCAGTGACTACTAGCTGTTTGCAGACTTAAAAAAAAGGCTCTAGGGAAAGAGATTTGGCTCCACTGAAGAAGTGGTATCAGAAACTGAGGCGTATTGTAAGGCCAAAGACAAATCATTCTACAAAAAGGTATCGAATTGTTAGAGAAGCGTTGGAACCAGTGTATCACCCTAGAAGGAGACTATGTTGATGAATAAAGTGGAATTTTGCCTAAAAGTTGTTGTTTTATTAGTTAGGCCCAAGATTTGTTGAGTGATGTGTTAAGCTGCTTGGTCCAAGAGAAATGACATGTATTCCAATCATGGTTCAATTTATTTCAGGCTGATGGTAGGGTTTGGGGGTTGCATAGTCTCTATGATGCCAGAGACTCTAATTGTCAACAAAGCCCCATGTAGACTGGTGGTATTTCTCTAATGGTGTAGGTTCTGTTCACATAGTATGCATTAAGTGTGCTTGACTTTCTAAACATGTCATTAACTAGTGCCATTTACATTGTACTACATTGTAACAAATTTCATTCACGCTTGGACTCCATTTACCACAATAATGATAGCTTATTTTAACAGGATAATATACAGTGTCATCAGTTCCCCAAGTTTCCCAATTTGAGAAGGAGTCTGGCAATTACTGACAAATTGTGTGGCCACCACATTCATCTGAAATAAGCCTAATTGAGCATTTATGAGATATGGTGGATGACTCTATTTACATGCAAGATCTTGCCCTTACATATATCAAGATACTTTTTACTGCTACTGAGATAGACTCAACATGTGCATGTTGATAGACGTCACTGACAAAAATACCTTTCTTGCAACATTTGAAAAACTAAGTAAATACAAAGATAGACATTGGCAGAATGTGGCAGCTCTAAACAATCAAACTACCTGTAGTTGTGAGGATTACCCCCCACATTGTCTGCCAAAAGAAGCCTGCCTGGTGGCACATGACTGTTCATGACTATAAAAAGATAGGACAACAAACTCTCTTCCTTTCTGAAAAGTAGAAGTAAAAACAACAAAACTTCTCTGTGTCAGGGAAATTTTTTCCCCTCAGTCAGTTTCATATGTGAAACATGCTTTGGGCGATCATGTCTTAAAAGAGACATGACTGACTGGGCAGAAGATTATCCCACAGTAGGTTGCCATTGCTTTCTGCGGTAGACTGGTTGCCAGCCAAGGCTATAGAACCCAATGTGTCCTACCATTTAACTCTTAGCTGGAGGAAGAATTAAGTACAGTTAGTGGGGGATCAGTTTATAACTTCATAACAATATAAAACCGATCTCCCACTTTATGCCCAGTAGAAGTTTTAATTATGTTCTATAACTATTATATTCAGTCAATCAGTTAAGTGCCCTATGTAATACATGCTTTTCAAAAGAGACATGACTGACTGGGCAGAAGATTATCCCGCAGTAAGTTACCATTGCTTTCTGCAGTAGAATGGTTATCAACCAAGGCTATAGAACCCAATCTGTTCTATTATTTAACCCATAACTGGAAGGAAGAGACGGATTAATACCTTTCCCAAGGGTATTTGTGCATAAGTGAATGCAAGGAATTCATCTGGAATTTGAACTCGGCACCCCGATTTGTCATTCTGAGTTGATATCCACTGCATTTTTTTCATTTCAGTCAGTAATGTGGAGCGTGCACACATACACACACATATTTTCAAACAGCAAAGGTTATAATGTTTTTCTGCTAATTTTTGCACACACACGAGTATATTTGCACTCTTCTAACGTTGTTCTTTATATAAAAACATATTTGTAAAATTCCTCTACATCCTGAATTTTTTTTCGTTTTGGAAATGTTGAATTTATTTACTTTGAAAGTTTTCCAACTAAACTGTAACAAGTGGTAACTCTTCCTGCTACAAATTGGTTATCAACAGTAATCTTTTTCAAACACAAATTGTGGCACTTGTAGGGGAGTTATAACTCTTAGTAAATAATTATAAAGCCCCCTTGCATTTATACGTACAAAAGTATTTGTAAAAATGTAAAAAGCAAGATGCAATAAAATGTGTATTATTTATTATCTGATTGTTATGTGGTGCTGGAGAGACAAGAGACAGTGATACTGAGTAAAATTCTGAGTTTTGTGTCATATATAAATCAATGTGATTTATATTTGATGTGCGTTGTGGTACAGTGGATATCGGCTTGGAACGAGAAATCGGGGAGCCGAGTTCGAATTCCAGCTGAATCCATTGTATTCACTTACGCGCAAATACCCTTGGGAAAGGTATTAATCCATCTCTTCCTTCCAGTTATGGGTTAAATAGCAGGACAGGTTGGGTTCTATAGCCTTGGTCGGCAGCCAGTCTACCGCAGAAAGCAATGGCAATCTACTGTGGGATAATATTCTGCCCAGTCAGTCATGTCTCTTTCGAGACATGATCGCCCAAAGCGTGTATCATGTATAGCACTTAACTGACTGACTGAAAACAATAGTTGGAAACAATTAAAACTTCTACTGGACCTAAAGTGGGGGATCGGTTTTCTATTGTTATGAAGTAATGAACCAATCCCCTACTAATTACTACTTATATACTGATATAATCCATCTTTTCTCACTCCAGCTATGAGCTAAATGGCAGGATAGATTGGGTTCTATAGTCATGGCTGACAACCAGTCTACCGCAGAAAGCAATGGCAACCTACTGCGGGATAATATTCTGCCCAGTCAGTCATGTCTCTTTCGAGACATGATCGTCCAAAGCGTGTATCATGTATGGCACTTAACTAACTGACTGATAAATCAAATTTGAATCAGAATATGACAGAAGGCATAAAATAAGGAATAATTAAAGTCTATTCCTGTCTGCGAAATTCCCTTCCACATGATTGCTTCCCCGAAGGCTACAATCTCCAGGAGTTTAAATGTAAGGTCAATAGACACCTCCTAACACACTAACATGCTCCCATTCTATCAAACACTCTTCCCATCTGCCCAATCCTCATCCTGGCTATCCTTACTCATCTGTCACCTTCCTCCTGACATTCCCTATGTCTAACCACTCCTTCTCTTTACCTTCCCCTATGTAGCCCCATTCGAAATAGTGGCAGTGGAATGTCTTGCTTGGGGTGAGATGATTAAAAAAAAAAAAAAAAAAAATACAGTTGTTCTCATAAGTTTTTTTTATAGATGTGTGTAATGACTGTCCAGATAATCTAGTTGGAAAATACAAGTATCTGGGGGCTTTCTTATCTTATTTTTGTTGAGTGCTAAGAGATAATTGTTACTGTTATGGCCCAAAAAAAAGAAAAGGAATCAAAATTTTTGTTGACACATGTGTTGATGGCATGTCTAATAGTGAAAATGTCATGCACCACATGGAAAAAGTGTGGTTGATTCTCATGAGTGAATTAATGATAATTGTTATAATTAGTTTATTATAATTATTTTTTTGACACTATAAGTAATTTTTGTTTTATGGACAGGACACTGACTGTATAATTCATTTTTTATTTATGTATTTCTTTATGGACATGACGCTCTACTTGTCACATAGTCATTTCAGCTTTGGGAATGATGTCAAAAGATGCAAACAATTGAGACTTGCAAAAAAAATACTCTGAAGCAGCCTGTGAGATTTCACTCACTCAATCGACTCAGTTGATTAAAAACTTAATTAGATGATTAAAGTTTATGGCTTTACTCACCCGTAGTCGATTAAAAATCTCACAATGAAACATGTTCCTTCAAATATAGAAAAACCCAACCCAACTTATGCAACCCAAAAGTATGCCATTGAAGATTCACAAGTTACTTAGAATGACCTACAATGACATTATTGAACTCTTTGGTCTTGCTTTTATTGTCCCAGTCAGTGTAAACATTCGTTAAATTAACGCTTCCTGAGTGAAGCCAAAATGTCTCTGTCACCCAGATTGCTTACGAAAAGTAAAAATGAACGAAAGAGAAAAAAATATGCATACTTTTTTCAACCATGAACTGAAAAACAAATTATACAAGTAATTTTTTTTATAGAAAATCGTTGAGAAACTCAGATTTATTATTTTTTATAATCTATGAGATGGAGGTTGTAGTCAAACAGAAGAAAGAAACTATGAATTTATGTACCACCACTCAATTGCCAAAAAAACAACAACAAAAAAAAAAAACAGCATATCATGATGTTAAAAGGGTTCAAACTTATAAAAAAAAAATTTATCATCAAAATGTTTATGCTATTATTAAGAGGAAAGATCAAATTTTGTTATTATTTTAAAAAATTTTTAAAATCTTTTCTAACATGTTCAAGATTTTAGTTAAAATTTCATTTTTTGTTTTCCGTCATCGATTCAAGCTATGTCTATTAACAAAAATGGAGTTGGTAGAGTAAATTGATTTTGGGGCAAGTAAATTCGAGTAATATCTTTTTCAAATCTCAAAGGCTGCTCTGAAGTACTTTTAAAAAAGAAGAACAGAACAAATATAGTAAAATACTAATTAAGCAAACTAAAATTTGACTATAGATAGATTAAAAGTTTTGGAATATTGTTGATACTTGTTGTCACTTGACTTCTTTCTGGAATCTACATCTGGGAGAAGAGGAGGAGCAGCAGCAGTAGAAGGAAGAATCATCATCATCATCATCATCATCATCATCACCACCACCACCACCACCACCACCACCACCACCACCACCACCACCACCACCATCATCATCATCATCATCATCATCATCATCATCATCATCTATTCGAAAATAAATTCAAAAAACAAAACAAAACAAATGTAAATTTTTTGCTATAACTGATCTTATATGAATGATAGTAGTTGAGTAGCATTGTGTATGTTTAAAGTTTAGATAAATTTATTGTAGACTTGAAGCCAACCACTCTGATTTGGAAAAACAATATTCTCTTGAAAAGTTTATATTGTTTTAAGTTTTATTCTCGTAACAAGTAAGTTTATCAACTATTACTTTTAATTTTTTTTTAATTAGATTAGAAAAAGAAACAGAAAAAAAGTTAATTAAAAAAATAAAACTAAGCACAAAAAAACGTATATTTTGTAATATTTTATTTATTACCAATTGGAAAAACAATATTCCCATGAAAATATTATTTTGTTTTAAGTTTTATTCTAGTAACAAGGAAATTTATCAACTATTACTTTAAATTTTTTTTTTTATTGGAGTAGAAATAAAAAAAAAACAGTCGGGAAAAACGTTAATTCTAAATGAAATTAAGCAGAAATCAAGTATATATTTTGTTATATTTTATTTGTTATCAATTTAAGGCTTAAATTTTAAGTTGAACAAGAAGCTTAAGAAAAAATAATCCAAGTTTGAGGAAAAAAATTTAAAAATCCCAAAATATTAGCTTAGGGGGCGAGTTTCCTGAAACTGACCAATGACAATGCGTGTTACAAACAATCCTCGGTTACTGACTAGACGAAGTGAGATGGGATGAGGGGTTCGTAGGTAGATAGTAAATAACTCCGTAAAAGCAGCGAGACCTCAGAAGAGGCGAAGACACGCTGAATGTAATGTCGTTTGTGATGGAATAGAAGTAGAATAGAAAGCCTCATCTCAGAAAAATAATATGGATTGCTAAGAAAAAACAAAAACAAAACGGATCCTCATGGTGTTACGACTAAAAAGAAAAATATAAAGATGAACTGTCTTGTTTGTACTGTGTTTATATTTTGATAATGATCAAAAAAGGAACAGTGGTTTTTTTGCTAATAATTTGAAATTAAAAGAAAGAAAGTAAAAATGAGATGGAAATAAAAGATAAAAAAGGCACATAAAGGATTTCATTGAAATATCCTTAAGTAATTAACTTTTAAAAGTGTTTAGTTTATATGTTATCATTCATTTTTTTAAAGCCACTGACGGAATTTTTCATATTTTGACGCCTTCTTAAAAAATAAAAAAATATTTTTTTTATAATAGTCAGTTTCTTTGAAAGAAAAAAATAACCTTTTAAAATAATTTTCTTGGCCCACGAGAAATTGAAATCCTCATTTCTTGCCGTCCAGTGACCAAAAAATATTTATTATTTAATATTAATATTTAACTGGATTATCATTTTTAAAACTAAAAACAATGGATACCCGAACCAGTATATCGAGGAAAGTCCTTCGTTCACCGAACCTCAGACGTAAAAAAAACACAGTACCAGTCGACCAAAGGGTAAGTTTTAAAAACCATTTTATTTAAATTTATTTCTTTTCATTTCTTTCTTTGGCTTCATTTTAATTTCAATTCATCGTCTAGAAATGTCAACACTTCATATTAGATTTGTTGAACAAGAGAAGTAAGTCATTTTTCAATGCTATTTCAATTTGAACGTTCGTTTTTAAAAACAAAATTATTATAATAATTATCTTATATAGAAAGAAACAATAAAAATAAGTAAATATTACCTACTAAAAATTAAAATAATTTATCAGATTGTTTTTCCATAAAATAACCGGGAAAACATTGTGGAAGAAAACAGGGTTAATATTTTTTCCAGTTTTTTTTTTTTTTTTTTTTTTAAATAATTCCGCCTTACTTTAACTGACTAAAAGAATTGTATACTTTTAAATTAAATTTTATAAATCTGTCTATTTTTTTTCTGGATTAATAATAATATCTTTGGTTAGAGTTGAGTAAATTTGGAAACTTAAATCAAACATGAAGCAAGTGTGCCACGATTGTCAGTAATTGGGGGCGGGGGTCTAGTTTTTATCGGCGAGTAATAAAAGCTCATGTCCCCCAAGTTTATCCTTATTTTCCTTTCATTCTTGTCTCATTTCTAGTTATTTCTATTGATTACAATTTATTTAAAGAAGAAAATATATTTCTGATTGTTACTATTTATTGCAAAAATAAAAGAAAGCTCTTTATTTGTTTTTCTTTCACGTTGAATTTCTCCTCCTCCCTCCAGCCAAACCCACCAAAATGAATTAAATTTTTTATTTTTTTATTTTTTCTCTCTGATTGATTAAAAAAGAATTCAGGTTATTTAGTGTGGATTGTTCTTTAAATTTAATCTTTTTTTATTTTCTTGTAAAAATCATAATTCGATTAATTTTCAGATGAAATAGAAATATTATTTCCTTTTTATTTTGTTATCTAAATCTTTGCGATTGAATAAAAAAAAATGAATGAACAGAGAAAAAAATCGCATAAAAAGAAAAATCTTAAAATATCAACTTTTTGGTCACAAATGAATTAAAATATTTTTTTAGTTAAAAAAATCCCTGATGTTTTTGTTTAAAGTTTAAACACTCTTTATTCCTAATCCTGTCTCATATTCATTTTTTCTTCTGAAACTATTGAATTGAATAAAATGAAACCAGTAAGTAAATTACTGTGTAAAAGTTAATATTTTTTTTCAACAATAATTATACAAACGAATTTTTTCCACTTTCAAAGAAAGAAAATAAAATTGAAATAACGCAGAAGTCAATTTCTTTTTTCTCTGTTTCTGTTTGTACATTTAAAACTTTTAACTTTAAAAATCTTCGTATGATTCTGAACATCAATTTAAAAACTAAAAAAAATTGGGATTTTATGTCATCTCTTAAAATTTATTTTCTAATAAATGATTGAAACTTTTTTAAAAGTAAAAAAAAAAAAATTACAATATGAAATAATGTAAAAAAAAAAGTTAAAAATAAAATAAGCAATTATTTTTAATTTAAATTAATTTATTGCACACGCGCATAATCTGTCTAAAAATGTTTATTTTTTAGATTTTTTGAAAAATCTTAATAAAACAATTAAGACGATAATTGAATTGACTTGTGATAAAAAGTCATTAATTACTCATTTTGATTAAACTTTTTAAAAATTATTTTTTAACTTTTATTTCAAAAATATTTAATTTTACAATTTTGTTTAAAAATATTTTTTAAAATTTATTAATAAAATAATTATTGTGAGTGTTATTATTTTTAAATTAATTTCTTAGTATGTATCTGTCAACGCATCAAGAACTAAAAAAAAAAAATCATCCATTCCATCCATTTTGGTTTGACTCGGTTTTTTAAATTTTTAGCCTTAAAAAGGGAAGAAAAGAAAATTTTATAGAATTTAATGGAAAAATCCTTTCACTTCCCGCGATATATTTTCCTTTGTAAGAAATGGTTCTTTGTATATGTGTTTGTGAATAATGGACTGAAAATGACACTTGGGCTGATTTAACGTCTGGACAGACAGACACCTGACATTTTTTTTATGTGATGACTGAATAAATAAAATTTTGTTTCTCTCCCGGCTTTTATTTTTGTCACTGATTCTGCTTGCTTGTAATTTTGCAGTTAAAGATGACTTAGATCTACGCTTAAAATTAGTGATGGTGTTTGTCTGATATTTGAGGTCAAAAGAGAGAAGAAAAAGAAGTCATTTTAGTATGGTTAGTAATAATCACTAAGAAGAAGAGTAGTAGTTAAGAAGTGGTTGATTCTAAAATCCCGCCATATAACCGAAGAGGGTCGTGGAGGTTTGCTTTCCATAACTATTCTCGTTTAAAAAAGAAATTCTCTTTAATAATGGAATATTTTTTTAGCTTATTTTAAGACAAAGGGATGCATTTTAATTATCTTACTTCTGATGTTGTAAACTTTTTAACCGCATCGATTGAAATTTTCTTTTCTTTGATGTCCCAGAAAACATCAACAAAAAATCGACCGGAGAAACTTCCTTCTTTTTTACAGCACGTTTTAATGTTGTACAAGAATCAGACACTTCTTGTGTTCTGCGCTATATATATATATATATATATATATATATATATATATATATATATACACTTACAGGTACTTTTATAAACATGTGGTGAGATATGTGCTGTCATTATTGAATGAAAATGTCGTTAGAATGAAAGAAAAAATCTTTCTTTTATTAATTCATTATCATAAGCTAGTAAATTAGAATAAATTTATATTTGATTAAAAAAAAATTTTGATAGAAAAATTTAACTTTTATTTTTGTTAATAATTATTAGATTTTTTAAAATTTTTTTTATTTGAGATTTTTTAAAACTTCAGTTTTTAAGGCGGCTTTAGCACCTGTCTTCACATTCCTCTCTTGGGGTTGCGTTTTTTTTTTTAATTTGACAAAAAAGTATCAGATTATGTATCTTCCATTCTAAATAATCTAATTAAAAAATCCCCCCCCCCCCCATCAAAAACTCATTGGTTGTTTGGCTTCTCTCGATTCTCGCACCCAGTCGCGCTAAAAAAACGTTAAGTTAACTGTTAATTTTTCCTCCCACTTTTAATCCCTGAAGTAAAATATTTTTTTATTTTTGTTGCTTTTTTGTGATATCAAGGAGTTTTAAAAGATCTCTTATGCTACTGAACTTGAAGTGAAATGTATGCAATGTTTTTATTGAGTTGTTCAGTGTCATTTGACTTCTTTCTGTGACCTCGAAAAAAATAAGTGTCAAATATTCGTGATAAATAATTTTGAAGTGTGATCTTTCGACTGATAAAAAAAAAAACAAAAAAAAAACTAATGGTGTTTCTTTCTTGAGTATTTTCAAATCAAATAAAAGATAGTGATTTAACTTGAGGTTCTCTTTCTAACAAAGACAATTAAAATATACAAAATTGCTGCGTGCGTGCAGAAAGGTGTTACCATCTGACCAGGTAGTATTTTTTCTTTTTAATATCAAAGTTTATTTGCGTGTTTTTTAACATGGACAAACAAAAAACTTTCTTGGTCATGTCTCTCTTTTTTTTTTTTTTTTTTTTTAGTAATTATGTGTTAGCATGTTTGCGTGTATTCTCAGTAAAAAGTTCGATCAGTTTTTGGCCTTGTACCAGACTAAGCAATGCTTAGTAAACAAACAATAACTAGTTTTAACCATCCAACCTGATTTTTATTGACAATAAGGCTTTTTTCTTAACTTCTTGGTAGCATGTTTTTTAATTTTTTATTTAAAAATTAAAATAAAAAGTTACTGAGGTTCGCAGAAAATTCCATTTAAATCATTATGATCATCCTATCACGTTTTTAAATGTCGATGTGGCAAGTTATTGTCTGGAAAAGAAAGTACACTTCCCTATTGAAGTGAAATTTGAAAACTAAAAAAAGTATTTAAAGCTTAAATTTAGATCGTCTTTCTGTCTTTGTGCTTGGCCTTTTTTTAAAAAAATAATTTTATGATTCAGAAAAAAAAGCCAGTTAGGCTGAAACTAAAAAAATCAAATTTACACGAAAGATGTGTCAGAAAAAATCGAAGTACGATCATTTTGAAAACAAATTAAGTTAGCAAGCTTTATTAATTCGCATGGTAAAGATAGCAATTGACATTTTTTAAAAGTAGTTTTGTTGAATAAGTGTGTTCTGTTTTTTGAAAATGATTAAAAAAAGAAATAACAATAACATTGATGGTAGTTTTTCGTTCTTTTCAAAAAAAAAAAAATCTTCACGATGAATACAATAGAATTATAGTTGGTTTTTATGAGAAAAACAGACAAGTCGGGTTCTGTTATTTTCTTGTGTTTTTAAGATAAAAATGAATTTACTGTTTTTGTTCGTTCGTAAACAGTTTTTTTAAGCGTATCTAAAAAAAAAAAAAATTCTAAAACTTAAGCCTGAATACTATTTATAAAATTTTGCTAGCATTAATTTTTTTTTCTCTCTTCCATGTAGTTTTCAAAACGTTAACCTGCACATGGTTACTGCGTGATGCTTTTTAAAGGGCCCCGTAAACAGCTGTCTGTGTTTACACGTGACGAATCAATTGACACTACTACACACACAGTAGCCAGTTCTTTCAAGACTAAATTTCTTGTAGTACCCGACTGAGTTGAATAATTTCTTGCTTTTTAAAAGCGTAAAATAAATAAATAAAAATAGGTGTGTTGTTTTGTTACTTTTTTTTAAAACAATACAAATGAATTATGCTACTAGAGATTTTTACATTTTAGTTAGTACACCAGCTTTTATTACTATTTTGAAATTTTCTGTGTGTTACTTAGAATGGCATAGATTCTGTTTTTAACTGTGAGTGTGATCATAGTTTGCTATATTGTGATTCAATCAATTTATTTATCATACAATGCCGAATATCTTGACTAGTGACAATTAATTTAAATTAGTTGGCTATCAAGTTGACATTGTTCAAGCAGAGACTGACAACTGGGGTATTTTTTTTTTTTTTTTAGGTATTCGTATGGAATGGATGTTTGTTTGATGATAAGATTCATTACAGTAACACATGCATTCAGACATGAAATACGAAATGAACCAGAAAAAAGGTCTTTATTTTTAACGTTGTTTTATAAAAATAAAATTCGTAGCACTAAAAGCTTTAGTGACTAAAAGTGATAAAAATTAATGCATTACTTCTGAATTTTATAAAATCATTACCAAGTTTCAATTCAATATTTTTTGTTTTTAATAATTCTCACATTTTAATTTTAAAGGCTAACAACAACCCAGTAGTACCCGGTTATTAATTCATCATAACACTTGGATAATAAATGTTTTATTGTAATTTTTCCTTTAAGAAAAAAGTAACCTTTTTTTTTATCACGTAGACATTGTTAGTATTTTCATAAAGTAGCCAACAGTTGGCAAGTTAAAAATGTTGATTGCAGAACACGTGGCCTGTTTCACTGCTAGATAAAAATGGAAATCGTTCACTCACGCTTTTTTACTGATAGTATTTTTTTCTGTTTTAACAATTTTTGACGAATTTGACATGCTTTCTTTTAGATTAGATTTGTGTATCTCTTTCAAAAATAATTTTAAATTTCTACGATATTTGTTTGTTGAATGTTTTCTTGGTTTCTCGATATCTGGTGAGTCGCTTATTATCGAGCTTATGAAAATTCTTGACAGATTTGAAGGTTAGTAGTATCACCTGAAGACTCATCACTATTGAAAGAACTTATTCTGTTTTTTTTTTTTTTTTTTAAATATTAATTCATATTATAAATGCATGGTCATCAAAGTATTTTTCCTGGCCTTTAACAATCTCACGCCACGTTCTATTTTCAGCCAAATTGTATTTTTATCTTTTAATAAACACAAATTTGAATCTTTGAGGAATTTTTTTTTCTTTTCAATATTTTGAACATTTTGGAACTGTTAGTGTTTAAGATAAAGAATGATGTAAAACAAGTAGGCAGGCATCTATTTATTTTGTTTTTCGAGATAATGTAGCACTCTGATCAAAATTCGGTCTTTATTGTTAGACTGGCATTGGCTGGAGTGACCTTCCCGGGGTGGGGGGGGGGGGCAGTTATGAAGGCCGTACAGTGACCAGACTCCTAATGAATACAGGGCATTGGGGCCGGCTTGGATGCAGTGTTGACAGCCTTCGGAGCTCCACTCCGGGATTTCTGTCTGGATTTGCTTTCGTAGCCTTTTCTGTGTTTGGTTTGATTTGACGGCAAATTAGCTGAGGTTTTAAGTTTTTTGTTGTCACCACACACACCAGTGATTCTTAAAATGTGCAGTACTGATTTAGGGGTGGGAAAGAGAAAAAGTAGGCAACCAGAGGGCGGCAGTGGTACCTCTCAAACCATCATCATCTCACACACACACTAGCTGAAGTGTAACTTACCTTCACTTTACCATGTATAACATTTATTATAGGAAATACTAAGATACTCATTTGACATCTTTACATCAAGAAAATCCAATCAAAGGTTGACAATACATTGAGGGAGACTTAGTTTTGGATTTTGACATACAAGGTGGGTGGTAGCACCAAAAACTTTAGGAGCTACTGATCTGCATTAATATTGGGTGTATTTGGGTAACAGTTTTTCATTTATGCAAGTTTGGTTAGACCAGCTAAAGTTCTGAAAGATTTTTTTTTTTATATATCCTGGTTTCTGGTAAAAATTTAAATATAAATTGTTCAATGTTAGTTTTTTTTAATGTCTTTGAAGCAGTACTTAAAAACAGGTGACAATGCAATATTTAGAAAAAAAAAATTAAACTGTATTAAATGGCCATGGTTAAGTGTAATTGGCAAAGTTTTCAATAAACAAGAAAAAGCAAAAAAACAGGGCAAAATAATACTGAATAAATTCCATGTATGCAAAATGAAACTAGGCAAAACAACACTAAGTGAGAATTGTGTCAACGTGCAAAAGTGATACAGTTGAATGATTGTAGTGTTCTGACATAAAGATTTTTTTTTTTTTTAATCATATCACCCCAAGCAAGGCGGTAACGCCACTGATGTGCAGGGGGCTACTTAAGAGTAAAAAGATTGGAAAAGAGAAAGCCGGAAACCACATTCTAAACAGGGAACAAGGGATGAGTCTCTTCACCTGTTCAAAAGACGTGGGTGGAGTGTGAACTGGGAACAAGAATATAGCAGATGATACTGAGAAGTAGACCATTTTTAATGGTTACAAAATAATTCCCAGCATGCATCTGTACAATCTGTCTATAAATTTGGGGAGGGAAATATTTTCAGCATTAAATCTCAAAAAATTGGAACCAACAACATAAATAGACATACAATCACAACACTATCAACAAAATCTTAGATGATGGCTTATAAAAGTCAGAATACTCATATCAAACAATTTATAATCAAATTTACTCTTTAAACCAGGAAATGGCATGAAATATACAAAAAAAAAAAAAACTCCTTGAAGAATGTTTGTTGGTTTTTAACCAAACTAATATGAGTTGTGGTACAGTGGATATCGACTCGGAATGACAAATCGGGAGAGCTGAGTTTGAATTCCAGTTGAATTCCTTGCATTCACTTACGTGTAAATACCCCTTTGGAAAGGTATTAATCCATCTCTTCCCTCCAGTTATGGGTTAAATAATAGGACATTAGGTTCTATAGCCTTGGCTGGCAACCAGTATACTACAGAAAGCAATGGCAACCTACTGTGGGATAATCTTCTGCCCAGTCAGTCATGTCTCTTTCAAGACATGATCGCCCAAAGTGTGTATCACGTAAAGCACTTGACTAACTCACTGACTATAATATATGGATCATTTTTTCTTTAGAAAAAAATAAGTTTGTTATAAATTTCAGTTTTGATAAACTGTCAATTCTTTCTCTTTGTGTAACAACTCTTTCACTTAGTATTATATGACCTGTCTTGCAACTGGAAATAGACTAAGAATGTCTTGATAAGTACAGGTAGGTTAAGTAGGTAGGCAGGTATTGTTTATTACTGCCTTTTTTTTTACTATTGACAGTTATGAAATAACTGATAACTTTTATTTTCTGCAAATGTAACATGTCGCCACACACATCTAGATATCTGAAGTTCTACATGTAGAAAAGTTTTTAAAGATTAGGTTTGTAAATGTGTAAAGTATTGAAGAGAGAAATAATTTGAGGTTTTATGAGTGGCTATGTTGAAGAGACGGGAACATTTCGCTAGAAACAAAGAAAAGAGTACTGAATTGCTATGTGATGTCAGTTCTTTAATATGGCGCTGAATGCTAGACAATATCATCGAAGATGAAGGAAAAATTTGAAGCAATTGAAATGTGGTTCTACAGAAGGATGCTGTGAATATCATGGTTCGAGCATGTGAGCAATGATGAGGTTTTGGAAAGGATGGAAACGAAAAGGAAATTAATACTGATCATCAGGAAGAGACAGCTAAAGTTCCTGGGACATGCAATGAGGAGGGAGGGCTTGGAGAACCTGATACTAACAGGCCAGATAGAAGGGAAAAAGAGTTGGAGGAAAGCAGCAGATATATTTGAAGGGCCTGATCAGGTGGATGACGGAACGAGGGTTGCATGGTGTAACAGAAGAAGTCGTGCTAAGAGCCACTAGGGATAGGGAGATGTGGAAAGTTGTGATCACTTACGTCCTGAAAGGACAGGGCACATAGAAGAAGGATGTTGAATATAGAGGTGTAGCATAGCAGAACCATAGAAAATGTAATCAAAAAGTAAGTTCAAATTTTAGCCAAAATGATCGATAATGGTCACTTTACACAAATGTCCATGAGAAAGGCATGAGTCCACTTCTCCCTTCAGTCAAGCAGCAAGGTAATTAAAGCTCTTTTGTTCTGTAAGCCTGTTTAGTGAAAGTTTAGTCTGACAGAAAAAAAATCTACTGCTTGTCAATTGTGAAAATTTGCTCCCACCCCAGTTGAGAAAGGATTGGGGTTTGAACATTTGGGCAACTCTGAGCCTGCATAAAACAATTACTACAGAAACAGTGAATAAAAAGTGCCTTAGAATGATCTAATGGTTAGCAAAGCTAGTCTGGTTGGCTAGTACTAATGAGTAGTGAGTTAGATCTTCACTGGGTACCCCATACAAAATCTGATATTGAATGATTCAAGATGATCTGCTTTGCAGATCAGATCAGCATGTTTATCTCAGATGTTATAGTATCAATGTTTTGGCTGTGGTATTCTATAGCCTTCTTTATGCATCTTTGAACTTAATAACCAAGAAGCATAAGGACAAATGGATAAGTGTTGGCTAAACTGTATTATAAGGTTTCCTGGCAGATGTGATACTAATCTCTGGGTCTGATTATTCTGAAAAGTCATTCTTAAGTTCAATGGAAAAAACAGACAAGTAACATAAAAGTGAGCAGGACTTCTTAATGCTGATGTGATTTATCTCCCCTTAGTTTGGCAAGGCGAATGAAAACAATCTACACTTGTGATTTTTCTGAGCCTAGCTTAGATGTCACGATGCCAAAAGTATAGGGCACTCAGTGAGAATCAAACACACTTTTAAGTTGTAATTGATCTAGTACACTACAATAAAGTATCCTGATCTGCCCTTGTAGATTGAATAAAGTATAAATTTCAGAATTTCAAGAAGATTATTCAGTACAGACACCTGAAGAAAGCCGGAGGGTACAACAGCCAAGATGAGCATACTGGCTCAAATACCAAAGCATTTTTTTTAAAACTGTTAGCTTACCCAATACAAGGCCCAAGATCCACTCAAGATTGCTGGTTACTGAGTAAGGTTGTTGTAAGGTAGAGGGAAAGAGGTAAGAAATGTGTATTATGAGAACATAAAGAATAGATATCGGTTGACCCTGGACTTGGAGACCAAGATTGGAACTATTAGGGAAGTACCCCCTCCAGAATATGTTCCACAATGTTATAGTTCTGGGGAAGAAGCTGTCTGAGTGGAACTTGCTAACTTAAATTCATCCTCTCAAAAATTCTGTCAAATCAGAAGAGTTGATATGTCATAAAACCAACTAACAATAGATAAATTGCCAATAAATAAATAAATGAATTATTCAAAATTGGAAATGAACATTGTCCAACATATCTTGGTAGCACCTATCTATTATGATCTACACTATGGACTAAATGTTTGGGCCAACATTTGCATTTAATAATTAGTAAGTTTCATGCATTTTGTTTAATTTAAGCTAGGATATTGAGTCTATTTAATTCATTAATATATACCAACCAATGTTTATAGACACAGTGGAGTGTTTTTTTATAATCATATCGCCCCAAGCAAGACATTTTACTACCACTGTTGTGCAGGTGTATTACAGAGGAGGAAAGTTATGAGAAAGAGTGACAGGTTATAGGGGGAGGATGTCAGGAAGTGGGTAAGAGAAGAATGAATGTGGTCATAAAGTGAGGGATCAATTTATATATTGATTGTAATATAAAATGGGTCCCCCACTTTATATCCGCATTATAATAGTATAGAAATCTTTTTTTTTTTTTTTTTTCTTATAATCATATCGCCCCCAAGTAAGGCATTTTATTGTCACTGTTTCACAGGGGGTTACATAGGAGGAAAGTTATGAGAAAGAGTGACAGGTTATAAAGGGTGTCAGGAAATGGGTAAGATAAGGATGAGAATACTGATGAGAGTGGAGTGGACAGAAAGGAGCATGAGAGAGAGGATGCAAGTTAGTGAGATAGAAGATGACTATTGACTTTACATTTAAATTCTTGGAGATTGTAGCTGTTGGGGAAGTAAGTAAATGGAAGGGAATTCCACAGGCGAGAAGTGCGAGAAAAGAAGCTGTTAGAGTAGAAATTGCTGTGACATTTTATTGGTTTCACAGTAAAAGGGTGGGACCTAGTTGCTTATCTTGTGGCTAGAGTAAATTTATATATAGGGGGTAACAGTGAGCTAAATTCATCGGAGCAGAAGCTGTGAAAGTATTTGTAGAAGAGACACAGGGAAGCCATATTGCGCCGGTGAGAAAGTGATTGTATCCAAGCTGCCAAGTTGGGATCTATAACATTACATATTCTCTGTTGGATTTGGTCAAGGACACCTAGGTGGATAGCAGGAGCACCCGACCAGATATGGCAGCAGTATTCAATGCATGGGCGGATGGTAGATTTATATATGTGCAGGATTGTTTCAAGTGGAAAAAACTTCCTGTCCCTACACAGAGAATTACCTATAATTTAAAATCCATTCCCTATAAGATTACTATTAACCAGTAAGGTAGATCAGATAAAAAGAGTAGGAAAAAAAAAAACCCCTTTAAGAAGTAATGATTTAATTTTGTTATTATTAATAAAACTGAGATAAAACCTTTCAGGAAGAGGAATCTCCTCTGGCTTAAAATGACCAAGTAAATTAGTTTTGAAAAAGGGGATGGAACGTTCAGTGTTTAGGTGATTCTTTGAAATCCAGAGTATATCCTCACAAAAACTTTTGGCCTGTCTCACACTGGCGAATCTGTCAGGTAAGTGACTTCTTGATAATATCAGCCTGGTGTGATGATCCCAGTGTGTTGTGCCATTGGGAGGAGCCTGAAAACTAAACTTTATGAGTGAAATTTGAATAGTTGAAACTGTTCGGAAGCTGTCAATGGTCACATTAGTACAAAGTCACAAGCCACTTGACCGAAGGTTTGAGTATACTGGCCTTGTTTAAACTGTTGATCACAATTTGATCATGAGCTCTCTCCCAAAAACTATAATTAAATTTTACTCATATAGATAGGTGTGAGTTTGTGGCCCTGGGTTTCACGCTCTTGCGATCCTCAGACAAACTGATGAATTTTTTAAAAAAATTGGCTGTATGTAGGGCTGCGTATATTGGTGTAATTTTGTGGAAGTGTGAGGAAAATTTGCCATCATGACAAATGCAGACATATACACACTTGTACACCCATTGACGTATGCAGAAACACACACACACGTCCGCCCACCAGGGCTCACAGCCCAGGGTCACAAAATCACACCTCTCTATATGAATATGTCAGCTCTATATTGGGTGCTTTCAAATAAGTACCACGTATATATAATACATAAATTATATATATATATATATATATATATATATATACACACACACACATATTTCACATATAATTTAATTTCACTATATTTGCAATATAAATAAAAGGTTGAAACAAAACATGCCTAAGTGGGTAACACTAATGGGATTAACTAGCCTACCCAGCAGACTAGCTTAATTGGAAGTAAGCAATCATTTTTCTTCATTCTACGTCTGATCAAGAATTGGGAGCAACTTGGAGATAAAATATCAGATTAAGATGCAAATAGGTAATGTGCAGCCATAGAAAAATGTAATTGTGGTCATTGCATGGAAAGTAATCTCTGTAAGGTGTGAGAAGTAGCTAGGAGGATAATTTCTTTTTGTAATTCACATATTTTCGGGATGAAATGCAAAAAAAAAAAAAAGAAATCAGCTCTAAATATTATGATTATTATGTATGCCAGCTTGCATATATATATATATATATATATATATATATATATTTTATTTTTTTTATTTTTATTTTGTTTTTTAATCATATCACCCCAAGCAAGGCAGTAATGCGACTGATGTGCAGGGGGCTATGTAGGAGTGAAAAGACTGGAAAAGAGAAAGCCGGAAACCACATCCTAAACAGGGAACAAGGGATATATATATATATATATATATATATAGATATGTTAGAACATGTCTACTAATAATTAATAAATATTCATTGCTCTATTTTTATATTGAGTACTTTTTTAAATGTTTTGAATGTTGCAATTTTATTTGTTATTCATTTTTTTTTTTTTTTTTTTAATCATATCACCCCGAGCAAGGCAGTAATGTGACTGATGTGCAGGGGGCTATGTAGGAGTGAAAAGACTGGAAAAGAGAAAGCCAGAAACCACATCCTAAACAGAGAACAAGGGATATATATATATAATATATATATATATATATATATATATAGAGAGAGAGAGAGAGAGCTACAGATACTGTATGTGTGTGTGTGTAGATATATATATATATATATATATATATGTGTGTGTTAGGACATGTCTAATAATAATTAATAATAAATATTCATTGCTCTATTTTTATATTGAGTACTGTTTTAAATGTTTTGAATGTTGCAATTTTATTTGTTCTTGTTCATTTGGAGATATATATTTGAGATCCTAGTGTCAGAAAAGTAACAATATAATTTATAATCTGTAGACTTCTTGAATCTTCGGAATTAATTCCTCAATTGAAGGCAGTAGAAGATAAATTTATTTGCATTATTTAAATTATTATTACTAAGACATACAAAAATTGTGGCTTTTTAAATATTACTGTTGAATAAAGAGATTAGCTAAATCAAAACTGGACACTTATGAATATCAATATTTTTATTATTATTACGTATTCGAGTTTTTCCTTTCTTTACAATATGATTCTTGTATTTTGTTTCATTGAAACTAATTCAGATAAGAATATGGTACATGATTGGATATTTTTCAATATGATATTGATAAGCTATTTCTTCTATGTGCCTTGTCCCTTCAGGACATAGGTGATCATGGCTTTCCACGTCTCCCTATCCCTGGTGGCTCTGAGCATGCCTTCTCCTGTTACACCATGCAATCCTCGTTCCGTCATCCACCTGATTAGGTCCTTCAAATATGTTATCCGCTACTTTCCCCTGTCTCTTTTTCCCTCTATCTGGCCTGTTAGTATCAGATTCTCCAAGCCCTCTTTCCTCATTGCATGTCCCAGGAACTTCAGCTGTCTCTTTCTGATGCTCAGTATTAATTTTCTTTTCGTTTCCATCATTTCCAAAACCTCATAATTGCTCACATGCTCGATCCATGATATTTACAGCATCCTTCTGTAGAACCACATTTCAGTTGCTTCAAGTTTTTCCTTCATCTTTGATGATATTGTCCAGCATTTACTGTCATATTGAAGAACCGACATCACATAGCAATCCAGTACTCTCTTCTTTGCTTCTAGCGAAATTGTCCTGTTTCTTAATACTTTACTCAACTTCTGAAATGCGCCCTCCGCTATGCCAATTTGCCTTAGGATTTCTGTGTTGCACTTTTTGTATTGTTATAACACATCCAAGGTATTTAGATTTTTGTACCTGCTTGTTTTTAGTATCCCCGACCTGTAGTTGGCATATTGAGTTGCTCTTTTTACTGATGACCATGCATTCTTTTTTCTTGCAGTTTATTTGTAGTCCTTTCTTGTCACTCTCTTCAGCTACCGTCTGTAAGAGGTTTTGTAGTTTTCTTTGTGTCTGCTATCAGCACTGTATCATCTGCGTACCTTAAGTTGTTTAAATTGTGAGTTGTACTAAAGAACATATGATTACTGTAAATCTATTTGCATAGCAATAATATTAGAAATCAACAAAGGTGTGTGTGATTTAAGGTTATTTTTAAAACACAGTTTTGGCACAAGACTTCTCGTAGTGAGCACCGTCATTTTCATTAACAGAATAACTTTAGTTTCTCTGCTAAGTAGACAAAAGGCAAAATGAATGAAGTTAATTTTGGGTTTCTCTTTCAATTAGTTGACTTGTCTGTCTGGAAAAAAAATCACTTTTTTGTAAACATTCAACCAGTGTATAGTGGATACGTTTTGATTGGCTTTTCAAGCCTTTTCACATTTCACTGAAATTCTCTTTTGGAAATAATTAGATAAGCCATTAAGGCCCTCCTCGTTTCCCTCCTTTTTGTTATACAGTTAAACACATAAAATAAGCATAATTTGTCTTTCATGTACAGATCACTTCACACTACACTAAGGTCATGAATGCAATGAATCAAGACAAAAGAAATTGCTCAAAGGATTTGTCACAGCTGTATTCTATCATCATATTAAATTATACAATTCCCTACTGTTGAGATCCCAAGAGTACAAGGTATTGGGTTTAATGATGCTTCTGGTGGAAGCCATACTCATTTTTTCTACAGGGTAAAAAAAACATCTAAGAAATGCCAGTCTGGTGATTATTGTTTGGCTGCCATATTTCCCTGCTAGCTTTTTTGTAAAGTGCAGTTTTATGAACTTTGTGTGTGGTATGCAACTGTTGTATTTTTTTGCTGTCAAATTAAACAATCTCTATAATTTTTCTTTTTATCAGCAGAACGGGCCCCTTTATTTTTTTTTTTCCTTGCTCAACATTCATATTTTTTTTTTTAATCTTGCAGCGCAAATTTGGAAGGAGAGAGGTTTGGAGTTGTCTTCATTGATTGATGTCATGCATTATCAAAGTCCTAATTTAAAAAAACAAAAACAAAAGAAGCATAAAAACTCTCCTTTAGTGGTCAGTTTATTTACAAAACTCTTGATGTAATGATATACTGCAAATATAAGTTTTAATTTGCAATTAGGATTCTCTTGTTTCTAAATTTCTGCATAAATGCACCTGTGAGTGGTGCTGAAGTGTTCTCAGCCTAACCAATTAGGGTCAAAGTTTTGATTGTTTTGCCAGATTTTGGTAAGTTTTCTCGTTGCATTTACTGATGTGCAAATATCCTTGGGAAAGGTATTAATCCATTGCTTCTCCCTCCATCTATGGGTTAAATAGCAGTTTACTGCAGAAAGTAATGGCAACCTACTGCAGGAAAATCTTTTGCCCAGTCAGTATTTCAAGACATGATTGTCAAAGCATGTATCATGTGTGGCAGTTAACTGACTGAATGATCAGAAAGAATGCTCTTCAAAAATCCAGTTGTGTTTTATATATATATATATATATATATATATATATATATATTAGTTAGTTTTTGGTCATAAATTGGACCAGTATACAGTTGTATACTAAAGTGTTCAATACAATTGTAAAATTTTTGAATATTTTTCATTTGGAAATGAGTTACTTCTGTGACCTAGGTTTCAACCTTTTTGTATCTTCAGGTGATTTACAATAACTGATTTTTACTGTTTTTCATATGCTCGAGTGGGGAATTTTTACAAATTCAGGATACTTCAGATTATGTTGTTTTGAGTTAATTTGCTCTTGATTGTCATTTGTCAAAAAATAAATATGGAAAATAAAAATGAAGTTTGTCATTTCATGTTCGTCACAAATATCGAAGATTTTTATTGACCTTATATTAAAAATG
Organism: Ascarosepion bandense; assembly: GCA_037127315.1. Classification (NCBI taxonomy): domain Eukaryota; kingdom Metazoa; phylum Mollusca; class Cephalopoda; order Sepiida; family Sepiidae; genus Ascarosepion; species Ascarosepion bandense. Next base: position 1,718,281 of record JBBBDQ010001566.1, read on the forward strand.
CATTTATAAATAAAATACAGAACTGGAAATGGTTATTTGTGGTTTAGCCTGGTGACAAGTGGCCTTTCCTGGAATTAATTACCAATGTAAGGTGAGGTATAGCTGTAATTGGTTTCATTCGAGCATCTTTGTATAGTGTATTGATAGCATATCAGGCTTTTGTCTTTAATATTTAAAAAACACAAACATCTTGTATGTCAAGTTCAGGTACACAACTAGTCTGATATCTACACAAATATGGTACTATAGGTTGAAGTTAATGTTTGTTTTTGTTTCTTTTTTTTTTATATTTCAGTTAAAACAATGATTTAACCTGACTTTTTTCTCAGTGATATTTTATGAATCTTAATGATTGCATTAAAATGGTCAGACTGTATCTATCATCTAATAGTCACTTAGATGTTGATTACAATTTCAGTATAGGTAAGGAAATTGAATATAGAATAACTAGGCTATATTTGAGGTAGTTTTGCCCAACACCACAAGTTGCTACAAAACCAAAACCATGTTTGAAAAACTCAAATTATGTTCTTAAATAGTCTCGCATTTAGATTTTCATATGGAGGTCATGCATAGCACTTAGCACGTTCAGAAATATCTAAACTGTCAGCTATATACAATTCAAAGATGAACGATTGTAAATGGCTTTCATCAAGTGAAGCATGTAGCATTTTTCTTCAAGCCTTGTTGACTGGCATTACAAAATTGCTAAGAACTGTCAAATAACAAAATCCCTGTCTCTTGAAGACTTTCAACAGCAGCAACTACTAAATGGATATTAACTTAAAGAAATGGTGACATAATCATGATGTTGATGTTTCACACTACTTTAAACAAAAGGTTAGGAAGGAAATCCCATCAGTACTGGAAAGAATAATAACATAGGAATTAAATAAGCTGTCTTCCTGAGACAGATTATCAGCAGAATGTTTTAAGGTCAAAATCTTCACTTCTTCAAGGTTAGGGTTAAACATTGTTTCCTGCATAACCACATGAACTGCACTTATGCACATACAACAAAACACAGTATCCCTCTTGAATGGCTCTTGGGCCTTGTATAGAATATAGACAAAAAAACTCTCTATAGATTTTTCAACTGTTATCTACTTTCAACAAACTCATTCATCACCCTTGAATGGCTCTTGGGCCTTATACTGAGTAAACAAATAAAAATAAGAAAACCTTCCCTCTTCACTTAAATTTGTTGGTTTTCTAATTACCATCCTTAAATTTTAAACAATACATTCATCAGAGTGATAAGTTTTCCAGAAAAAAAAAAGAATTGTCATAATTCTATTTAAGAATTGTGGGATGTTGCGTACACCAGTGAGAAGATAGTTGTAATGACTCCATTGAGGTTATTAGTCTAAATGATTAATGAACTAATGAAAAATATTGAATTTTGGAAGCAAAATATGGAGAAATATTAGAGCATAGTATCCTACACATTGTACCCCAAACTCTCCTTATTCATTTTTTCTATCCATTCTGAATTAGAAATGAAGGTACCTTCCTTTCTATAAAGTAATTCAGTTTAGTACCCCAAACTATCTTTATTCATTTTTTTTCTATCCATTCTGAATTAGACAGGAAGGTACATTCCTTTTTATCATTAATTCAATTTAGACTAAAGCTAAGAAAAAAAAAAAGAAAAATTGTATTTTCAGAATCTATCAAATAGAAAACAATTTAAAAAGCTTGATTTGACACATTTCAATTTACTTTTACTTTGTGACATGTTAAAAAATGTAAGACAGCTGCCACGCTTTTTGTTGACTGGTTAAACATACAGACTGGGCAGATTAAAAAGTAAATTAGTTTAAAGTGTGCAAATTTTTTTTTTCTGTTCAATGTTTTATAAATAAAAAGAACATTACCTTCAACTGCAAACCTGTTCGACGAGAGCAATTTGGGTGTGTATGTTAACCTAAATATGAGAAAAAGGGGAATAAACACAGGTATTTCTTAAAGTGATGTTTGCATCAACCTTGGTAACTGAATTGTAATTTATGAAGTAAAAATAAATTTTAGTCAATATTTATTCAATGAAGAAACTTTGGAATACAGTCAGTTGTATAAGTATAGTTTGAGGAATGAATTTCTTAACTCTAATTTGGGAAACAAACGTGCTATCAATTGAAGCTTTTTATAAATATTTGTTAGATTAAGATGACTTGGTTTCAAGACTACATTGAATGAGTACCCAGTGAAGAATTAAGTCAGTAGATTGCAAAATTGGTGCTGATCGATAACAAGTGCTCAGCTTCAATAAATTTTCTTCTTCCCCTCCATTTGTGTTGAAAATATTTAGATTTTGGCATTAAGTAATCCATATGCTATGAAACAAAATCAACCAACCAATCTTTCTCTTCACTTATATTTTTTTTGTCATTGTCATCCTCCTCTTATTTCTCATGGTCCTGGGCATGACAGTAAACTGCATTTGGCAGCAAGGCCTCTGATTGGGAGGTTGTGAGGAGCATGGAACCATCTCTTAATTGCTGTTGTTCCCTGGTTCACCCTGAATCAGGGTGGAAGCATTTGTTAGGGTCACAGCTATAAGTAAATAGCTAACTCCCAAACTGGGGTCAAAACACTATGAAAGTATAAAAAATAAACCTGACCTGGCGTGGTAGCACCTGTTAGGGTCCCAGCTATGGGCAAATAGTTAACCCTCCCAAACTGGGGTCAAAATACTATGAAAGTATAAAAATTCACTTTTATAGAAATATATACTTAAAAATAGACTTTTATAAAGAAAAAAATTACCATAACACATTTTTGAAGGAAAAAAAAATTATTCTCAGCAAAACATTTTTGAATACAAAACTAGAAGACATTTTCAGTTTTCTAAAATAAAAAAAGAATAAAAACAAAAAATTTTCATTAAAATCTGACTAAATCAACCTTCTCATTATAACCGAATATTTAAAAAAATACCTTGAATCCCTACCTTCTTGGCATTAAATAACCCACAGAGGTGTTGATATGCTGTTAAACAAAACTCACTCTTATTTCTCATATTCTTTCATCCTTGGAATTAGATAATAATTAGGGAGGCAAGTTTGGTGTTGAGTAGTGAGTTCGATCCTCACTGGGTGTCCCATACAACATTTAACACTAAATAATTCAACAAGGGTTGACATGTTGCAAAATCAATCAATTAACAACTCCTCCCTTCTCTTTTTCTGTTTTCTGATATGCTAAGATGAAGTATAATCAATACCCTAGGAATTATTTACTCGTATCATTATTTAACCTCCTGGTTGTATCATCAAGAAGAAAAAAAAAAGAAAATTATCTTTTTCTTTAAAGATTGTATGGCTGAAGAAGACAAAAGGAATCTGTTAAAATGTTATAAGAACTCACACAACAAATAACGAAACCTAAATTTAGTTTGTAAGGAAAGCCTATGCATTTACAGTGCAGTGGATAGCAACTCAGAATGTAAAATTGAAGAGTCAAGTTCAAATTCTAGTTAAATTTATTGCATTCACTTATGCACAAATACTCTTGGGAAGGTATTAATCTCTCTTTCCTCCAGCTATGGGTTAGATAACGGGACAGATTGGGTTCTATAGCCTTGGTTGGCAACCAGTCTGCTGCAGAAAGTAATGGCAACTCACTGTGGAAAAATCTTCTGCCCAATCAGTCATGTCTCTTGTGAGACATGATTGCCTAAGCGTTTGTCACATATGGTACTTAACTGAAGTAAATATACATTTGTAAGTTTATTTCTAAACAAATGAGTTTGTATAAGAAAATTAAGATCTTATATTAGATTTATTTTTCTCTTGAATTAAGATTCTTGTTACAAAGGAATAATCTCTTGTTTAAGTCTTAGAAGTAAAATGCAAGAAAATTAGACAGGCATATAAACAGTATCCAATGTATTTAGCTGTACTTAGCAGCCTTTCTTAATTTGTATGTATAACTCAAAGCATTGCAATTAACCCACATGCATGAAGAAATTACCCACGAACATTAAGAATATTATGTAACCTTCTTTGATATTTGTATTGAGGTATCATTGGCAATCTTGAGTTCAACTATCCTTGTCTTTGTTGACTATCAGTTTCAATTAAATTGTGTCATTAAATGAACCTAGTAAGCTATTTGGCTACTGTCAGCTATGTTGTGATGTCTTTAATCCAACTCAATACTTGACTGCATCTGTCTCCTATCTATTTTTATAATATCAATGTGATTTTCATTACTTATTTAGGCGGACCTGAAGGAGACTACCACCACCTCTAAATTTTTTTTTTTCTCGGTGCAGTCTTATCGATTATTACATGAAGTTTCCAATTATCAAAAAAATTTGGAAAAATTTCAATATTTAAACAATTTTAAAGGGGGCTCAGTTTCTCATACAACATTATAGTAAATTGATCCTCCATTTTGGAACCACTCACATTGGGGTCGCATTGTTTTATTTTTTTGGGATGAGTTGTTGCTCTTGTTTTTATCTTTATCAAGTTTTCTTCAGTTCTTATGATGACATCTTCCTTGGAAACTCCAAGAATGGCTTTATTCAAAAATTTCACAAAGGATTCAGTTGTTGAATATGCACAAGCTAAAAAGTTAATTGCATAGGATCGATTTACTATAAGGTTGTATGAAAAACTGACTCCCCTCTCTAAAATTGTTTAAATGCTAAAATTTTACAAATTTTTTTGTCAATCGGAAAGTTTAGGGTTTAATCGATAAGATTGCACTTAAAAAAGTAAAAAAAAAAATTCATAATTAACAGAATTTACAGGTGGTGGTAATATTGTACTGGCGAGTGGTTCCAAAATGGAGGATCGATTTACTATAACGTTGTATTAAAAACTGAGCTCCCACTAAAATTGTTTAAATATTGAAATTTTTACAAATTTTTTTTGTCAATTGGAAAGTTTAGGGTGTAATCGATAAGATTGCACTGGAAAAAGTAAAAAAAAAAAAATGGAAAACAAATTTAAAGGTGGTGGTAGTCTCTTTCAGGTCCACCTTTATTTATAATGAGGTGCTGGGAAGTTATTGGCTAAACCTATTTCCCAAAATCTGACCAAGTCACCGAACATTAGAAATTTCTTTTCTTGGTCAAGCAATGAACTTTCAGCACCCCATTGTGTGTGTGAGAGAGAGGGATAGACACTTGTACAACATGAACACTATTCTCTGGATGTCATCTACCATAATCCAGTGACTAGAATGCTCATGATAGTTGCAGGTTTTATTTCATTCTCTTTGATTTAGTTTTTTTATTATGAGCATATATACCATATTTTCCAGCTTGGAAGATGCACCTTAATAGTGGAAAGAAATTTCTAAGGAAAAATGTCATTATCGTACAGCACATTTACCATGTGTCCCTCATGTACAGGCACCACATATTTTATACATTAATCACTCATCTGGTTTTGTTTGTATGGCAATGACATACTAGTTGGTGGTTAGTAAATATATTATACATCTTTCATTGTCCAAGGATGGTTTTATTTTCATAAAAATGAATTTAAAATTTTAAGATATACATGTAAAAATATAAAGTCATCCCCCCAAAAATCTATTCATCTTGAAATTCCAAAATCTCGTTACAGCTGTATTCATGTAAAAGCTCTAAACCCTCATCTGCAGAGTCATCACTACTGTCAGTCATGTACAATAAATGATCATCACTACCATCCATGTCATGATGATAATATGTATATTTGTCTTGAAAGATGCACACATATTTTTCAGGGAAAAATGTGGATTTTGTAAGCTTGAAAATAGTGTGTGTGTATGTATATATATATATATATATATATATATATATATATATATATGCAGCTTCTTCTCTTGCACTTCCCGCCTGTGGAACTCGCTCCCATATTCTTGCTTTCTTGACGGCTACAACCTCCAGGAATTTAAATGCAATGTCACTCATCTTTTAACCACTTGACTCTAGCTCTTTCCCCACCCCATATGTCCTTCCCTTTCTCTCCACCTTTGAAACTGTCATCACACCTGCATTCTCAGCTTTTTATTGCTCCTTTCTAACTGGTACGTCTTCTTCACTCTCTTTTTACACTTATGTAGCCCCCTGCACATCAGTGGCATTTCCGCCTTGCTCGGGGTGAAATGATTTTAACAAAAAATGTGTGTGTGTAAGTGGCAAGTCTTTCATGCTTAAATGCAATCTTTAGGCCTGAAGTTTGCATTTAAGCATGAAACAGACTGTTGCAACTTGATTTTAACCTCAGGGCCCACTTTTATATTTACATGAGCTCTATCTCTGATGTTGAGCACTTTTTATCCATAAATACTGCATACTTTCAAACGCAGACATATCAGTGGGAATTTCATTACTTATTTATGATACATGCTGGGAAATTATTGGCTTAAGGAATGAAGAAAATATTAACAATGTTCAAAACATTAACTTAACAGTGCTCAATATAGAAATAGAGCTATGAATATTTATTATAAATTATAGTTTAGAACATGTATAAATTATAATCTACTACAAAGTGTACATTTTGTTTTGACATTGAAAGGACAATGTCTCATCAGGTAGTGTGAAGGGAGATAGAAAATTTGTTTCCTTACATTGGTAAATTTTGTGTGAGAGGTAAGTGGGTAGAGAGAAATCAGAATTGGGAGTTGTAAATTATCCCTTGTTCCCTGTTTAGGATGGGTTTCTGGCTTTCTCTTTTCCAATCTTTTCACTATTACATAGCCCCCTGCACATCAGTGGCGTTACCGCCTTGCTCGGGGTGATACAATTAAGAAAAAAAAAGATATTGAACAAAAATAGGAAAATGGGTGGGGAAAAGGGAGAGGTGGTTTATGGACATGTTGAAAAAATTTAAAGACAAGTACCAGGTTTAACAGTAGAAAATAAAATGTGGTCATTTATAGCCTTTTATCTGATTTAATTTCTCTACCCCCACCTTACCTCTCACACAAAATTTACCATCTCTTCTGGATGGTTTCCTTGTTTAAGTTGGTGAATGCAGCTATAATCTTTACTTTCAGTTCGTCTTTGGTATTACAAGGAGTTTTGTTGGTCTCTTGTTCAACTGCACCCCACATGTAATAATCAATTGGGTTTTAGTTTGGGGAGTTAGGTGGCCAGATGTAAGGTGTGATGTAAGTGCAGAAATTGTTTGACAGCTTTGTCTTGGTTCTCCTGCTTGTGTGGCATGGTGCAGGGTCCTGTTGCCAGACAAAGAATCTTCAAACAGCCACCCTCTTGATCCAGGGTAAGACAACCTCCTCAAGTCACTTTATGTAGACCTCTATGTTGAGTCTGATGCCCTGTGGGAAGATGAATGGAGGCATAATGTCACCAGTGATCATTCCAAACACCATGATGTTGAACGGAGGCATAATGTCACCAGATTTCTATTCCAAACACCATGATGTTGAACTGAGTACAATGTCACCAGTGATCATTCCAAACACCATGATGTTGAACGCAGGCATAATGTCACCAGTGATCATTCCAAACACCATGATGTTGAATCTGAGGAAGGAAGTCACCAGTGATCATTCCAAACACCTATATGTTGAACGGAGGCATAATGTCACCAGTGATCATTCCAAACACCATGATGTTGAACGGAGGCATAATGTCACCAGTGATCATTCCAAACACCATGATGTTGAACGGAGGCATAATGTCACCAGTGATCATTCCAAACACCATGATGTTGAACGGAGGCATAATGTCACCAGTGATCATTCCAAACACCATGATGTTGAACGGAGGCATAATGTCACCAGTGATCATTCCAACATCCATGATGTTGAACGGAGGCATAATGTCACCAGTGATCATTCCAAACACCATGATGTTGAATCTGAGCATAATGTCACCAGTGATCATTCCAAATACCATGATGTTGAACGGAGGCATAATGTCACCCGTGATCATTCCAAACACCACATGTTGAACGGAGGCATAATGTCACCCGTGATCATTCCAAACACCATGATGTTGAACGGAGGCATAATGTCACCAGTGATCATTCCAAACACCATGATGTTGAACGGAGGCATAATGTCACCAGTGATCATTCCAAACACCATGATGTTGAACGGAGGCATAATGTCACCAGTGATCATTCCAAACACCATGATGTTGAACGGAGGCATAATGTCACCAGTGATCATTCCAAACACGTTGATGTTGAACGGAGGCATAATGTCACCAGTGATCATTCCAAACACCATGATGTTGAACGGAGGCATAATGTCACCAGTGATCATTCCAAACACCATGATGTTGAACGGAGGCATAATGTCACCAGTGATCATTCCAAACACCAGATGTTGAACGGAGGCATAATGTCACCAGTGATCATTCCAAACACCATGATGTTGAACGGAGGCATAATGTCACCAGTGATCATTCCAAACACCATGATGTTGAATCTGAGTGCATAATGTCACCAGTGATCATTCCAAACACCATGATGTTGAACGGAGGCATAATGTCACCAGTGATCATTCCAAACACCATGATGTTGAACGGAGGCATAATGTCACCAGTGATCATTCCAAACACCATGATGTTGAACGGAGGCATAATGTCACCAGTGATCATTCCAAACACTCCATGATGTTGAATGGATATATCCAACTTTTTTGAATCCTCTGCACTGTATTCAGATTGACACTCCAAGACTTTAAAATATTTGTCTTGGATCTTCTGGTGCAAATGTCAGGCAATACAGCATGCCATTTCCAGATTTCTGGCAGAGTAACTAAAATGATCTTATAGTTCAAAGGAATTTCAGCATTTTCATTATTGAGATTGAAACAAATTTTATGGATGATAAATTGTCATTACACACGATTTTGGCAAGTTCTTTTGTTTCTACCCGACATTAAATAATTTCTTTGATATCAGAGAAACTTACTAAAATATTTCAAACATGCCATGGCCATTCTATTTAAGAAAACACACACATGGTCATGAGAAGATGAGCCCTTGCAACTATATTTGTTCATATTTGATTTTAGTTGTTTTGGGTATTTAAAATGAAAATTTTATTTTTTTAAATTTTTATTTTTTAAGCAAAATTTAAATTTTCCAAGAGTATAAATCATTTTTTTTTTCTGACATATATTTTGAAAAAAAAATGTGTGGCGGTTTATAGGGTGATCAGATGTTCACTGTGTAGCTATTAATCATTGGCTGATGGAGAATCAATCTGCAGGGAGGAACAGGGCTTGTTTTTGACAGCTTTTCAGTCAGTGGAATGGTGTGGGAAGTAAAGTAGACAAATTTGCCTGAATTTTTTTTTTCCACCCCAAGCAAGGTAGTACTGCCACTGATGGGCTGGGGGCTACATGAGAGTAGAAGTTTAGGCAGGAGGTGAGTGAAGAGAAAGACGAACCAGTTACAGGGTGTGTCAGAGAAAGGGCAAGAGAAGGATGGGAACACAGGTGTGAAGACAGTTGCGAAGGTAGAGAGAAAGGAAAAGAACAAGATATACGGGGTGATTTAAAAAGGACTGGAGTCAAGTGGATAAGAGATGGGAATTGATATTGCATTTAAATTCCTGGAGGTTGTAGCCATCAGGAGAGCAAGTATATGGAAGGAAGTTCCATTGGTGAGAAGTGCGAGAAAAGAAGCTGCTAGAGTAGAGTTGTCTGCTGCATTTGGTTGATCTAACTGTATCAGTGGTATGGCAGAAACAAATACAAGTAAAAGAATCACTTGTTTAATGTTGTTTTTTTTTTTTTTTATATTCGTGTTGCTCCAAGCAAGGCATTTTATTGCCACTGTTTCACAGGGGGTTACATAGGAGGAAAGTTATAAGAGTGATAGGTTATAGGGGTGTCAGGAAGTGGGTAAGAGAAGGATGAGAATACTGATGAGAGTGGAGTGGACAGAAAGGAGCATGAAAGAGAGGATGCAGGTTAGTGAGATAGGAGATGACTATTGACTTTACATTTGAATTCTTGGAGATTGTAGCTGTTGGGGAAGTAAGTAAATGGAAGGGAATTCCACAGGCGAGAAGTGCGAGAAAAGAAGCTGTTAGAGTAGAAATTGCGGTGACATTTTATTGGTTTCCCAGTAAAAGGGTGGGACCTAGTTGCTAATCTTGTGGCTTGAGTAAATTTATATATAGGGGGTAACAGTGAGCTATGTTCACCTGAGCAGAAGCCGTGAAAGTATTTGTAGAAGAGACGCAGGGAAGCCACATTGCGCCAGTGAGAAACTGACTGTATTTGAGCTGCCAAGTCAGGATCTATCACATTACAGATTCTCTGTTGGATTTGGTCAAGGACACCTAGGTGGATAGCAGGAACACCTGACCAGATATAGCAGCAGTATTCAATGCATGGGAAGATAGTAGATTTGTATATGTGCAGGATTGTTTCAAACGGGAATTTTGCAGTGAGAACTTCAGAAGAGATAGATGGTTGTTTTGTCAATGGTTGAAAGAGAAGAAAATGCTCTGTATTTGTCTATAATTCTAAGATTAGTTAGTATTTACATTATTTACACTGGACTGTTGTCCTCAACTTTATTGCCATGTTTAATGGCTGTTGTACACTCTGGCCTTCTTAGGTGCTAGGAATTTTGAACTGTACCCTTATTTTGATCACTGGGGTTTATAATTCACATTCCATGTGCGATGCCACTTCTGGATGCCATGTAGTTATCTCCCTTTAACTAATCTCTCTAAGTTATTTGTTCAGCACTGCTGTAGCTAGATATTGAACTCACAACTCTTTAGGTCAAGTCACCTAGAGATTTAAGGTAAAAGGAAATAACTACATGGCATCTGGAAGTGGTGCCACACATGAAATAAGTGAGATACCCCAGTGATTGAAATAAAGGATTCAGTTCAAAATTCCTAGCACCTGAAGAAGCCCGGAGCATACGATGGCTGAAATGTCATAAACATGGTAGTAAAGATGTGGACAGCAGTTTGAACAGTGTAAGTAAAATGCTTTGTTTAGCTAGTTGTCAGGAAAAAAAAGTATTGGGAGATTTCACACATATATATGTTTCCTGCATTTTCTCTCCCAGATAACAAGTTCTAACTTGTTGGTTTCAAAATAATTTTTCTCAGAGAAAAATAGAATGGTTTTATTCTTTTTCTCAGAAGTGATATATTTGTGTTGTATAAAATACTTATCCATGCAACTACTTGAATAGAATATTGCACAAGGCTGAGTTTAAAGTACATGAGGCCCTGTAACTAAAATTGCTCAAGCTCCCTCGGCATTTCCTCTTTTGGGAATGCCAAGGATAACCCTAGTACTCTCACTAAGGGAGAAATACTGCCTAAAGAAATGGCTTTCCGGAGTTGAGCACATTTAATTTCTTTTTAACCCCAGGGTTCTGTCTGTGTCAGGGAAGTATTGTATATGAATATAAACCACCCTACCTATATCCTTTATCTTTCCAATTGTTTTTTTTTTTTTTTTTTGTACCATTTCATTGTTTTTCCTTTTGTCCCATATACTAACACATTTAGAATAATTCTGTCAGCATATTAGTGTATTGTAACTTCTGTTTGGACTAAGCATTTTGTCTCTCTGTCTCATATAGGCTGTCTGGAATGTATCCGTCCATTTTGCATTACATGAAAAGTAATATTCTTAAGGTTATATTAAACCTGGAAAAGGAAAAAAACAGGACAAGTTATTAAACCTGGAAAAGTAAAGGACAAGATATTCTAGTGCAGTGAAAAATAAGAAATTTCTTACTTAAAATATTGCATTCAAATTTTATTTTTAGCTGCAATATTTTCAGTAAGAAATTTCTTACTTTTTACTTCGCTAAAATATCTTGTCCTTTGCTTTTCCAGGTTTAATATAATCTTAAAAATATTACTTTTCATGCATGCATCTTTCAATGTAATCCATGATTATTCCAGACGTTGCTATTAATTTAATATAAATTTAATGCTGAAAACCGCATTCAAAAATATTAAAAAGAAAAAAATTATATGCAAGCGATTTTAAAAAAAAAAAAAAAAAAAAAGAAAAGAAATTGATTATTTCTAATCAATTCTGATAAAATAAGTGATAAGCAAAGTTTGATTCACAAAAATAAGATATCATCAGAATTTAAATGTTGAAAACTGCATGCAAAAATATTAAGCAGAAAAAGTTAAGATTTATTATTATTATAGGTGTTAGTCACTCACTTATGTACTTTTGTAGTTAGTCTTCCTTTTTGGACTTCACATATTTTGATTTAACTTTTTTTTTCTACTGAAGCAAAATTCAAAATTATTTTAAAAATATAGCTAAGGAGGTGTCTTATCTAACTCTGTAAACTGTTTAAAATTTGGTGGAGAATGGAGTTAGTGTTGAAGCTTGAAAGCTGCCTAGATTCACTTAATATCGAACTTAAAAATATATTCAACCACTGCCATGGTTGAATGGTAACTTGAGAACCAGTTGTGTAGCTTTGATATAATTTGACAATCGATCAGGATTGACTTTGTGATATATCCACATTTGTAGACATTCCTGTTTTATTTATTCACTTGGCACAGAGATGCCATTGAACTGTGACCATTGCATTCCTTTGGCTGAACTTTGCATTACTCGGCTGTGTAAAACTCCTCAGTTCAGATCTGCCTACCTGAAACATTTTTTGGCCCTAAAGTTAAAAATGCTGTTGAAACACTGGACACCATGAAGAATGATGTGCTGAGACTGTGATTCTGAAAAATCAATGTTGAAATTAATGATTAGTGTGTCATTGGTTGAAATAGGTATTTTTTTTTCTTTTGTTAAATTACAAAATCCTTTTTGGATAAGACTTTTGTGAGTGCTTTACTCTTTCTCTCTGTGCATATCACAGTCTTAGCAATCTTGATATGTATATATGTGGGTCACTTTCATATAGCATGCAGATATAAAAAAAAAATTGACTTTAAGTACAATGGGGAAACACTGTTTGTAAAATAGATCACCAGTATCAAGGTTAATAATTTTAAGTTTTGCTCAAGAGGGAAATATACCAAAATTAGTTATCTTGTTGCACAAATTATAATGAAAATCATTTTAATTTTTACTAGTTTTGGTCATCAAAAAGATTTCTTTGTGTTGTATCCTTTGTGGTGTTCCCGGAGCCTTGCGTTGTGGTGTTCCCGGAGCCTTGCGTTGTGGTGTTCCCGGAGCCTTGCGTTGTGGTGTTCCCGGAGCCTTGCGTTGTGGTGTTCCCGGAGCCTTGCGTTGTGGTGTCCTCAGAGTTCTGATGTTATTTTAGCTTTATTCCTCTTATTGTTACCTTTTATGACAACATTGAGTTGATATCTTTCGCAGATAAAGTAAATGACACTTTGAAAATGTTTAATAGTAAGTTTTTCATATTGTCAGAGGCTGCTTCATTTTCTTTTTGTTTTGGCTTGACTTCATCCTATGGAATCAAAGCATTAATAAGAATAAGTGGGAGTAAAACTAGTAATCAAATAATTAATATGTAACGTTCAATTATTATGACTATCATGGAAAGATTGGTAATGTTTGTTATTATGGCCTCTTTGAAATGTTAACAAAATAAACTTCTGTTCACCATATCACTTCAGGTAATGTCTGATCATGGCTCTCGACAATTTTCTGTCAGTTGTATGTCGTACTAAATTTTGTCTTTTTCTCTCCTAAACCTTACTTCGCTTTCCATTTACTCAAGCTTGCTAATGTAGGTTATGCATTGTTTTTCTTTATCCCTCTTGTCTTCAATATGTCCTGTGAGTGTTAAATTTTACAAGCCCTCGTTCCTTCTTTTTCTATATGCCTTGTCTTTTCAGGACGTAGGCGATCACGGCCTTCCACTTTTCCCTATCCCTGGTGGCTCTGAGCACGCCTTCTCCTGTTACACCATGCAATCCTTGTTCTGTCATCCACCTGATTAGGTCCTTCAAATATGTTATCCGTTGCTTTCCTCTGTCTCTTTGTCCCTCTCTCTGGCCTGTTAGCATCAAATTCTCCAAGCCTGCCTTCCTCATTGCGTGTCCCAGGAACTTCAGCTGTCTCTTCCTGATGCTCAGTATTAATTTCCTTTGTTTCCATCATTTCCAAGACCTCATCGTTGCTCACATGCTCGATCCATGATATTTGCTGCATCCTTCTGTAGAACCACATTTCAGTTGCTTCAAGTTATTCCTTCATCTTTGATGATATTGTCCAGCATTCACTGCCATATTGAAGGATGGACAGCACGTAGCAATCCAGTACTCTGTTTCTAGCAAAATTGTCCTGTTTCTTAATACTCAACTTCTGGAATGCTTCCTTCGCCATGCCTCGTTTCTTATGTACCCTAAAAATTTCAATTATCTTTTCCTGATGTTAAGTATAAGTGTCCTTTTTTGTTTTTTATTTTCTCTAAAACTTTGTCATTGGTCATGTTTGTTCCATGGAATTCTCAGCATCCTTATGTAACGTCACATTTTCGTTGCTTCAAGTCTTTTCATCTATGAGAAAATTGTTCAGTATTCATTACCAATATACAAGAACTTACATTAGGTAACAGTTCAGTACTCTTTTCTTTGTTCCTCACAAAATGTTTTTCTTAATATTTTACTTAACCTTTGGAAGGCATCTTTTCCTATCTCAATGCACCTTCAGTTTTCAGTGTTGCACTTTCCATTTTCTGTTAAAACACTTCCTAGATATTTCATGTGGCCTCAGAGTTGCCCACTAGAGGTTCATGCAGGGACACCAATCTATGTGCTACATGGCACTACATATAACCCCAATATTATTCAACTGTTGGTCAGGGCAGCCTCTCATGATGCTATATACAAGTTCAGGCTCCTAACTACCAGTCGGAAGCAGCAACCAGGAAACTGCCAATCCAGTAGCCTCAGAATGAAGAGATGTTGCCACCATCCACAAACACTGCAAAAAGCTTGCAACAGTACTAGGACAAGGACCAGACGAGAGGAAAAAAAAAACGGGAACCCCCATAACCTGTTACTTTTTCCCATAACTTTCTTCTTACATAACCCCCTGCACACTAGTGGCAGTAAACTGCCTTGCTTAGGGCGATATGATTAAAAAAAAAAATATTTGTGTACTTGTTTGGTTTTGGTATCTCCAATTTGTAATTTGCATATTGGCCTCTTCCTTTTGCTAACAACGATGTATTTTGTCTCCTTGCAATTGACATTTAATCCTTTCTTTACTTCACTACCTTCTTTTGGAGTTCTTGCAAACACATTGATTTATATTCAACTAGCAGTATAGCCCGGCATTGCTCGAATGTAATGAAAGCTTTAAAACTAATTCATGGTCCTGGAGCTCAGACTCTTTGGACGTTGACACGAAAGACTAAAAAGCAATAGTTGTTTCCAGTTAAAATGAAGCTGTAGACTGAAAGAAAAATGAATGGATGTAAGTCAAATTTTGATTTCCTGGTATCGATATCAAATTTTCTGCACTATTGTAAGAACTGCAACCTTGAAACTTCTAAATATCATTTCTTATGTCTTTGTTTATGAGTGTATCAAATTTGATTAAAATCGGACCACTCCTTCTATAACCCGATTTTTTTCGATTATCGATATTTATTGGGGGTACCTCAACACAAAACCTAGCTGAAAACACTCGCAGACGCTTATAGTACAACTGTGTAAATTTTCAAGAAAATTGTTTAGCCATTTCGGAGACTATAGGTAGTGGCGGGACACACACACACACACACACACACACACACACACACACAGTTTCATTTATAAATAAGTTTAGATTAGATTTAGATAGATATTAAAGAACTGTTTTCAAACTTTTAGGAACTTTCATATACAATCAATTGATAGAATTAAGAAGAATTTAATAGAATTAAAAAGAAAAATTAATGCATACACACTAATTTTGAAAGTTTTGCCATGTCTTTGTGATGTTTTTAGGATATTGTTTGAGCTTGTTCTCTTTAAAGTGAAATGGGTACGCACATGTAGAGGATGGGGACAAGGTATCTTTCAATCCCTCTCTCTGGGTACACTTACCTTACCAGTGTAATTAGATATTTCTCACCCTAGAACTTTCAAGGGAGCACTTTATCTGTTTGGTGAGCTGATATCTATAACCCTGGCCTCCTTCATGTTGTTTTTTGCTGGAAGGGTGGAGAGTGGGGTGGGGGCAGGATATTTTTTTTCTGAAAGAGGAAAAGATGGATTTAAAATTTCTGAAGCTGATTGGATTGTAACTTAATTCTTTTTGCATTGTCACCATTGAGGAAGAATTTTTATTATTCATATTTTCATTTGTGTCGAAATTGAATCACCCAGAATTTGTGAAGGTTTTGAGTTATTTTTTAATTTTTTTTTCATCACCTGTGGATTCAATCAACTAAAGATCAAATATCTGAAGAGTAAAACAAATATTACAAAAATGTTATAAAAAGTTAAATTTGCCATGCATCCCCTGCCCCCACCAAAAATATAAAAGTCTCCTACTATTTCACATCTCTTCAGCCTATCTCTGAAACTTCGAGTTTATTGCATAGTTTTTTCTCTTGGGTAGGAAGAAAATCCTGAGTGGAAATTTAAATATTAAAATCTAGTGTGTTGATTTTTGGTAGATTAAAATTAATGTTGTGTGCTGAAGAGTTTTTCTAATGCAAATTATTACAATATTTTTTTATGTTTACAGGTGACTTTTCACATGATCACTTTTCCCATGTGGTTTCCGGTTTTCTCTCTTCTAATCTTTTCACTCTTACGTAGCCCCCTGCACATCAGTGGCGTTACCGCCTTTCTCGGGGTGATATGATTAAAAAAAAAAAATCTCTGGTTCTGTTCTGTGTACCTGATTTTCATATTAGAATATTACCAATATTTCTTCTGACTAATGAGACAAATATTTAGTCAATAGTATTTAAACGTAAGGACCAAGAATGGTCAACCTGTCCTCCAGGTTTGGTGGTTGGGTGCAGGGCTAACAACCCCTGCCCTGTAAAAAAAACAGTTTGTTACAGAAACAGCAACAAAAAGTTGCTGCCCTATGCACCATCTGGGTGTGATGGATAAATGATTTACTTTTCTAAAAGTTAGTCCCCCTCCCCACTCTCTCTCTCTCTCTCTCTCTCTCTCTTTTTATTTTTTATTTTTATTTTATTCATTTTTAAAAAACACATTTTTTATCCCAAGCAAGGTGATGATACTATTAAGATGCAAGGGGGTTACTGGGAAGTGAAAGAGAATGAAAAGGAATCGGAAAACCAATTCTAAAAGAAAAGGGATAAACTTCTACTCCTGTACAATAGACGGGGAAGGCGTGTGAACTGTATCTAGAGTATGATAACTGTTTACATATTGTATTGTATGAGGTGCAAAAATGATTTAAAGCATATAGGAGGATGTATGTAGATTATTTGCAAATAATCATTTTGTATTGGGGTCTGGAAGGTTTATAGACTTTGGTATTTATGGGTTTGCTGTTTTTCTTTCAAATTTTATCTTAACTTATTTATAAATGGAACTTTGTGTGTGTCCATTACCTATAGACTCTGAAACGGCTGAACCGATTTTCTTGAAAATTTACACAGTTGTACTATAAGCGTCTGCGAGTGTTCTTAGTTAGGTTTTGTATCGAGGTACTCCCCCAATAAATATCTAAAATCGATAATTGAAAAAATCGGGTTATAGAAGGAGTGTTCCGATTTTAATCAAATTTGATACACTCATAGACAAAGCCATAAGAAACGGTATTCAGAAGATTCAAGGTTGCAGTTCTTACAATAGTGCAGAAAATCGATTATATATAAGGCAAGATGTTTGTGTGCGTCTGTTTATCTGTCTGTATGTCTGTACTTTTTTCAGCCCTTTTATTTTAGTTTTTGCTTCGGGTTTGGCTCTATGTAGGTATAATTGTAGTTCTTAGTCTCAGCCATGATACCATTTACTCAGAGGACTTATTTAGTCTTCAAAATTCAGTTTACGACAAAAAATCCTTATTTGATATTGTTACCAGGAAATCAAAATTTGACTGACATTCATTCATTTTTCTTTCAATCTACGATTTTGCTTTAACTGGAAACAACTATTGCTTTTTAGTCTTTTGTGCCAATGTCCCAGGAGTCTGAGCTCCAGGACCATGGATTAGTTTAAAGCTTTTATTACAACCGAGCAACGCCGGGCTATACTGCTAGTAAAAATATAAATAGCAGGGTTATTCAGTCAGTTTGTTAGATAAATTCATTGTAAATTGATGCTTCCCCACAGAATCGCAAACAAAGTATGATCATACCACATGAATTCTTAATTTTTATTTTTTTTATTTTTAAATAACGTAATCAAACGTACTTAATAGTTATATACAAAAAAGCACTCCAGATTACAAAATTAAGAAAACTTTTGATTTCTTGGGGAGGGGTGGGCATTAGTTTATAATAAATTTATAGTAAAATGTATGTGCGCTGTGGTGCAATGGATATCAACTCAGAACGACAAATCAGGGAGCTGAGTTCAAATTCCAGTTGAATTTCTTGCATTCACTTATGCACAAATCTTCTACCCAGTCAATCCTGTCTCTTTCAAGGCGTGATCACTGAAAGTGTGTATCACGTATGGCACTTGACTAACTGATTGAACATAATAGTTGAAAACAAACCTTCTACTGGGCATAAAGTGAGGGATTGGTTTTCTATTGTTATGAAGTAATAAGCTCATCCCCCACTAATTACTACTTATTAATATGATATAATCTCTTCTCACTCCAGCTATGAGCTAAATGGCAGGATAAATTGTGTTCTCTAGTCATGGCTTGTAACCAGACTACCGCAGAAAGCAATGGCAACCTACTGTGGGATAATCTTTTACCCAGTCAGTCATGTCTCTTTCGAAACATGATTGCCCAAAGTGTGTATCACGTATGGCATTTAACTGATATACTGGTCATCTTTGATTTTTATAAAATTTAATTAGAAGAAAAAATTAGAAAAAAAAAAATAAAGCTGTAAAAATATTCTGATTGCAGTACCTATTATATAACTCTACCAAAAATAACATTAGAAATAAAGAAAACTGTATATAACAGTGAATATTAGACAATTTCCTTAAAGGAAATTTGATTTGATTAAAATGTGGTTTGCTCAGAATATGTTAACTATGACAACTGAAAGAGATGGTGGAAAATTTTGAACAAATAATGAAGGAAGACAAACTGAATTTAACACTCACAAGATGCATCAGAGGCAAAAGTAGAGGAAAGCAGCGGGTAACCTACTTGACAAGTTTGGAGTAAATATAGAGCAAGAAATGCCACAAATTATTGTAAAGGAACAAGTACTGATGAAAGCAATAAAAAAAATGAAGCCGTAGAAAGCTCTCATTTCTTCTATACTGCAGTAAGATAGTACATAAACAATATATATATATATATATATATATATATATATAATCTCAGTTTTATAAGATCGAATGTAGAAATAATTTAGCAGATAAAAGTGGAACCAGCTGAAGATTTACATTGATTTAGATGTGAAGTTCATGTGTAAAAAATTATGATACAGACTTTTAGTAGACAATGATTCAAAACTAGTCAATTTCCTGTCTTAGCATTTTTCTTAATAATTTGAAAATAATTCAGATGTTTTATTTATATTAACTGAATTTTTGGCAATTGCCTTACTTCATTTTCATCATTCCATACTGTGTGTCTGAAAAATGGTGCTTTTTGGCACAGCCAATATTGCTTCTTGGACTTTTGGCTAAGATCAAAGTGTGGCATCTGTTATCAGCTTAATCTGATTCTCTCTCTTTACTTGTATTTTTCCTTTCTTTTTCATTTTCTCACTGAAACCAAGTAGTGTCTTCTATTTTTATGATGAAAATGGAATAGTCCATTAATTATTAGGTATTAGTAGGGTGTAAGAATTGTATGAACTAATGAAGGTAGATAGGAGCAAGAACAATTATAACAGGATTCTTAGAAAGAGAAGATAATTCAATAATTTAAGATTCTTAGAGAAGAGTAAGTGATAGTATTAGCATATCACACAGTTATAATATTCCAAAATTTTTACATCATCAAGACTGACATAAGATTTAATTTGTTTATTTAAATAAGACTACCCTCTTGGGAATATAGAATCTTTCTTCAATAACCAATTTGTTCTGTGGCATTTTAAAAGTTAAATCAATGTAAATTTTCGGCTGATGAGAGGAATAGAATTCTAGAAATATGTACCAACAGTCAATAAAAAAAATTTTTAGAAAGCTTTTATGTATGGACACATATCAGTCAGTTACATGCCGTATGTGATACACACTTGAGCAATTATGTCTCAAGAGATATGACTGACTGGGCAGAAATTTTCCTGCAGTAAGTTGCTATTACTTTCTGCAGTAGGCTGGTTACCAACCAAGGCTATAGAACCCAATCTCTTCTATTAAACCCATAGCTGGAGGGAAGAGATGGATTAATACCTTTCCCAAGGGTATTTGCGTGTCAGTGAATGCAATGGATATCAACTGGAATTTGAACTTGGATCTCTGATTTCTCGTTCTGAGCTGATATCCCTGCACATCCCATGCACACACATATTTTGAATACATTTTATCATCCAAAGAATGCTTGAATTTCAAATGAAGCTTTTTGTACAGGAATTTTTTTCTGGACTAGTTTTATTTATTTTTAATCTGGTTCCTTGTAAGTTTGAACTCCAATCACTAAGTTGGGTAGTATGGAAGTTTACATTCAACAGAGAGGCAAAATGGTGTCATTAGGTAGAACCCATGACTATGAGTTTTGAAATTAACTTTGAAGGATACTAAGCATTGTAGGTAAATGAATGAGAACAGTCAGTCAGTTAAGTGCCATATGTGATACATGCTTTGGGAGATTGTCTCGAAGGAGATATAACTGATTGGGCTGAAGATTATCCCGCAGTAGGTTGCCATTGCTTTCTACAGTAGACTGGTTGTCAGCCAAGGCTATAGAACCCAATCTGTTCTATTATTTTACCCATAACTGGAGGAAAGAGACAGATTAATACCTTTCCCAAGGGTATTTGTGCGTAAGTGAATGCAAGGAATTCAACTGGAATTCGAATTAGTCTCCCAATTTATCATTCAGAGTCGCTATCCACTGCACCACAAAGCACATCTGTACTGAGAATAGTATATCCTCAGAAATTAAAGGGTTGTGTTTGACCTCCAAAAGGTTACTGAATGTGGCAGACCCTTGGAGGTGGCCAGAGTGAACAGTGGCTGAAATAGTGGAATAACGACAACAAAGATAAGAATATTAGGCTGAAAGAATCTGTATAAATCTTGATCTTAACTAATGAGAACATCGTTAAACTTTAATTATTTTGCTGCAATATTAATAATTCAGAGCTCACAAAATTTATCTTTGTAGTTTTAGAATTTAAAATTAAAATATAAAATGTTGACTTTCCGTACTGCTTTAAAGAAAAGGTTAAGAAGTAAACTCCCATCAATACTGGAAAGACTGATAACAGCTACTGAACTTGAGAAACCTATTTTTCTGAAAAATTGTCTTGAAAGATTTTATAAAGTACTGGCTGCTGAGTCAATGGATGTTAATGCTTCAGAGAAATGACTAATATTACCATATTTTAATAGTGTTTTTTTTTTTTTTTTTTGGCCTTTAATCTGTAAGTAGACTTCTGCCAATTTTGTTTGACCCACCGTATTAATTCTTGATTGCGGATACTTTTCATATTACTTGTAAAGGCACACAAAGAAAATAATTACATTTCGTTTATCTAAATGATTACCTGTTATTATATCACACAATGGGCAAACTGAATTATCTTCTCAGATTAAGGATAAATTCAGGTATTGAAATAAATTTTTATATGCTTAGAATATTTTAAATTAGTTTCCAAATAGAAAAAAAACTAATCATTAATCCACTTTTGGTGTGAATGTGTATTCTTGTTCTGTTTTTCATGAATAGTTTAAAACTCCCATCAATACTGGAAAGAGTAATAACAGCTACTGAACTTTAAAGAAAATGTCTTTTCACATGTCAGTTATTTTGTTCTGATGCCTTGATTAAGACAGGTGATGGGTGGAAAAAGCAATAATACTGATGTTTTTATTGGGTATTCCATACCTGCTACTATTTTTTTTTATATCTATTTCATCTTTGATACATATACATTGATTGTCTTTTATGGCTTATCAATTTTTTAATTGATTTTATTTTACACCTTATCAACCTTTTACTGGTTATTTAAAACCATAAAATATCTTTTAGATTGTAAGAATTGTTTTTGAGATAACTAGCAGTATAACCCAGCATTGCTCGGGTATAATGAAAGCTTTAAAACTAATCTATGGTCCTGGAGCTCAGACTCTGCCTAAAGAATATTTGAAATAAATTAACTGCGACAAGTTATCAATCGCACCATGTATATATATATAAATATGTACTAGCAGTATAGCCCGGCGTTGCTCTGGTATAATGAAAGCTTTAAAACTAATCCATGGTCCTGGAGCTCAGACTCTTTGGACGTTGGCATGAAAGACTAAAAAGCAATGGTTGTTTCCAGTTAAAGTGAAATTGTAGACTGAAAGAAAAATGAATGGATGTAAGTCAAATTTTTATTTCCTGATATTGATATCAAATAAGTTTTTTTCATCATAAACTGAATTTTGAAGGCTAAATAAGTCCTCTGAGTAAATGGTATCATGGCTGAGACTAAGAACTACAATTATATCTACTTAGAGCCAAACCCAAAGCAAAAACTAAAATAAAAGGGCTGAAAAACTGATTTTGGTCAGACCCGGTATCTTGCCTTTTATATATAAATATATCATCGATTTTCTGCACTATTGTAAAAACTGCAACCTTGAAACTTCTGAATATCGTTTCTTATGTCTTTGTCTATGAGTGTATGAAATTTGATTAAAATTGAACCACTCCTTCTATAACTCGATTTATTTGATTATCGATTGTCGATATTTATCAGGGGTACCTTGACACAAAACCTAGCTAAGAACACTCGCAGACGCTTATAGTACAACTGTGTAAATTTTCAAAAAAAATCGGTTCAACCGTTTCTGAGTCTATACATAATGGATACACACACACACACACACACACACAGAGACAAAGTTCCATTTATAAATAAGTTTAGATTTAGATAGATAGATAATGATTTACTGCTAATAGTAGAGAGAGGAGCTGGGTTTATACTTTACCCAGAATTGAAACTCCACTTTCTGATTTCTAACTATGAGCTGTTGTCCATTACACCTCTGTATATCTAAGCTTGCAGCATCTGGCATTCCCAATCAATTGGCCATTTAGGTACTGACCAGGCCTGATGTTGCTTAACTTACTTGATTGTAGGAGAATCAGTGTTTCGATGTGATATGGCCTTAAGCCAATATATATATGCAATGTCAGATTTGGTAATGCAAATCTCAGTTTAACTGATTGATATTGATAGCATTCTCTGGATACTCTTGCAGTTACGATATTCTATATGATATAACATGAACTTTGTCATACACTACCAGCCATAATTATTTGCCCACCCCAGTGTTTTAAAAAAAAGATGTATTTCATACTGTTTTTTAGTATTTATTGTCAAGTGAATAATTGTAAATTATTGTAAATGAAAATAGAATGGTTCTTTTGTTAATACTGCATGATAACATGTGCGTCAAATGAATTTATAAAAAATTTAATAATTACCTATATTTCTGTTTTATCAATGAAAAAATGAAGAAAATTTAGGGTGATTTTGATGAGTTCATCTTTGCTTCCTTGCCTTGTAAAATTTTGTAAAGTAATAACAAAATAACATTCTGTTTTCATTTGGCAATAAATACTAAAAATAGTATGAAATACCTTTTTTTTTCTTTTTAAAAAAAACTGGGGTGGCCTAATAATTATGGCCGGTAGTGTATTTACAAAAACTTTTTTGATGTGTGAGATTTTATTAGGAAACACAAATGTTGTTCATAGTATTGTAAATATATGTAGTAATTATTACTATTTTAATTTAATCTGTGTGGCCATGGTTCATAAAGATATTGAAAAAGAAAATATGAAGTTGTAAATTGGAAAAAGTTGAACAGAGATCACGTTACAGTCAAAAAATAAACTGAAAAAAATTGGTAAGATGAGAGCAGGAAAGAAAAATTGGCTTGAAGTAATTGAGTAAAATTAAAAGGGTAATAGGCCAAAAAAAGTAGAATGACTGACAAAACATTTAAAGAGGCGGGTGTTCCTGAATGCAATAAAAGTGAAAAGATGAATATTAAAGACATCGGCTAAAGATGATAGCAACCAAACTATCAACTTTTTAAATAAATAATTTCTTTAAATATTTTCATGGTAATTGTTCTGATGAGCTTTTCTTTATGGTACCGAGACTTTATGAATTTAATTGCAATGCTTGATTGGCAATAAAGACTCATCGTTTTACAGTTGAAATGGAGAGATGTAACCATAAATTCTAGGCTAACAGTTTTTTTTGCAATTCTTACTTGTGGAACTCTTCTGGCTTCTAGCTTCCCAGTCAACTTTGCAATTCTAGTTTGGAAGATCAATGTCAATTGTTATCATAATTCTTGTTCTTTTCTCATGTTCTCCCACGCTCAGTAATCCCTTGTGTCTTAGTGACTTTATTGCCTTGCTTGAGGCAAAATGATTAAAAAAAGATGTGTAAGTTGGGCAAATGAATAGGCGAAAACTGATTTTTAGTGATGAATGTTGAGCTCGATGGGATGATTCTGATGGTTGGGTTGGGTCAGTCAGTTGAGTGTCATACGTGATACATGCTCTGGGTGATCATGTCACTTCCAAGACATGACTGACTGGGCAAAAGTTTATCCTACGATAGGTTGCCATTGCTTTCTGCAGTAGATTGGTTGCCAGCCAAAGCTATAGAACTCAGTCTGTCTTATTATTTAACCCATAACTGGAAGGAAGAGACAGATTAATACCTTCCCCAAGGGTATTTGCTCGTAAGTGAATGCAAGGAATTCAACTGGAATTCAAACTCGGCTCCCCGATTTGTCATTGTGAGTCAATATCCACTGCACCACAATTCATGGAAATAATTAACCAACATGATTTAGAAGTTTTGGTTTAATATTGTAAGCAGTGACAATAGAGGTCCCTTCAAAATTGATTATTCCAGATTAATGCAGAGGGAAAGAAGCTTTAAGTTCAAGAGCCTATTTAAGCAAAATAATGCTTGTTATGGTGCCGTGGATATTGGCTTGGGACGAGAGATCAGAGCAAAGTTTGAATTCCAGTTGAATTCGTTGCGCTCATAAACAGATACCCTTGGGAATATCTCTTCCCTCCAGCTATGGGTTAAATAACATGATATAAGGTGCTATGTCCTTGGTTGGCAACCAGTTTATCACAGAAAGTAAAGGCAACCTACTGAAGAAAAATCTTCTGCCTAGTCAGTCATGTATCTTTTGAGACATGATTGCCCAAGTGTGTATCACGTATGGCACTGGACTGAATGCTTATTCATTTTCAAAAATACTAAATATTACTCTCTCCCTTTTATTAATAAAAAAAAAGGTTTCAAAGCCCTTGAATTAACAGAATGGCCCTCGAGTTTTCAAAATATTAATCTAATAGACAACTTGTGGTCCATCATTAAGAGACATCTATGTGAACAGACAAGAATATTCAACAAACCTGAAGGAGGCTACCACCATCTTTAAATTTGTTGTTGTTCATTTTTTTTTTTTTTTCACTTTTTTTCAGTGCAATCTTATTGATTATACCCTAAAATTTCCAATTGACAAAAATAAAAAAATGGAAAAATTTCAATATTTAAACAATTTGGTGGTGCTGAGTGGGGTGACAGTTTTTCATACACTGTTATAGTAAATTGATCCTCCATTTTGGAACCACTTGCTGGTACCACATTACCACCACCTGTAAATTTGTTGATTATCAGTTTTTAAAAAATTTTCAATGCAGTCTTATCGATAAAACCCTAAACTTTCCAATTG
Organism: Ascarosepion bandense; assembly: GCA_037127315.1. Classification (NCBI taxonomy): domain Eukaryota; kingdom Metazoa; phylum Mollusca; class Cephalopoda; order Sepiida; family Sepiidae; genus Ascarosepion; species Ascarosepion bandense. The sequence continues at coordinate 1,744,200 of JBBBDQ010001566.1, forward strand.
ACAAAAAAAAAATTTGTAAAAATTTCAACATTTAAACAATTTTAAGGGGGGCTCAGTTTTTCATACAACCTTATAGTAAATAAATCAATCCTGTGCAATTAACTTTTTTGCTTGTGCATATTCAACTGAATCCTTCGAAATTTTTGTATAAAGCCATTCTTGGAGTTTCTGAGGAAGATGCCACCATAAGAACTAAAGAAAACTTGAAAAAGACCAAAACAAGAGCAACAACTTGTCCCAAAAAAACCCGAAACAAAGTGACCGCCAACATGAGTGGTTCCCAAATGGAGGATCGATTTACTATAACGTTGTATGAAAAAAAGAGCCCCCAACCTGAAATTGTTTAAATATTGAAACTTTTTCTAATTTTTTGATAATCGGAAACTTTATATAATAACCGATAAGACTGTGCTAAAAAAAGTCAAAAAGAATGAAAAGCAACAAATTTAAAGGTTCGCCAAAAAATTAAAAAAAAAAATGATCTTGGGAAAGCAATAAAAAGTCCAAACAGTAGAAAAGTTAACAAAATTCAACGGATAAAAAAAACAACAAAGGTTAAAGAATGTCAAGAAGTTTATATTAAAATGTGAAAATGATAAAATAATATTATTCCTGTATATGGCCTATTCTGTTAATTGAATATTTCGTCGACTAATATTTTTTTTAGATTTATTTATAACTAAGAATTTTTTAAATTATTTACACTGTTCAGACTGTTGTCCTCATCTTTATTGTCATGTTTGGTAGCACTTGTTAGGATCCTAGCTATAGGCAAATAGTTAACCCCAAAACTGGTGTCAAAACACTATGAAAGTATAAAAATGCTTTTATAGAAATATATATACACAAAAATAGACTTTTATAGAAAAATATACATTTTTGAAGAAGTTATTACCACAAAACATTTTTGAAGGAAAAAATTTTCAACAAAACCTTTTTGAATACAAAACTAGAATACATTTTCAGTTTTCTAAAATAAAAACAAAATTTTTGTTAAAATCTGACTAAATTAACCTTCTCTCTATAACCGAACATTAAAAAAAAAATACGTTAAAACCCCACCTTTTTGGCATTAAATGACCCACAGAGGTTGATATGCCGTTAAACAAAACTCTCACTCACGAGGCTAATAACTTGGATGTGTGTTATATTATTTTTGTTTGGGTCTGTTATGTTTGTGCACAATGAATAAATGTACATTGTGTTTATTTCCATGTTGATCATGTGATAGTTTTATATCAGGTTCAGTTGCATAATTCAGTAAATGGGTCATCTTATTGAAATAATTTCTTAAGAAAACAAGTGGCATGAGTGCAGCATAAAAATTAATCAGTCGTTCAAGTCATTAATGACTTCATGTGATCTTTCAATGTCATCTTGTATCAAATCTGGAAACATCTAGGTAAATGAAGATATGAGATAGATATATGCTATATTGAATATATTCTTGGTTAGTTTTAATCAGTAATCACAAGCTTATATATATATATATATATATATGCAAGAAAAATTAAGGCAAACATTATTTCATGGTAAATCAATTTACCATGAAATAACGTGTCTGCCTTAATTTTTCTTATATTTTCTCTATATGTCTTTATATACATATATATTTAGAGCTCTCTTAGAGAGTTATCCTACTGCTGTATGTACAGGATACTCCTTTGGATTCTTTTATACCCACACCACATGCTGAGATATATTATATATATATATATAAAGAACAAGTAGGAAAAAAGTGTCTTTAATGTTTCACTTATAACAAACTTCTCCAGAGATTTAATAAGGACAGATTACTATCCATATATTCAACTCATCTCTCTCTCTCTCTCTCTCTATATATATATATATATATATATATATATATATATAGAGGAAAGAATATTAATAAAAAGTTTTGAATTTAAAAATGTGCTTTTTTTGAACAAAATGTACTTTTTTTGTTAAAAAAAAGTACATTTTTAAATTCAAAACTTTTTATTAATATTCTTTCCTATACATATTAAGACAGTATACGTGGATGATCACCACTATATATATATATATATATATATATATATATATATATATAGCATAATGATAATCCACGTATACTGTCTTAATATGTATAGGAAAAACTACTCAAAAGTTGTCAGTTAAAAATGTATTTTTTGACAGTATTTATTTCTATTATTTTATATATATATATACATGCACGCACACACACACACAATATTAGATATTTCAGACCGGCCTCGGCCTTTCATCAGAAACAAATGATTTTAAAATTTAAACTAGAAGTGTCCCTTACGTGATGCAGAAAGCAACAGTCTGAATATTTTTGAACGTAAATCTAAATGTAATAATACTTTTAAATTTTTTTTTAAAGAAAAAAATTTTAAAATGTATCTAAAAATTTATATATATATATATATATATATATAAGTCAAAGGTTTGTCCCTTAGCTGATTGATGTTACTTTCAGCATCCTAACTCTATAGCTTTGTAGACAGATCTGTTTGTACCCTTGTCAGGGTGTATCAGCAATAGACTGCTTCTATTTATTTATTTATTTTTTTCACTTATCATTGGTTCAAGTTTTTTTTTTTTTCATAGTGTGCCCATGTGCTGTCATTATTTGCCCATTTTTTTTTTTTCCACTTTATACTCACTCCTTAGCCTTTTTCTTTTGTCTCTTTTCTTTCATTTGCCATTTGCTGCCATTTGATATTTGTTTTATTTCTAGATACGTTTTTTTGGAGTGCTCGTCATTCTTGAGTTACAAAAATTGCATTTTGTTTTTTACATAAATATTTGATTTTAATGCTTAAATGATAAAGTAAATATTTATATCTGTCTTCACTTGGCTATTATTTTATTTTCTAATTTGGTTTGGTGGTATCTTGAGTACTATTAAAATATTAATTGTAGGTGGTTAAGTTTATAATAAAATTTTTATTGTTTGAATTTATGTACTTATGCCTGTATTTATATGCTTGTAAACACACACACACACACACACATCATGTTGAATACACCGGTTCCTGTCCCATCACCGAAGTTAAGCAACATTGAGCCTGGTCAGTACTTAAATGGGTGACCATTTGGGAATACCAGGTGCTGTAAACGTAAGGACCAAGAATGGTCCACCAAATCCTCCAGGTTTGGGGGTTGGGTGCAGGGCTAACAACCCTGCCCTGTAAAAAAGTTTCTTACAGAAACATCAACAAAAAGTTGCTCCCCTATGCACCATCTGGGTGTGATGGATAAATGATGATGAATGATGACACACACATGTGCACTTGTTTTCTTTGTTAATAATAAACTAGGGCTAAAATGGAAAAGATTTTTTTATTTTTTTTTATTTTTAGGGTATTATGTTTGGGTTTATGGAGTTTTTTTTTTCTTTTGCTGTTTGAATATACAATATATACTCCCACACACAGATACATGTGCATTGTGGTACAGTAGATATCGACTCTGAATGACAAATCAGGGAGCTGAATTTGAATTTCAGTTGAATTCGTTGCATTCACTTACGCGCAAATACCCTTGGGAAAGGTATTAATCTGTCTCTTCCCTCTAGCTATGGGTTAAATAATAGGACAGATTGGGTTCTATAGCCTTGGCAGGCAACCAGTCTACTGCAGAATACAATGGCAACCTACTGTGCGATAATCTTCTGCCTAGTCAATCATGTCTCTTTCGAGACATGATCATCCAAAGCGTGTATCACGTATGGCACTTAACTGATATGTAGTAAATTAAATATTTGCTTATATCATGTTATTCTTTATCTAATTTTTATTTAATGAGTAGTAGTTTGTTTCCTATTGGTGAGGCATTAATTATGAGAGATTAGGTTTGTTTGTTTGTAGTTGTGTGTATGTATGTATATATTTTTATGTACATACATGTATAGATGTGTATTTTTAATATTTGTTTCTTTTCAGTAAAATTTTAAAAAAGTTCATATTATATTTATTTCATTTATTTATTTCAAATTTATATTACATTTTACTTTTAATTAGATCTGAGATTGTAAAGTATCTACTTATATGCTTACACTTACCCGTTAATTCAGTTTTCTTGTTTAAAAGTTTATTTTAGTTTAATTATTGTTAACTAGCAGTATAGCCCGGCGTTGCTTGGGTCTAATGAAAGCTTTAAAACTAATCCATGGTCCTGGAGCTCAGACTCTTTGGATGTTGGCATGAAAGACTAAAAAGCAATAGTTGTTTCCAGTTAAAGCAAAACCATAGACTGAAAGAAAAATGAATGGATGTAAGTCAAATTTTGATTTCCTGGTATTGATATCAAATGAGCTTTTTTGTTGTAAACTGAATTTTGAAGGCTAAATAATTCCTCTGAGTAAATGGTATCATAGCTGAGACTAAGAACTACAATTATACCTACTTAGAGCGAAAACCGAAGCAAAAACTAAAATAAAAGGGCTGAAAAATATATACAGGCAGATAAACAGACACACACAAACATCTTGCCTTTTATATATATATATATTATTGATTTTCTGCACTATTGTAAGAACTGCAACCTTGAAACTTCTCAATAGTTTCTTATATCTTTGTCTATGAGTGTATCAAATTTTATTAAAATTGGACCACTCCTTCTATAACCCTATTTTTTTTTTTCGATATTTATTGAGGGTACCTCGACACAAAACCTAGCTAAGAACACTCGCAGACGCTTACAGTACAACTATAAATTTTCAAGAAAATCAGTTCAGCTGTTTCGGAGTCTATAGGTAACAGATATACACACACACACACACACACACACAAAGTTCCATTTATAAATAAGTTCAGATTTTTCCTGTAAGCATAGTTTTTCAATTTTTACTGTTAATACTGTATGAGGCTGCTTTTTTTATAATTTCTCATTTGATTTTGGTGGAAATATTCTTTTTGGTTCCATATTTATTTTGATAGGGTTGTATTGTTTCTAATTTTTTTTTTTTTTTTTTTTTTTTTTTTCAAAGGACATTTTGTGGTTATATCTTCAATTTTTTATTGTGCTACCTATATACATTTCTTTTGGTCTGTGTTAATGTTATTAGTTACGATAGCTTTGTATATTATGTTATTGATTAAACATTTATTAAGTGGGCAATTTTCTTTATTTATACAGTTACATTTGGTGTTATTTTGATGGATGTTGTTGTAATTGTTATGTTTTATTGAGTATATATTTTTTTATTATTGTGCTTAGTTATTTTCTCCATTATTCATACAGCTGTAACTAATTTTGATTCAATTTTTATTGATAATTGCTGCTTTTAGGGAAGTGTTTGTTATTTTGATTATTTTTTCCTATTTTTATTGTATTGCTGTGTGGGGGATGTTGAACCAAATTATATATATATATATATATTACTACTAAGATTCCACTAGCTTAACTCAATATTCCCCCACCCCTTTCTTTACTTGACCAAGCCTCCAACATTAGAATGTTTCCTCATTCTTTGTTTAAATGGTGTTCACAATGCATGCCTTAAACTGACATGCTGAAAATGGCTATTTCCCCTCTAAAATTTATCTGACTTTACATTTTGGACACAGTACTCAGCAGATATGGCTTTCAAGAAAAAAATTGAATGAGGTGTTTTAAAGCAAATTTCTTAACTGCTCGACTCTGTAGCTGAACAGAATAATATGGTTGTTCCTATTAAAAAGAGATGTAGATTTGAATCCTTCTGAAGGCCACATTTTCTTTAAGTTTTCTCAAATGCACAGGCTGGTAGATAAAATAAACATTTTAAATTAAAAACAATAAAAATCTTGTGTTGGTTTTATATATATATATATATATATATATATATATATATATATATATACAAGCTGAACTAAAGTTTGATAAATCAAAGTGGAAAACTATATTAGACAATAGTTGCACAATGCAAGTTGTTGAAAAATGTAAGGGTAGGTCTGCTCGGAGAAGGCTAATTTCAAGTTCAGTAGAAATTGGTGACTTTAATGCAAAAATAAAATTCACTTTTCTTTTATTCTGACCAAAGATGTTTACCTAACAGATATTAACAAATTTAGTACAAAAGAAAAATCACAATAGTTTTGTTCTTTTATTCGAAACAGAAGATGCCAACCTAAAAGATATTAATGGTTTAATATTAATACACACGAACACTTCTTTCGTTCTGACCTGAAGAAGTCTGTTAAATGATAGTGAAATGTGTAGTCAATAAAACAGTTTTTCAACTTTGTCTGAGATGTGCGTTGTGGAGCATTGGATATTGGTTCGGAACGAGAAATCGTGGGGCCGGGTTCGAATTCCAGACGAATTCATTGCATTCACTTACGCACAAATACCCTTGGGAAAGGTATTAATCCATCTTTTCCTTCCAGTTATGGGTCAAATAACAGGACAGATTGGGTTCTATAGCCTTGGTTGGCAACCAGTCTACCGCAGAAAGCAATGGCAACCTACTGCGGGATAATCTTCTACCCAGTCAGTCATGTCTCTTTCGAGACATGATCGCCCAAGCATGTATCACGTATGGCACTTAATTGACTTGATTGACTGAGATATATATATATATATATATACACACACACACACACACACACACACCACTTTTCTAGATCAAAAGTGTTCACTATGTAGAAAATGGGGAAATTGTAGTGGTCTCTTGTTGATGAGTGTTAAGTAGAATTTTCTGTTGTATTAAATTTGGCAAATAAAATATGATGCTTTATTAAACCTTAAATTCTTTTCAATCCATGTAAACAGTTATTAATTTTATAAATGTATTGTACTTGTATCATATCAAAAATCTAAATAGTCATCTTTTTTTATTTATTTATTCTATTTATTTATTTTTTTGGGGGTAGCATGAATAAAGTTTTTTTTTCTATAAAATATCCCAATAAATTTGCATTCTAAAATATTATGTAAGCCGAGAGACATACAGACATTGCTCTTTGTATTCAGTCACATGGGTGAAATCAACCAACCACTGATAAACAAAAAAAAAATATTCTGGAGTGGGGGTCAACATTTAAGGTCTTGACAAAATTTATTGTTCATACCTATCATATAACAGCTATTTATGATGTATTAGGCATTACAAATCATCTTGAGAGGATTTATGAACTTTTTTTTTTTTTTTCAATTAGCATCAGGTAATTTTGAACTATTTCATGCTTAAAATTTGTAAGGTAAAATTTCATTTATTTATTTCAAATTTATATTACATTTTACTTTTAATTAGATCTTAGATTGTAAAGTATCTACTTAAGTTTTACTTTAAGGTAAAAAAAAACAAAAAAAAAAACTGTAAGCCTCAGTCAGTTAAGTGCCATACCTGAAACATGCTTGGGCGATCATGTCTCTTTTGAGACATGACTGACTGGGCAGAAGATTATCCCGCAGTAGTTTGCCATTGCTTTCTGTGGTAGACTGGTTGCTAGGCAAGACTATAGAATCCAATTTGTCCTATCATTTAACCCATAACTGGAGGGAAGAGATAGATTAATACCTTTCCCAAGACTATTTGTGCGTAAGTGAATGCAATGAATTCAACTGGAATTCGAACTCTGTTCCTCGATTTCTCATTCCGAGCCGATATCCACTGCACCACAGCTTGATTTTTATACTAATGTTAACCTTGTCATGTTTAGTAGATTTGTGCTAATAAAAAAAATCCACTATATGGGTCGATGTGTGTTATATAAAAAAAAACCTGAACACTGGTGGATTTTGCTATGGACAGGGTATTGTGGAACCAATTCCTTGCAAATCCAAGAAATTTGTGCAAAATCTTCTGTATAATAGATGGAAGCTGAAGACAGTTCACCTGAAATAGGCCTATACTTCAGCTTAACCATGGAATAGCGTGTCTGTCTTAATATATATATATATATATATGCTTCACACTTTGATTGAGCACTCTGGAAGAATGGTAGACTTTGAAAAACAGTAGCTACTCTGGTATATATACGCATCGCTCATTCAGTAAAATGAATTAGAGCACTCTGGCTATTGAGCGCGTATAATAATATATGCACTAAAAGGTCTGCCTTCTTCCACCGAACGCTCATAGCCCAGAGTTAGAATCGCCGACTGACACCAGTTCAGTCGGGTTTCAATCCTGCATTAAAAAGCAATCGGAGTCTAACCGTACTGATGAGCTGTGATACAGAGAAACAGATCTGTCTGCGGATGACAATAAATATATATATATATATATATATCTGCTAATAAATAAATATATATATATATATTAGCAGAGGTAAGGAAAAAATTTAACCAAAATAACTAGCTTTGATCCTGAAAATGTAAAAATATTATAAATATTTTGTATATCCATGCCAGTCAAGTGCCAAACATGATACACGCTTTAGGCGATCATGTCTCGAAAGAGACATAACTGATGGGGCAGAAGATTATCCCGCAGTAGGTTGCCATTGCTTTCTGTGGTAGACTGGTTGCCTGCCAAGGCTATAAAACCCAGTCTGTTTTATTATTTAACCCATAACTGGAGAGAAGAGACGGATTGATACCTTTCCCAAGGGTATTTGTGCATAAGTGAATGCAAGGAATTCAACTAGAATTTGAACTCGGCACCCCGATTTCTCGTTCGTTCTGAATCAATATCCACTGCACCACGACACACATATATACATATATATAGTTTTAATTACATTAAAAAAATTTTTTTTTGGTTTTGTTGAAAGATTTGGCTTCTGGTTTTAAATCTTTGTTTTGGGACAAATATATTTTTTCATCTATTCATTTCTGGTTATTGACTGAAAAATTTGGTGGCTTGCATGCAAAAGGTATAAACAAATTAGTTGCTTTGATACATTTCAAAAAGGCTTACCAAGTTTACAATGTGACTTTACTGTTATTGTTGTTACATCCTAGTCAGAATTATTTTCTCCATTGTATGTGATATTTTGTTTTATTGAAAGGAATTGACATTTGTATGACAACATTTTTCATCCAATTCAAAAAAAAAAAAAAAATGTAAGCCATTTCCAATTTTTTAATTAATTTTTTTTAAAGTTGCAAGACTATTTGTAATTCAGAGAAATAAGACCAGCTAAAAGTGATTTATTTTGAATTGGAAAAATACAAATCAATTCGGTTGAAGAGAAATCTTTGTCATTAATTCTTATTGAGCTTATTACAACCTTTTTAAAAAATCTTTTTGATTTGTTGATAAATGTAAAAAGTTAATTGGTAGTTTAACATCAGGTTAATATTGTAAATATTATTGAAGTGGGTAATTATAATGTTGATGTTTACAATCCTTGCAAGTAATTTTTATTTGGTGATCATATACTTTGGATTTTTATTTGTTTATTCTACCACAGTTTTATATTTTTTGCTGTTTAGGCTACATGCTCATTTTGATTTACTCAATTTTTTTTCCTTTTCTGAAGTCCATTCAACAAAAGGCTCAAGAGTCCCTCATGATAGGTTACTGAATAAGGTGTGTGATCTAAACTTATAAGGGGAACTTTGTGTTTGTGTCTGTTACCTATAGATTCTGAAACAGCTGAACCGATTTTCTTGAAAATTTGCACAGTTGTACTATAAGCGTCTGCAAGTGTTCTTAGCTAGGTTTTGTGTCGAGGTACCCCCAATAAATATCAAATCGATAATCGAAAAAAATCGGGTTATGAAAGGGGTGGTCCGATTTTAATCAAATTTGATGCACTCATAGACAAAGACATCAGAAACGTTATTCAGAAGTTTCAAGGTTTCAGTTCTTACAATAGTGCAAAAAATCAATATATATATTATATATATAAGGCAAGATGTTTGTGTGTATGCCTGTTTATCTGCCTGTATGTCTGTATTTTTTTCAGCCCTTTAATTTTAGTTTTTGCTTCAGGTTTGGCTCTATGTAGGTATAATTGTAGTTCTTAGTCTCAGCCAGGATACCATTTACTCAGAGGAGTTATTTAGCCTTCAAAATTCAGTTTATGATGAAAAAAACTTATTTGATATCGATATCAGAAAATAAAAATTTGACTTGCATCCATTCATTTTTCTTTCAGTCTACAATTTCACTTTAACTGGAAACAACCATTGCTTTTTAGTCTTTCATGCCAACGTCCAAAGAGTCTGAGCTCCAGGACCATAGATTAGTTTTAAAGCTTTCATTATACCAGAGCAACGCCGGGCTATACTGCCAGTGTAAATATAAGAGGAGGTAAAAGGAAGTGAAGATGAGGATAGATAATAACTGACTCTTTACTTGAAGAGGTTAGCATTTTAGAGTTTAGGGAAGCATTCACATGGAAATTTGTTCTATAAATTAACATTTCTTTTGGGGATGGGGGAATGCTGTCTGAATGGAAAAAAATCTTGTTAAAAATGAAATATGAAGGAAATGTGAGGTAATTTGACCCTGTAGATTTAGCGTGACATATCCTAATATTAAAGGTCTGAACTGGGGGAACTTGTCTGAACATTTGCCATAGAAATAGCAATAGATTAGTGATAGGTTTGTAACATTATCTGTGGGAAAGAAGCAGTGTGAAAAATTTAATTTCCTACAGTCAGTCAGTTAGTCAGTTAAGTGCCATACGCGATACACGCTTGGGCGATTATGTCTCGAAAGAGACATGACTGACTGGGCAGAAGATTATCCCGCAGTAGGTTGCCATTGCTTTCTGCGGTAGACTGGTTGCCGACCAAGGCTATAGAACCCAGTCTGTCCTGCTATTTAACCCATAACTGGAAGGAAGAGACGGATTAATACCTTTCCCAAGGGTATTTGCGCGTAAGTGAATACAATGGATTCAACTGGAATTCGAACTCGGCTCCCCGGCTTCTCGTTCCGAGCCGATATCCACTGGACCACAACGCACATCCAATTTCCTACAAGACTGTAAAAATGATTTTGAGCTTTATCAAGGCTGAAAAGTGAGGATTTAGCAGTTCCAGCCCAGATATAGCAGCAATAATGCATTTTTGGTATAATTTGACTCTTGTAAAGTTTTGGCCACTGTATCCTCAGGCTTTTTTTTTTTCTTTCTATAACTTTAGTTCTTTGAGAAGAAGGCTGGATGGCAGAAACATCATCATTATAACAACCAAGATAAGCATGCTGGTCCTAAAATTAAGTCATCTGATAATTATACTTTGTCATCTCAGAAATTTCAGCATAAAATTGCAAATAGGTTACCACTATTTTATTAGTTTTATTATGACTGATATTATTACTCTAACGCCTTTGGTAAGTGACCATGTGGAGCCACTTATTGTTGATTCAAGTCAATCATTTAAGTGCCATACATGAAACACACTTGGGCAATCATGTCTCTTTAGAGACATGACTGACTGGGCAGAAGATTATCCTGCATTAGGTTGCCATTGCTTTTTGCAGTAGATTGGTTGCCAGCCAAGGCTATAGAACCCAATCTGTCCTGCTATTTAACCCATAACTGGAGGGAAGAGATGGTCAAAAACACCTTGCTGAGGACAGAAATCAATCCAATTGAGAGATGGAAATAGCAGAAAGAACCAGTTGGATAAGAGCAGTCCAAAAAAAAGAAAAAAGTATTTTGCTTACTGGAATTGGTAAATTTAATCTTTTGACTTTCGATTAAAGCTTCAAGAAAACTTTTCCTTTTTTGAAAATTCAATTTAAATTTAGGTATCAAAAATGAGTGGAGGTACCTATAAAAATTTAGTTATGTTATGTAGGAATGCTGTTTGGAACAAGAAATTGTAGCTTAATCCACAACTTATAGCATAATCTGACAACCCAGTCTTCTGGCAGAGATGTGAAGTATTTGTTGAAAATACTCATTGAGTAATTTTGGTGGGTACTGGTAAAAATAAGATAAGAATCATGGATGAAAATATTTAACTGTGATTGTAATGTTTTATTATTAAATTTCATCAATAGATAGTTTACTTTAGTCAATGAAAAGCAGCATCTAAAATAAAAATACTAATAAAAATTAATGCTTCACTGAGTAACATTGAGACAAAAGAAAAAAGGACTATAGATAAAAAACACTTAAATGTGGTTATAGGTACATGAGCTTGAGTGGGAGCCTGAAAAGCAAACAGATTGTACATTTTCAGGATCAAAGCTGGTTATTTTGGAGTTTGAATTCTGGTTGAGTTTGTTTTTTCACTTTCACTTAAATATCCCTGGGAATGGTATGAACCTATCTTTTCACCTTCCCCACTTATGGGTTCTGAATGAATCGTATGCTATACAGCCATGGAAAGGATTAGGGAGTTTTGAATTAACTGCATGTGGGATCATGACCTTTATGATCTTGATAAGCTGCATAAAGGTATTGCAGTATCAAAGAAATACTTTTTCTTTTTTGAGTTTTGAGGCTGTTGAGATTCTAGTTGGATTTCTCATATTGTTATTAGTTTATATATCTAATCCATTTCAACAGCTGTTCTGTTTTTTTTTTGTAAACACTTGATAGCATAATGTGAATTATTGTAAAGATTTTTCTTTACTGACATTTTAAGTTTACTCTTTTCAGCAAGGACAGGTGCTAATTACTCTCTCTTACCATCTGTTACTTTTGGCTTATTTTTAGTAATAATGTTTATAATTACTACGACTACTACTAATTACTCTGGTCACCCTCCAAAAAAATTAGTGTTGGCTTCACTTGAAAAATAATTAAGTTTTTTAATATATTATGTGTATATTATACCTTGGTTATTCAAATCTAACACTTTTTTAAATTAATTAAAAAAAAAAAAGAAAAGAAAAACAAAATTGCTTATCAACCCTTTGCAAGTCATTTAAAGCTAGAATTTTTTTTTTTGATTGTAAGATGTTTTTTTTATTACATTTTTTTTTTTTTTTTTTTTTTTTACATAAAATAATGGTTTTAATGATACTAGTCACATCAATTAACCTATAGCTAGTTGGGTCCATACCTTTTCCAAGGGTATTTGTATATAAGTGAATATAACAAGCCTGACAGGAATTGGAACTCCTCTTTGTGATTAACAATTCTGAGTTATCTTTACACTACCTACATGTCCAAACTTGCAGCACCTGGTTTTCCCCAAGCAGTCACCCAACTAAGTACTGACCTGACTTGATGTTGGTGATTGTCCAAGAACCAGTTTTTCAGCATATGACTGTAAGCTTGTTTATTTTAAAAAAAAAATGTAAATGACGTATTAGGTTGTCATAATTAATTGTTATTTTTAGAAACCAGCTGTACGCATAAATACCCTTGAGAAAGGTATTAATCCATCTCTTCTCTTCAGTTACGGGTTAAATAATAGGACAGATTGGATTCTGTAGCCTTGGCTGGCAACCAGTCTACAGCAGAAAGCAATGGCAACCTACTGCGGGATAATCTTCTGCCCAGTCAGTCATGTTTCTTTCAAGACATGATCACTCAAGCGTTTATCACGTATGGTACTTAACTGACTGACTGAATATAATAGTTGAAAACATAAAACTTCTACTGAGCATAAAGTGAGGGGATCGGTTTCTATAGTTATGAAGTAATAAACTGATCCTCCACTAATTATACTTGATATAATAATGTAATATAATCTCTTCTCCCTCCACCTATGAGTTAAATAGCAGGACAGATTGGGTTCTATAGCCTTGGCTGGCAACCAGTCTACTGCAGAAAGCAATGGCAACCTACTGCAGGATAATCTTCTGCCCAATCTGTCATGTCTCTTTTGAGACACGATCGCCCAAAGCATGTATCATGTATGGCATTAACTTACTGACTAATATTTTGTGGAATAAAGCTAATAAATAAAAATAGAAAGTATTTAAAACTCAATCTGATATTTGTCATAATTCTCTTTGCTTATTTCAATTACTATGTGTTGTATCCCGAGAGGGGATAAACAGAAAGAATAGTGCAAGAAATAACTCCTCACACTGAGTATATATAAAGAGAGATTTATTATATAAAGAGAGATTTATTATACCTCAGTACAATAAACCAAATACAAGTACACCAACGAACAGTTAACACGAATAACAATTAAGGTAATGTCTCTGTATGGGATGTATGTGTCTGTCTTGAGAAGTAGGCTTCCATCTAGAGACGTCTAACTCTTGTCTAAGGACGATGGCTCTTGACTAGTTGATGACTATAATGATGAATAATCTTGATCACTCCCGAGTAATGATGAAAACTCTCGGATAGTCACGAACACACTGGATCTCTCTCGAGCACTCTCTGTAGTTCATTCCCGTCCAGGTCTTTTATAACCTGGGTAGGACAGGATATTCCACTACAACACTATGCTATGGAAGCAGCGGAAATGTGGTTCTACAGAAGGATGCTGCGGATATTGTGGACTGAGCATGCAAGCAACGATGAGGTGTTGGAAAGAATGGCAACCAAAAGGAAATTAATACTGAGCATCAGGAAGAGACAACTGAAGTTCCTGGGACACGTAATGAGGAAGGAGAGCCTAGAGAACCTGATACTGACTGGCCAGATAGAAGGAAAGAGAGACAGAGGAAGGCAGCGGCTAACATATTTGCAGGGCCTGATCAGGTGGATGACGGAACAGGGGTTACCAGGAGTAACAGGAGCAAACATACTAAGAGCCACAAGGGATAGGGAGATGTGGAGAACCATGATCGCCTACGTCCTGAAAGGGACAGGGCACATAGAAGAATAAGAAACCTAATTTACTTTTTGGTTGGTAACCTACTTCTTTGTTAGCCACAGTAGTGCAGCACCTGCCAAGTACAGTCTATTAGATTATAGGTACAATTATATGCAGGATTTCAACTCTTAAAAATGGTATTACAAACCAGGAAGCAATAAAAGATAAAATTGAATTTGTTTTGCAAGAAGGTAATGGAGTTGGTCTGTTATCTTTTCTGTTGATTGATGGCACATTTGATTTAATTTTTAAAACTTCATTAGAGATTTTAATAATATATTAAATATATAACATGAAAATAAAAACTGCAATCATTAATCAGTGTCTAATATTTGTAGTTAAATGGAAGAGGATCATTTACATTTCATATTCTACATATTTTCTACTTAAACTGAAAAAAATGCCTCTATTTAAATTTTTCCTTTATTAGTGTATTGTTATAACCATACCTAGCATTTTATTAATCATTCAAAAGACTAACCCACTCAAAAAAAAAACAAAACTATATTTTGGTCATGTCGCAGAACTCCACCAGTCTCTCACTTTTGTCATTACTAGTCTCCGCTCCACGCTTTCCCATCACTCTTTCACAGTTGGTGTTGTCGTTCCTGACTTTGGCGTTGAGGTCTCCCATGATAACAAGGAGATCATGCCGAGGAGTTTTTTTTTCTTACTCAGTTTGCAACTGGCTGTAGAAGTCCTCCTCATAACTGTCATTGGTTGGTGCATAGCATTGGATGATACTGATGTTGATGTGCCTGCCTTACAGTCTAGTGCTCATCAGTCTTCTGTTCATGGGCTTCCACTCAATCTGCTTCGGAAAGATCCACAGTAAATGACAAGAACTGCACTGGACCCCAGATGGCAAAAGAAAGAGGGGAAGACCAAGAATGACATGGAGAAGTATGGTGAAGAATGGTGAAGAATGAGAAGAAAGCTATGCAGCACTCTTGGGGTTCATTGACTAGTCTGGTCCAAGATAGGCAGAGGTGGAGAAGTTTGTTGCTGCTCTACACACTGTTGGGTGTAATGGATGATGAATGAATGAATGTTTTAGTCAGTGTGAATTGGGTCCTTTTTATTTTATTTTTATTTTTTTTTTTAAACAAAATTGACACTTAATTTTTGTCAAATTGTAGTTGTCAAAGATAATTTACCAATTAGGGGGTAGGGAAGCAAAAAAAATAAAATAAAATAAAACATACTACTAAAAATACAAGCAAAGGCAAATTTTCTTTTTGTGTCAGATAAACTTTCAGTTTCACTGACCTTGGAAATGTATTTTGTTTTGTTACCTCAAAAAAAAAAATGTGCATGCTTAATCAATTTGTGCTTTAGGATAAGCAGCTATCAGGTGGACGGAATCATAATGTTATTAGATTATGTGATATATATATATATATATATATATAAAACAAAATTTTGATTAAATCTGTTGAATAGTCATTTCTACAAGGACTTCCTCGTTTCTTCAACTGCGAAACAAAATATTTATTTAATCAAAATCAAATGACAAAAGATTTTATACCGGTAGAAGTCCAAAAAACATTTCCATCCACAAATTTTCATTTCCACAAATTTCTTTTGGACTTCTACCGGTATAAAATCTTTTGTCATTTGATTTTGATTAAATAAATATTCCATTTCGCCGTTGCTGAAAATGCAAGAAAGTCCTCGTAGAAATGGCTATTCAATGGATTTAAACATTGAAATTTTGTTTTATTTTTATATTTGGCTCTGTAATTAGAATATAATATTTGCATTGAGCCCTCCACCTTGATCAATTTTAATATTAATGAAATTAATATTAATTAGGATCGGGTTTTTGGGATTTACATTTAACTATTTCAACAGTAAATCTGGGAGCCGCGTTCAAAATACAGTTGAATTCACTTATGCATAAATACCATTGGGAAAGGTATTAATCTGTCTCATCCCTCCAGTTATGGGTTAAATAATAGAACAGATTGGGTTCTATAGCCTTGGCTGGCAACCAATCTACTGCAGAAAGTAATGGCAACCTACTGCATGATAATCTTCTGCACAGTCAGTCATGTCTTTTTCGAGACATGATTGCCCAAGCATATATCATGTGTGGCACTTGACTGCTATGTGGTGAGGAAAAATTAGCTATAGTGTTATTTGAACCTACGCTTAGCTTGCTTAATTCAAAAAACGGAAATTCTCAATAGATGTATTCATTTAAAAAAATGCTTACTTTAATATTATTTTAATTTTTTTTTTTATTTATTTATTTTTTTTTTGGTTTCTTCTATGGAGCACTATTTATTTTGCTGGTTCTGTCTAATTTGTTAGCCTTGCCCTGATGATCCGTTGCGTGAAACCGCGGTCGGTCTTTAGCTCATCTATAGATTTAGTGTATTGTATTTTTGCTCTACTTTTGTACTTTCGTATAGAGCACTCTGCTGTTAAGGTTTTCGTCTTGGGTTTTTTTTCTTTCAAACAAGCTCTTGACTCATTGTTATTGGGCTTGGTTTGTTTCTTTTTTTTTCTTCCCCTTTACCCACGTGGTAGTCCTCATTGGGTTGTTGCCGATTTACGTCACTGATAAGTTAGTGTTAGTTTTTCTGACTTTAGTCTTTAATTAGTGCTATTTTATTGTAGGTACATATTTTAATATATAAATCATTTTTTTTTTAACCTTTTGGTAGGTAATTTTCAAATTGTACATGGTCCAATGGGTCAAACATGACTCTTTTTGTACAGTGGCCACTCTCTTTCATTATACATTATATTGGTTCATTGGCCCACTTCTCGATGAAAGTTAACCACTTGTATTAATGTTTTCATTGATTTTCATGGGAATGACCAGTCTCCTTTTTTTCTTCTCTTGTCCTAAATTGCACACCTGTTGGTTTGACATTTATTTTGTCTTAAAACTTTTGCAGCTTTGATTTTTTTTTTTTCTGCACCTGCTATCAACACAATGTCATCTGTGTATCTTGTTAAGATTGCCCTCTTCCTATTCAATAAATCAATGTAGGGTCTTCGCTCCCCTTAGGATAACCTCTTCATTCTTATTTATAGTTAAAAAAAAACGGATAGGAAGGTAGTGTAATAGTTATTTGTGCAAAAATTGGAATCATTGGGCTAAGTTCAAATTCTGTTTTATCTACTTCTTGCTCAATTTTTTAATCATTTTACCCCAAGCAAGATTGTGGTGGTGACTTACCTTGCCGAAGTAAGAGAAGGCTGTTTGTCTGCACATGCATTTGTAGACGTCATGGAACCGTGAGGTGAGCTCATGCAAGGCAGTTTTTTGAATGACATGGCGTATACGTCATTGGCAAAAGTGAGGCTCTCACATGTGAGAAATTTCGGTCTCTTGCTCGAGACCAAAAACTCATAAAAAGAGCCAACTTCTGTTTTGGAGACAGTTTGGTATTGGCGATTCATGAAGGCTACACCGGTGTTCGGTAAACAGTGTTTTGTTTACGGTGCACAGGGAATGGAGTCCCAAGTAAAGCAGTGTTCTGGGTTCTACGTGGAGCAGCTGTGAGAACGGATCCAAGCAGTCATTAATTCATCTACCAACTACACTCTGAGAAGATACAAATTCTTACAAAGGTGAGACAGCTACAAGTGTACAGGGGAGAGAAAAGACTGAATACAGGGGTTAATGAAGAAAGGATAAAAGATGAACAGGATTCAAGAAGAGAGAAGATGCCAATTGATGTTGCATTTAAATTTTTTGTAGATTGTATCTATCAGGAGAGCCAGTCAATCCAGTCAATAGAAGGGAGTTCCACAGACAAGAAGTGCAAGAAAAACTGTTGGCATAGAAGTGGTGGTTACATTTAACTATTTCAACAGTAAAAGTGGGGGACCTAGAATCTAATCTAGTAGCATATTTAAGTTCATGTTGATGGGAAACCAGAGGGAAAAGAAAATTTGTAAAAAAGACAGTGGGAAGCAATGTCATGGTGTTGAGAAAAGGACTGAAGTATAGATGCCAAGCCATGACCGATTACGTTGCAGATCCTTCTTGAGATGAATAGCAAGAGCAACTGATCATATAGAAATACCCTTAGAAAAGGCATGAATCTATCTTCCTTAAATACTAGGGTTGACTGGGAAATTTTTGGGGGAAGTAGAATCCACACTGGGAAAAAGAAAACTCTGAATTCAAACCTGAGGAGGGAGTGCTGTTCAGTGACTTTGTGGCATACTGTGTACCAATTTTCTGTTACTAGTTCTGAAAGGTGTGACAGATGCTACATAGGCCTTCACTACTCTAATAAAATCATCTGTACAGTTAGTCTGGTGGTTCAATTCTAAACTGAACTGTTGGGCCCTTATGTATTGAAATTGATAAAGAGCTCACTTATATATGGCTGATAAATATTTGTGATTCAGTGTATTAATAATTTGTCTCTTTCAGTGAGGTAAGTATGTGCGTTTTGGTGCAGTGGATATCGGGTTGGAACGAGAAGTCTGGGAGTCAAGTTCGAATTCCACTTGAATTTCTTGCATTCACTTACATACAAATACTGTTGGGAAAGGTATCAATCTCTCTCTTCCCTCCAGTTATGGGTTAAATAATAGGACAGATTGGGTTCTATAGCCTTGGCTGGCAACCAATCTACTGCAAAAAGTAATGGCAACCTACTGCGGGATAATCTTCTGCCCAGTCAGTCATGTCTCTTTCTAGACATGATCACCCAAGCGTTTATCACGTGTGGCACTTGACTGACTGACTGAAGTAATGTTGCTCAAGAGTTGCCTCATGAACTTGGGCAACACTTTCCTCTGGATTTGCAATGAGGAAATCTGACTTAAAATACTCAGTGAACATAAATAAGCCACAGTTTTCACTTTAGTTTTGATCTATTCTAGAGTAAAGCATCGTTTTTAAATTCTAGGTCTGGCTTATACCAGGACCAAAAGGGTTGACCAAGGTCCAGCTTACGCCATAGCCAAAAGGCTTGACCAAAGTTTGGCTTATGCTATATACAAATAGGTCGATCTAGGTTTGGCTTACACTAGAATCTATAAGCATTTTAGTGGAAGATAGCCCTATTGGTTTTGGTGTGGTCTTACCTCTCTTCAGAGGATGTACTCAGCATATTTCAAGCCTCCCCTGTTGACAGAACTAACAAAGATTGATAAGCTTGTAACAGTCAAACAGTGTTAAATTTCTCATTAATTTTATCTTTTTTACTTTGAGGTGTCAGCAATGGTTGAGAAACACTTCTGAACAGGCATTATTCAGCTAAAAATGTGTGCTTCCAGGAGTACATATTAGTGACAAATAAGTAGACAATGATAAATAATGGTTGTTTAGCTTTAGTTATTTCTTGGTCAAATGAGAGCAAAATTGTGTTATCAGTCCATGAATTGGCAACGGCTGGTCTTTCTTGAAAATCAGTATTTAAAATTCATTTTATGTTGATTACATTAAATGTTAGGCTGGTAAAAACATTTAATTTCTTGTTAGAAGATGATAGAAATATTTACTTTTAACTAACTGTATTAAAAAAAAAAAATTATAATGATGGCTATCTGATGAGCAGGCATTTTTAAAAATATTCCCCAAACTGTCATATTTTTTTAAAATTTTTTTTTAAATTTTTTTAAATTTTAATATTAAACATGGAAGAAAAGTAAAAGACAACCCCCCCCCCTACCGGCAAGGTTTGGAGAGTAGCCTTAGTAGTTTTTTTTTTTTTGTAGCCAATGCAATAGGGTCATTATAACAACTATTTATTTGTTAGAAAATATTAATCTAATTAAAAAAAAAAAAAAAAAGCATCTATGTATGTCTTTTTTTAAATTTTTTTTATTAAGAACGAGACATGACTAACTGGGCAGAAGATTATCCTGCAGTAGGTTGCCATTACTTTTTGCGGTAGATTTTTTAAAATTTCTCTATATATGCATAACATGCAAACAACATACTCAAAATAGCCACCAGTAAGACTCAAACCATTTACAATATAACACAGGAGCATCCATCTGTGTTATATTTTCATATCCTGGAATCCATTCAATTGTTAATAGAAATTACCAGCAAAGGAGTTTGCTTTTGGCTGGAAGTGAATGAAACATTTCTCCTCATTTTAGATGGGAGAAGACACTGAGTCCCGGGGGATTCCAACCCCACAGTAGTACCTTCCTTATTGCAGTAAGAGAGATAGGGTCAATGTAAGGTTGCTGGGATTGAGCAAAAATTTCTATCCTTGGCTCATGTATGAGTATGGCACTCCCAACATAAAAACATTGAGAAATAGGTGAAAGGGACACAGACTATTAGGTTTAGTGTAAGCTGTTTAAAATAGTGATACCATGTGTTAACAAACAAGGGGTATTGATTAGTGGGAGGGAACAAACTCTACCTTACTTCAGTGGATCTGATTTTGAAGGAACAAGGTTAGGTGTGGTCCTTGACTTTTTTGAGTCATGGACCTGTATAAGAATTAGCCCTTAAAAGACAAACAAGTAGATTCTCACAATTTGATTTTTTTTTTTTTTTTTTCACAACACTTGTACATACATTTCTCCATACTGAGCTTGAGTTTTTTTTTAATGGTATATCAACACCTCTGTGGGGTATTTAATGCCAAAAAGGTAGGGTTTTAAGGTATTTTTTTAAATGTTCAGTTATAGTGAGAAGGTTGATTTAATCAGATTTTGATGAATTTTTATTTTAGAAACTGTAGATGTCTTCTAGTTTTGTATTCAAAAATGTATTATGGTAATAATTTTTTTTTTCCAAAGATGTATTGTTGGTAATATTTTTCCTTCAAAAATGTATATTTTTCTATAAAATTCTATTTTTTATGCTTTCATAGTGTTTTGACTGTAGTTTGGGGTTGACTATTTGCTCATAGCTGGAACCCTAACAGGTGCTACCACTCTGGGTCAGGGCAGACCTGGGAACAACAGCAATTAAGAGGTGGTTCCATGCTCCTCACAACCTCCCAACCAGAGGCCTTGCTGCCGGATGCAGTTTAGTCATACCCAGGACCCTCCATACTGCTCACTTATGCACATTACTATTCAGCCATACATACTTGAAAGAAATTATGGTCAATTAATCCTCAACGGTAAATAAGATAATCAAGCAGTGATAAACCATGGAAAATGAAATTTATTACTTACTCTTGTGGAATGGCAAAAGATGGCAGTCGTGCAGAGAATGATGACATACATTTAAATGATAAACATGGACCTAACAGTAAGTCAAAAGATGCCCATCAGTTGACACTTTAAGTAGGGGGTATTTTATTTTATTTATTTCAATGAGAAACGTTGATTAGGACAAGGGCTGTATAGCAAATATAAATGTTAATTTTTAATGGATTCTCACTTGCTCCCTGAAACCTATTCATGGAAACTACGTTAAGTTCTACTCCAAGCTTCAGTTAGCTTTATTGGTCAATAATTAACTGTTACAGTGTGAATATATTCAAAGTACTATAAAGGGTGGCAAATATATATTCCAATAAGATTTTGTGCTGATGAGAGAAAATCTGGTGGGGAAGGAACTTAAAAAAAAAATATAAAAAAATAAAATAAGAAAGTTGTAGGAAAAAAATTAGAAAAGTTTTTTTTTTTGTTTTTTTTAATCATGTCACCCCAAGCAAGGCATTCCACTGCCACTATAGTGCAGGGGGTTACATAGAGGGATTGGGTATAGGAAATGTCAGAAGGAGGGTGATAGACGACTTAGGATGTACATAGGGAGAGAGTTGGAGAGAGTGCGTGTGAGTTAGTGAACACTTTGCCGAAGATCGGAAGAAGGCTGATGGGGCGGTAATTTGCGGGGTCCGATGGTTCACCAGTGTTCTTGAATATTGGAATCACAGAAGAAGACTTCCAACAGGCAGGAAAGCAGGAGGAAGATAGGCAGAGGTTGTAGAGCTTAGAAAGGATGAAGGAAAGTTCAGGGATACAATTCTTCAAAACTATGACTGG
Source organism: Ascarosepion bandense (assembly GCA_037127315.1). Lineage (NCBI taxonomy): Eukaryota > Metazoa > Mollusca > Cephalopoda > Sepiida > Sepiidae > Ascarosepion > Ascarosepion bandense. The sequence goes on from JBBBDQ010001566.1 coordinate 1,766,748, forward strand.
GATTCCATCCTCACCACTTGCTTTGTGAGGGTCCAGTTTTGAGATTATGCTAGAAATCAGCGAGGGCATGATGTGGACGTCATTCAATTGTATCAATTGTCTATATTCCTTTATGATAAACAAAAAATCAATTGGGATTTTCTTGAGAGAATAAAGGAGATGATTTAGGAATTTCTAAATTCAACATCACAAACAGGAGTCTATAAAGTTAATTATCTGTCCCTCTGTAGAAGGAATCAACTAAAAAAAAAAAAATTAAAAAGAGTATGAAATCTAAAGGGGGGGGGAAGACTTAGTTTTAGTGTAAACTGGTTAAAATAGTGATACCATGGCTATAGCTAGAAATACTGATCAGGGAGACAAAATTGATATAATTTTAAGGGAACAAGGTTAGGAGTGAATCTCTGGGTATAAACTAGCTTATAATTGTTACAGTGTAAGTATATCAAAGGTCCTATCAAGTGTGCCAAATGTATATTATTTCAATAAGATTTTTGTGGAGAAAAATGATGGGGGTAAGAAAAAAGGAATGAGGAGTGGAGATGAATCAAAGTGGGGTCAGTTATCTACATCTCTGTTTTTTATCAGATATATGAAGAAAAAAAAAAGAAACGAGACTTGAAAGTTCTCTCAGAGAAAATGTTATTTTGACAAGGTTTAAAAGAGTCATGTCTCATAAGATGGATTGGTAGGTAAGAGGGAATGGAAACATTTAAGGGAGCTTGTTCTACTTTCCTAAACAGTGAGCCCTTTCATTTTTCATTCCACCCCCTGTTCCCAGAGAAATAAAATATCTATTCTGAAAGGTTCTTAAAGTTCTTAAGGTTCTTTAATCATATATACTACTATAAATTTTTCCTTCTAGACAATTTGTCTCTCCCCTGAGAGATTATTAGCTTCCTAACAAATTTGTCTACAAAATCAAGTAAGCACAAATGAATGTAAAAAGTAATTAGGGTGCCTACTGTAGTCTAATAATTCAACAATCTTGTCTTGCAAACTAGTTAATTAGCACAAGGAATTTGTCATTATGGCCTCATAAGTCAGTTAAGTGCCATATGTGATGCACGCTTTGGGTGATCATGTCTCGAAAGAGACATGACTAACTGGGCCGATGATTATCCCGCAGTAGGTTGCCATTGCTTTCTGTGGTAGACTGGTTACCAGCCACAGCTATAGAACCCAATCTGTTCTATTATTTAACTCATAGCTGGAGAGAAGAGACGGATTATTACCTTTCCCAAAAGGTATTTGTGTGTAAGTGAATGCAAGGAATTCAACTGGAATTCGAACTTGGCTCCCCGATTTGTCGTTCCGAGTCAATATCCACTGCACCACAATGCCTGGCCTCATACCACATTAAAAGTAAAAGTAACTTGATATCTATTTTGATTGCTATATTTAAAAGATAATGAATAAACAATTTTTTAAATCATTTTGCCCCAAGCAATGCAATAAGGTCAGTAAGATGTAAGTGTTATAGAATGAGTCAGTCAGTCAGTTAAGTGCCATACATGAAACACGCTTGGGTGGTCATGTCTCTAAAGAGGCATGACTGACTGGGCAGAAGATTTTCCCGCAGTAGGTTGCCGTTGCTTTCTGTGGTAGACTGGTTACCAGCCACAGCTATAGAACCCAATCTGTCCTGTTATTTAACCCATAACTGGAAGGAAGAGCCAGATTAATACCTTTCCTAAGGGTATTTGCGCATAAGTGAATGCAATGAATTCAACTGGGATTCAAACCTGGCACCCCGATTTCTCATTCTGAGCCGATATCCACTGCACCACAATGCACATAAAATGAGAGAGAGAGAAAAAAAAAAAACTATTAAGGTGAGAGAACAATAAAAGAAGAATAATTAAAAAAAGATGCTAATGACTGACATTGCATTTAAATTTTTGAAGATAAAAGTTGACTGGAAAGCAAGAAGTGGAACAGTTCCACAAGCAATAATAATGAGAGAAGAAACTATTAGCAGAGAACTTTAAACTGTAAAATGAGACCTTTCTGCCAATCTAGTACTGCGCTTAAATTCACAAAGTCTATGTATAAAGGAGGAAAGTTCATCAGAACAAATATAATGAAAGCATTGAAAAAGTACAGTGAATCTATGAAACAGTGGTGAGAAATGGATGAAACCAAGATGCCAGGTCAGGATAAATAACATTGCAAATTCTTCTTTGGATTCTACCAAGAATCTTGAAATATATAGCAGGAGAACCAGAACATTTGTGGCAGCAATATTCAAATGAATGACGAACGGTAGACTTCTGATGGGACAAATTGTCTCGAACAACACAAGGAGCAAACTTTACTATCAGAGCTAACAATTAATTCAATTTAAAAGAGAAAGAAAATTTATTTCAGTTGAAATATCTGGATGAAAAGAAAATGAGTTATTTTGATTTTTATGAGATGACGCAATTTTTAAATTCTTTTTAATAAAAAGAAAGAAATTGAGTGCTTGTTTCATTATTTACTGAAAGTTAGTTTTCATGCTGCACTTGTTAAATTTAACAAGTGTTAACGCTCTGTGTCATGTCCCATCAGGATGTTGGTGATCATGGCTCTCCACAATTTCCTGCCTTTTTGCTATCTCTCAAACTGTTCTGCCATCTGATTACTCAAGCTTGCTAGGTAGGTTACATGTTTTTTCTCTCTTTCCATCAATATGTCTTGTGAATGTTAAATTTTCTATTTATGTACTTTAGAAATCTCAACACTGTTCTTGATAAGTAAAAGTGTCCTTTTTGTTTACATATTTTCTAAAAACTTTGTCGTTGCTCACATTTGGTCCATGGCATTCTCAGCATCTAACTGTCAAGCCACATTTCTATTGCTTAGTCTCTTGCTCATCTGCGGAGATTGTTGAGCATTCATTGTCATATGGGAAGACAGATATTATGTAACTGTTCAGTACTTTTTTCTTTGTTTCTAATGAAATTTTACTGTTTCTTAATACTTTGCTTAGCTTTTGGAAAACATTTTTCACTATCTCAATGCACCTTCAGATTTCAATGCCACACTTTCCATCCCCTGTTAAAACACTTCCCAGATATTTAAATTGTTGTAAATTAGCATTTAAAAAGTGGTAATATTTAAGATTGTGAGGGGAAAATATATATATATATATATATATATATACGCAGTTATGAATTAATTGTACATTGCAATGTACAATTAATTCATAACTGTATAATTATATTAAGTTCTATAATACTCATTATATTGAGCACTGTTCATAATAAAATAAATGCCAGAGCACTCAAAATAAAAATAAAAAAAAACTTGAGTCCTCTTCACCTGGAATTTTATATATATATATATATATATAAAGCCCATTCTATGTGAGTAAAATTAAATTTTTTTTCATATTATAAAAAAGGTGCTTAAAAGTTCTCATCAACCTGACCAACTTCCCCAAATCTGATTAAATGATAAAAAATATTAAGATTTTTTTTTCCCTTTGTGTGGGGAGTGTAATGTTTATTGGGGCTGAAAATACAGTCGAATGGTGTGTTTTTTTTCATTCATTTTGCACTAATGCCCTTGGAAAATTAATGAATACATGTTCTTCCAATTAGGGATTAACTAGCAGAGCAGGTTGTTCTCTTGCTTTTTATGGTAACCAGTGTTAGAGAAGAAAAACTTAAATTCAAACATCATCTACCTTGCAGCTAGCTGGTGTGTTGGACTAACTGTCTTACTAACTTTACACATGCTCTTGTTAAAAAAAGCATGAATTAATTTTCTCTCAACTATGGGTTTAAATAGTTTAGGGCAGCAGTTAGTTTGAGCAGGGGTTGGGATTCAGTTTGCTTTCTGGGAGCCACAACTGAGGAGATTGAGTTTGTTAGCTTTGTCCAATTGTCAAGCTCAGAAAAGGTGAGATTCTCACCATAAACCAGGGTAGATGAAACTATTTACCCTTGACTTGTAACTCATCATCTTAAATTTTATCACTAGAGGAGTATGTAACTTCTGATTGGCTACTGAAAGGCCAAAATGACAGGTGTTTTTTTCTTTTAGTTCTTTTTGGTTGTACTGATAACTATTGTATAGATTGAGAGCTCAGCTGATGAATAGCTTACTTCCCTTGTTTTAAATTGGGATGTCAGGATCCCACCTTGCAATTGCTATCCTGTGATAGTACAATGAGATATAATGTGTTTCTTGACTAAGATTTATTTTAAGAATTTATGTATAGTTTTCTACTGCTGTTTCTTGAGTATTTTAAAAAAATAGTTCCAATGTGCTTCAGTTTTTCTTTTTCATCAAATCTGTTGCCTGTCAAGTTAAACAACAAAACCTTTTTCTTCTTTGAAATAAAACAGAAATACCTTTACGTTTATTATACAAAGTCGACATTTGTTTGTAATTTTGATTTGAAGCCTCCAAGACATTTTTTCATAGCGTAATTTTTTTATGGCAGTTTAGAATTTGGTCATAAGTGAAAAATGTCTGATACAGAGATTGTTTGGAAACTGGGTGTGTCATATTGAGTCAGAGGATGTTACAAAAACATCTGCAAATGTCTTTAATGTTTAGAGAAGAATTAAAAGGACTAGAGGTGACGATTGTCAAAACCTAGAAATGCTTTTATATTTAATACTTTTTTTTTTTTTTTTACAAAAATTAAAATAAACATTGCGTATTTCATAAGACTTTAAATCCATTTTAAGTGTTTAATTCAAACACATTTTATTTCTGATAACCAAAAAAGCTTGTTAATTGCACTGTGTTTGTTTTTAAATCACTCTTTCTTATTTCTTTCCTTATCTGTAACTGTCTGATAGTGCCTGCTGGTCTTTTGTAGCTGCTTCATGGGTGGCCAAAATTAAACCAAATATTACAAAAGAAAAAACTCAGTTAATTCAAATGAAATGAATTAAAACATCTGTTGGAATTTATTGAAGGTTAAGAAATACTTAAAATTTTAGATAAAATGTATAAATTACTTCTATAAATTACACTTAGTTTTTGTAAATTGAAAAAAAAATAGGTGCAAATTAAAGGTGATATCTGACAGAACACCCAACTGTTTTAAATGTCACTACATTTTATTTTATTTTTTTTTGTTTTAAACTTTTATAGTCTTTAAAACAATTTTATAAGTCTGTTTCTCATTATTAATTATACATCATAACTATTTTTTAATAAGTCCTGAAGGCATTTAATTAGGACAAATATACATTAAGAAAATTAATATAGAGCATTCTATTTAAAATACTATATAATTTAGTTATTTGCCTCAAACTTTTCTGAAATAATTATTCTTTTGAATTTGATTTCATTACTTATTTACTCAATTATATATATATATATATATATATATATATATATATATTTCCTTTTTTTGCATCAGAACAGCTGATCTCACCCATGCCTTAGAACACCTGAAAAATGGTAATGCTAGTAACCTGACAAATGAATACCTGTTTTTTGCATTACAACTATTGACAGAATCTGTGTATCCAGGTGCTCTACTTAGGATCAAAATATAATTAAAAAAGTTATATATATATATATATATATACGCCTGTTTCCCTGTACTACAGCTGTCAGTGTGGTTAGACATCTGATTGCTTCCAGACAGGATTGAAACTCAACTGATTTGGCATTAGTCAGATTCTACTCTTAAGCTATTGGCACATGGCAGAGAGAGGAGATTTTAATGTGTTATATACACGCACCACCATCAGAGAGAACTAAATTTATGAGTGAAAAGTCATGCACAAATTGCAGAATAATATATATATATATTTTTTTTCTTTGGTCAGTGTTGTTCTCATTACAAACATTTCAGAATTTCCTCTTGCTGGTAAAGTTTCACTTGAACCCCTGAATCAGTCTTTCATTATTTCTAAGTTAATGTCCTAAAAATAATATCTGCTCTTTTTCTTTAAACTGAAGAGTACTTATTCTGTTTACACTGTTGGGTTCATTTTCTTGTATATAAAATTAAAAAGAATAATATATATATATATATATATATATATATATATATATATATATGATGTAATATTGTTCATGATAGGAAACCAAGCAGGTATAGTTTCAAGAAAATTTGAACAAGGAGTTAAAAAGTTTAACTAGAAATCTTTGCTGAGTTGTGATACTTTCTTTGGCTGAGCAATCTGAAGCATGTTAGATTAGACTGGTTTCTCCTACAAAAAAAAAGGATGTAGGTTTTAATCCTTGTGAAAGGTACATTTTTAAGTTTTCTAAGAAATCTGCTGACCAGTAGATCTAATATACACTGTCTAAAACAATGTGGCCGTCTGTTCAAATATTATCCTAATAACGTGTGAAATAATAATGTTGAATTAAAAATAAAACCATTTCACCCACGTCTATTGAACAGGTTAAGAGGCTCATCCCTTGTTCCTTGTTTAGGATGTGGTTTCCGGCTTTCTCTTTTCCAATCTTTTCACTCTTTTCTTTTTTTCAACTGGAGTGGATAGACTAAGCTATCGCCCGGTTCACACTCTACCCATGTCTATTGAACAGGTGAAGAGGCTCATCCCTTGTTCCTTGTTTAGGATGTGGTCTCCGGCTTTCTCATTTCCAATCTTTACACTTCTACGTAGCCCCCTGTGCTTCAGTGGTGTTACCGCCTTGCTCGGGGTGATATGATAAAATATATATATATATATATATATATATATATATCTTGTTAATTTACATGCTATAACAGAATCAGATAGGAAAGAAGGTAAAGGATAAGAAAGAAATCCAGAGGAAAAAAAAAAACAAAAACAATGTATTTTATTATACTTTTCTACATTTGGGATTAACACCACACAAGGAAAAGCAGATAGGTTTCCCTTAATGTATTAATATATAAATATTTAAATTATTTCAATACAAGGCCCAGGAGCCACTGAATTAGAGGATTACTGAATGAGGTTGTTGTAAGGTTGTAAAGAGAGGATGTAAGAAGCGTATATTATGAAGATATGTAGGACAAATAATAATACACTCTAGACATGAAGATCATAGTGATTGGAGAAGTTTTTTTTATTTTTTTTTAATTTATTTTTTTTTTTAATCATATCACCCCAAGCAAGGCGATAATGCCACTGATGTGCAGGGGGCTACATAAGGGTAAAAAGAGTGGAAAAGAGAAAACCGGAAACCGCATCCCAAACAGGAAACAAGAGATGAGCCTCTTCACCTGTTCAATAGATATGGGTGGAGTGTGAACTGGGCGATAGTTTAGTCTATCTACTCCAATTGAAAAAAAAAATAAAAAAAAGAAAAGAGTGAAAAGATTGGAAAAGAGAAAGCCGGAAACCACATCCTGAACAAGGGATGAGCCTCTTCACCTGTTGAACAGACGTGAGTGGAGTGTGAACCGGGCAATAGTTTAGTTTAGTCTATCTACTCCAATTGAAAAAAAAAAAGAAAAGAAAAGATTGGAAAAGAGAAAACCGGAAACTGCATCCTAAACAGGAAACAAGGGATGAGCCTCTTCACCTGATCCTCTTGGGAGTCTTTCATAAAGTAACAGTTCTGAGAAAGATCTCAGTGGAACTTCATCCTTACTAATGAGATATAATTTTATTTTTTTTATAATGATTTAGTGATACAAATCTTACTTAACACATAGCTGGGTGGTGGGGTAATAAGAGTTGGGTTCAAACCTTTCCCAAGAGTATTAGCACATGAGTGAATATAATGGAGCCAACTGAAATTGAAACTTGGCTCTCCAATTAACAATTTTGAGTCATTATTTATTACACCATCTATACATCTAAGCTAACAGCACTTGGCATTCACAAGTGGTCACCCATCTAGGTACTGAGCAGGCTCAACATTGCTTAACTTCAGTGGACATATGGGAACCATGGTTTCAACTTTGATGCGCCATAAGTAAATTTATAATTGGTTGCTGGTTGGAATAAATGTTGTTGCTGTTGAAATTTACCATCTAGGATAAATTAGGTTGAGGGTTATGTAACTGTTACTGGAGTAGATTTCACATGTAAATCTCTACCTGGTGTCAATAGGAAGTGAACGTGAAGGACCATAACTAAGCAAAGTAACTTGGATTTTACTAGCATAGCAGAAATACTCTACATTTTTTTTTTTTTAGTAATGAAGAACATTCAACTAGAATAGATTATTTTCTAGAATTGCAGTGAATGTCGGCTCTGAACTAGAAATTGGAGAGCCAAGTTCAAATTCCAGTCAAATTCGTTGCGTTCACATATGTGCAAATACTCTTAGGGAAAGGTTTAATCTGCCACTTATTCCTCCAGCTATGGGTTAAATAGTAGGAGAGATTGGGTTCTATAACCTTGGTTGACAACCTGTCTACCCCAGAAAGTAAGGGCAACCTACAACAGGAAAAACTCTTTCGAGGCATGATTGCCCAAGTGTGTACCATGAATGGCACTTAAGTTAAAAAGGTTTTGTTCATAATTGTTGTCTGATATTTCACTTTACTACAAATTAGTTGAACAGAGCCTAGATTATTTTTTTGGAATTATCTAAATAAAATAATCTGTTTTAATTACATTTTCTCAAAACTGAGTTATTTTAAACAAGTGGAAAAAAAATAGCAAGTTTGAAATTAATTATTAACTAGCAGTATAGCCTGGCATTGCTTGGGTGTAATGAAAGCTTTTATATATATATATATATTGATTTTCTGCACTATTGTAAGAACTGCAACCTTGAAATTTCTGAGTATCATTTCTTATGTTTTTGTCTATGAGTGTATCAAATTTAAAATTGGACCACTCCTTCTATAACCCGATTTTTTTTCAATTATCGATTTTTTGATATTTATCGGGGGTACCTCAACACACAACCTAGCTGAGAACATTTACAGACACTTATAGTACAACTGTGTAAATTTTCAAGAAAATTGGTTCAGCTGTTTCGGAGTCTACAGGTAATGGACACACACACACAAAGTTCCATTTATAAATAAGTTTAGATATAAACATTAGAAAAACTATCCAAATGTTTTTCTCATGGTCAGCTTTATATAGTTATGTCCTGAGTAGGAAATTTAAATGCACTTTGAGTAATGACAAGAAAGACATTTAGGAAATAGATGTCTTGTTGAATATCTTGCTTATACAGAAATTTTAGAAAAAAAAATAGAACTTCCATGCCACCTTTCTTTTTGCTGTTTATAGAATGGCTATTTGGTGAGTGTATGAAATATAATCAATTAATTTGCCATCATTTTTTGACATTGCAGGTACATCTTACATTGGTAATTTGTTCCGGGAGAGGTGACTTAAGTCGAATTTACTTGTCACTAGGCTAAACCACAAATAACCATTCCCAGCTCTGTATTTTATTTATAAATACATTTTTAATAATATATGTTCAATAAGAATCTATTTTAAGCTTACAAGCAAATAAATTTTAGTTTTTAGTATAGTACAGAAAAAAGTAATCTAAATTAACAAATACATTTACTTGCATACTTATAAATGTAGTTGTTTATAATTTGGCAATCCTTACAGTACATTGCAAATTTTATTTATTGTCTTTATCTCTAAGACATTATAGAATAAAATGATCTGTAAGGTTAAGTAACTGTTGTGGAGTAGTTTTCGCACTGAAGGTTATAATCGTGCTATGTCGGTTGTTAATTGACTTAACCTACCCAAAATGTTAGGAACTTGGTAATCTTTCACTGAAAGCTGACTCCTTAGTATTTGGCTAACTGCCGACTAATATCAACTGCCTAGTAGTTCTACTGAACTCCAATAGAACTCTAAAGAACTCCTATGAACTTCCCAAGTACTTCTTCCGTTAGCTTCCTGTTAACTCTTATTAATATAGGAGGGAGAGTCCATTATCTGAGGAATAGGAGTGTTTCACTATAACAATGACAAGCACAGTTACTAAAAGTATTTTGTGATAGTACATATTTTAATATGATTTTATATACTTTTATTATTGATTGTACAGTAACATGATTTTATGTGGTTTTAACTCTTTTCTAGTGATATTACGACTTCAATATTTGTGAGAGACATGTAAAATCGAATAAAATTACTTAAACTTGATTTTTATTTTTCCATATTATTTTTTGATAAACGATATATAATCAAGAATGACTTACCTTGGGTTACATCAGTTCTAGTTATACCTGTAAACTACTTCCGTGTACTGTATCACTTCAAGATATAGGCAATCATGGTTCTCCACAGCATTCTATCCTCTGTAGATCTTAGTCACATTTTTTTGTCAATAAAAACTCTTGATTCCACCATTCCTTCACACAAGCTTCTCAGGTAGGTGCTCTACTATCTCTCTCAGTCCCATTTACTTTTAATATGTCCTCTGAGTGTTAAATTTTCCAAGCCCACCTTCCTCTTTGTCAAATTTTAGCTCTTTCTGATTAAGTAACTATCATAAATTCATATAACAATTAGAGGAATATTCTGGGGTCTGGTATGGTTTGGGGGGCAAAAGAATTGCTGGTGTCATTGATTTGGGCATCTCAGCAGTATTTTTAGGACAAACCAGATTTTGTTGTCTCTAACCCCCCCCCCTTCTGCACTGGGTGGTAATATGAGACTTTTGTCAATACAGCCTGATCTAAGAACACTTTAATATATTTTCTCTTTTTTTGCTGGTGTTTAGTCAGGCATGTCAAGTTTGAGTTGGCAATTAAACTGGGCATCTTACTTTGATAGATATATTGGTTGTCCAGCCATTTCTGACAGCTCTTCATATTTCTCCTGCTTATCTTGAGGTGTCCACTTGATATTTTCCCTAAATTGTTAATTCATTGCTTTGAATTTATTTCGAATTAACTGATCCAATCACAAGAGCAAGGAAACTTTGAAGTTAAGATGATCTCAACTAAAAAGGTGAGATAATGTTCTAAATATATTACAATGCTGCAGTCCATGCAATGAGTTAGAACTTTCTAGAAATGCACGAGAGGCACACAATGAAATTGTATAATAAACATAACTCAGTTTTTGTTATTTATAGAAAGTGGGAAGTGGATTTGTATATATAATTTTTTTTTTTTGTGTGTATGTTTTACTCTCGTAGGTACATTTGTTTGCACTTATTGTAAACATTTGTGTACATTTTGTAAAAAAGAAAAAAATTAAGCATTCATGTAGTTTGTTTATACTAGCCATTTCTTTTTTAAAATTTTTCTTGTTTTAACATTTCAGTTTTATCACTTTATTAAATTTATTTTGTGAACCATCCTATTATTAAGGCATACCTATTATTGCATTGATAGACATCAAATGTAGTAAATGCATAGCCATGTTAAATTTCACTGCACCTGTAAAGTGTTCATAAGCTACTTTGAGAACACTATTCTCTTCACTTCATTATGCATATAAAGACGAATTAAAGATCTTTCCTTATTTCTGATATTTTTTTAAAATGAAATATCTATTTTAACAATACCTGTATAATTTTATTTTTACATACTAATATTTCTGTAATATATTTAAATTTATTTCAAAATTTGTTTTGAGACACATTTTTTTTTTAAATTTAAACATTTTTTTTTACTTACAGTGAGTTTCATTTCTTATGGTTTTAAACAGGTGTGTCAATCTTTTGTTAAATTTTCTGTGAGACAGTAATGTGTTTTATCACTGCATGGTTATGATTGTTTATTGAGTGACACAGCAAATTCAGGCAGTTTAGAAAAAAACCAAAAAACGATCACACTTTTAAGAATGACTGCATTTGACCCTTTTGTTTTTATTTTTCAAATGCTCACTGACTTTTACTTCAAAATACTTCATACTTATTTCCCCCCCTTTTTTTCCCTAAAAATAATTTCATACTTTTAGTAGTCGAAAAATTAAATAATGAATTTAACAATTAAAAAAAAAAAAATCAAATTAGAGTAAATTTTGGAACTCATTGTGCATGGAAAATACAGTAAAAGAGTTATCAGGAATTAATGCAAGTGTTTCACCCCGAGCAAGGCATTTCACTGCCACTAGTGCGCATGGGGCTACATAGAGTGGAGGAAGGATGGTTAAATATAGGAAATGTCAGAGGGTGGGTGATTGGCGGGTAAGGATACCGAGAATGAGGGTTGGGTAGATGAGTGTTCTGAGAATAATTGGAAGTTAGTGTGATAGGAGGTGTCTATTGACCCTACATTTAAACACCTGGAGATTGTAGCTGTCAGGAAAGCAGACTTGTGGAAGGGAGTTCCACGGGCGGGAAGCGTGAGAAAAGAAGCTGTTGGAGTAGAAATTGCGGTTATTTCTTATCTAATCAATCTAAAAAAGCAAAAACACGGGCATTTTTTGAATATCAGCACACAGTACACATTTTTATGAATAAGAAATTGAAGATCTGAGTTTGAATTCCAATTGAATTGGTTGCATTCACTTACATGCAAATACCCCTGGAAAAAGTATTAATCTGTCACTTCTTCCACTAGCTATGGGTTAAATAGCAGGACATATTGAATTCTATAGCCTTGGTTGGCAACCACAGAAAATAATGGCAACCTACAGTGAGAAAATTTTCCCAGTCATGTCTCTTTTGAGACATGATTGCCCAAGCATGTATCATGTATAGCACATAACTGATTGAGACATTTTTACATTGTATTCACATCAATGCATTTGGCTTGTAAATTTCAATGCGTCTAAGACCAAGCTGCTGTCTGTCAATCATCACAGGCAACCTCTCCTGCTTTCCATGAGCATGGACCAAGTGAGTCTCCCTGAGAGCAATGCACTGTGGCTCATCAGTCCTACCCTCTCTTCTGATCTGAAGTGGAATCATTATATTGAGTCAATAGCTAAATCCACTGCTAGGAAGGTTGGGTCACTGTGTTGGGCCAGAATGTTTTTCCTGCCTGAATCCATCCTGCATATATACAAATCAACCATTCGTCTGTGCATGGAGTACTGCTGTCATATATGGTCAGGCACCCCTGCTGTCCATCTTCAAATCTTCTTTGCTCTTCTACTTCAGTAAATACTTGATTAGAAATTTTAGTCAAAATTAATTTAATTTTCTTTGATACTGTATTCTAGCAACAAAATCTTACATTATTATTTATTCCAGTAGTATGAATTAAGGCCAAAATTATAAAATGTCTCAAGTTATCTCATTGTTTTGCAGTAAAAAAAAAAACTTTTGCTCACTGCGGATTTATCTGTAATAATAAATGTACTATACTTATCTGCCCTTGGCATTTTGTTAGTGTAATTACTTCCCTTACTTGCATTCGTCAGTTGACGAATTGCTTAGTCAGGAAATGTTTTGTTGATTAAATCCTTGTTAAGGAAAACCAGTCTTGTCAACTCATTTCAATTTAATCAACAAAACATATTCAACAGTATGGATAAATACTTGAAGCCGGAACGTTTGGGCACCCCTCCTAATACAACATCCTCAAGTAAGCACTTTAATCACTGGCTTCGAAGTTTCTCGTCGTTCCTACGTAAAATCGTTGACCCTAACATCCATACTGATTTGGATAAACTCGATACACTGATAAGCTGTATTTCTTCTGAGGTATACGAATACATTGCTGAATGTGATACGTTTGATAGTGCAGTTAACCGTCTGAAAGAACTGTACATAAAACCCCCGAACGAAGTTTTCGCCCGGCATTTACTTGCCACTTGCGGCCAAAAAGAGGAGGAAAATATTGACGAATACGTGCAAAGACTACAGTTACTAGCGAAAGAATGTAACTTTAAACCAGTTGATGCGATTCAAAACCGAGACGACTGTGTCAGAGATGCATTCATCACAGGTTTACGTTCAAACGTTATTCGACAACGGCTACTTGAAAACAAAACACTGCATTTAAATATAGCTATCGACCAAGCTAGAGCGCTCCATGCAGCTCAGAAAAATTCAGAAGCATATACATACACTCAAACACCAATTGTGGGTGCAGTTTCTCAGGAAAATAACTGTACCGGTGTCCAGTCAACGGTCCCCATTAATGCTTGTTGTGCAGCTTCGGCTAACACCAAGTATACGTGTTTTTTTTGTGGAGGACCTCGTCATAACAGAAGTGTGTGTGCAGCAAGAAACGCTACCTGTTTTAAATGTAAAAAAGAAGGCCATTTCTCAAAAATGTGCCGTTCGAACCCAAATACGACATCTGCTGCAACATGCTCTCACAGACTCGCGACAATGTTGATATCCAACACTACGTCTGCCTCCTTAGGATCCCTAAAACAGGCTGCATTATACGTATTGGTCGGGAAAAATGGAGCCGGTACGGCGCTAATGGATACGGGGAGCTCAGGATCCTTTATCTCCCTCAGTTATGTGAGGAAACACAAAATACAAATAAAACCTGCTACTGGTAACGTGTCCATGGCGTCATCATCACTTAAAGCTTCTATCAAAGGACAGTGTACGGTGGATTTGAACCTTCTGGGTGAGTGGTATCCAAATGTAAAACTTTCAGTTCTACCCAACCTCTGCTCTGATATTATTCTTGGCCAAGATTTCATGTCACAACATTCCACTATATCTTTTGCATTCGGTGGCTCTAAGAAAGATCTTGAAATCTCTCATCCTATCTCCTGTAGTGTGCCCTCGGCATTAGTGGACACACCATCTTTATTTTCCAATATTGATCCAGACTGTACAACTAAATCTAAAAGGTGTGGAGAGGGTGACAGACGTTTCATACAGACTGAGATTGAGAAAATGATCAGAGAGGGTGTAATTCAGGAAAGTACTTCCCCTTGGAGGGCTCAGGTTTTAATAGTAACAAATGAACGTCAAAGAAAGAGACTAGTAGTCGATTATAGTAGAACAATTAACAGATTTACTAGATTGGATGCTTATCCATTACCAAGAATGGATGACTTAGCCCAGGAAATATCAAAATTTAAAGTTTATAGCTCATTGGATCTGAAGAGTGCATATCACCAGATACCAATAAAAGAAGAAGATAAGCCTTATACAGCATTTGAAGCTAACGGTAAACTTTACCAATTTTGTAGAATTCCTTTTGGAGTGACCAATCGTGTTGCATGTTTCCAAAGGATAATAGACAAGATTATTAAGGAAAATAATCTAACGGGAGTGTATGCCTATGTAGACAACATTGTCGTAGTCGGGAAGAATCAGCAAGACCATGATGAGAACTTAGAAAAATTAAAAAAGATTATTACCCAGTATAACCTCACTCTCAATGAAGAGAAGTCCGTGTTCTCTAAAACATCCATTGATTTTCTCGGCTATAGTATATCACAGGGCTTACTTAGACCTGATGCAGAACGTCTATGGCCATTAAGAGAGTTACCTATTCCTCAGAACAAAACCTCTCTGCGTCGAGTGCTTGGATTATTCTCTTACTACTCCCAGTGGATACCCAAATTCTCTGATAAGATTAGACCCTTGATAACAGCTAATTCATTCCCCCTTGATCCAGAATCGATAAAAACATTTGAAATCTTCAAGGAGGAAATTGAAAAGGCCTTATTGCACTCAGTCGACGAAAAGATACCTCTTGTAGTAGAAACCGATGCCTCTGATACTGCTATTGCAGCCACTCTCAATCAAGCAAACCGTCCAGTAGCATTCTTTTCACGCACACTTACGACTACAGAACGAAAACACTCTTCCGTAGAAAAGGAGGCTTGTGCAATAGTAGAGGCAGTTAAAAAGTGGTCACATTATCTATCAGCACGACGTTTTGTGATAGTCACAGATCAACAAGCTGTGAATTTCATGTTTGATGCAAGAAGGCATGGAAAGATCAAGAACAGCAAGATCGAAAGATGGAGAATGGAATTGGGGTGTTACGAGTACGATATCATGTACCGACCAGGGAAAAACAATATTCCAGCCGATACGCTCTCGCGTGTCCAGTGCAATGCACTCGACAACATGGGAAGATTGCATGAAATACACGAACATCTTTGTCATCCGGGTATAACCAGGTTAGCTCATTTTGTTAAAGTAAGGAATCTTCCGTACTCTATTGAAGAGGTTAAGAGAGTGTGTGCAGCATGTGCAGTGTGTGCCAGATGGAAACCACGCTTCTATACACCAGAAGCTGGACGCCTAGTCAAAGCTACACAACCAATGGAACGACTCAGCATTGACTTTAAGGGGCCCCTTCCTTCAACTTCGAAAAACCGTTACCTATTAACGGTTATAGATGAGTACTCACGTTTCCCTTTTGCTTTCGCATGTACAAGCACTAATTCAGACTCTGTAATACAGGGTCTAAGTCAAATATTCATAGTATTTGGCATGCCATCCTACATCCATTCGGATAAGGGTGCATCCTTCTTATCAAAGGAAGTACGTGAATATCTCACCAATCTCGGGATTGCTACTAGCCGGACAACGCCTTATCACCCCCAAGGAAACGGTCAGTGTGAAAGGTATAACGGGATTATATGGAAACACACATTATTAGCCCTAGCCTCAAGAAATCTCAAGGAATCGCAGTGGGAAACGGTTTTGCCTGAAGTGCTACACTCCATAAGATCTCTTCTTTGTACCGCTACTAATGCCACACCACATGAAAGACTCTTTTCATATCAACGGCGAACTCCCAGCGGCCATTCCTTACCCACTTGGCTATCTAAGCCAGGGCCTGTTCTTTTGCGTCGCCATGTCCGAGCGAGTAAGTACGAACCATTGGTTGACGAAGTAGAGTTACTCGAAGCAAATCCCCAATATGCACACATAAGATTCACCAATGGTCGCGAATCTACAGTCTCTGTAAGCGACCTAGCACCAGCAAGGATCTCATTACAAAGCGAGAATGTTGTAGATGATATCCAGAAAGACCTAAATGATTCTACACCCACTAATGAATCTCCCAAGGAAAAAGTAGATAGTAACGATTCACAAACTATCGTTAACTCAGAAATTGTATCTTCTCCAAGTGATTTAAATATTATTCCTCCTCAAGTAATGTCAAGAACTCCTGATATACCCAGACGATCCCAACGGGAAATTCGTAAGCCAAAGAGGTATGATGAACCGTAAAAAAAAAAAAAAAAAAAAAAAGGAGGGGGAGAATGTACTATACTTATCTGCCCTTGGCATTTTGTTAGTGTAATTACTTCCCTTACTTGCATTCGTCAGTTGACGAATTGCTTAGTCAGGAAATGTTTTGTTGATTAAATCCTTGTTAAGGAAAACCAGTCTTGTCAACTCATTTCAATAAATATGCTGTATTATTACACCAACATAATATAAAATTAAACTGAATATGAAATTAAAAATTACTCATCACATTTGTTTTGGTTTTCCTGAATTTGTGAGGAATCCCAACTACTATGAAAAGCCACCAATATCTTTATAATCTTGAGAGTAAGAGACTTGTTTCAAAGGATCCTGTTTATAGATGCCTATTTAAAATTATGTTGTGGTCATATTTTTTTTTTTTTTTTTTTTTTGCCACACTGATTTTTTTTACTTTTATGACCAGTGCATATTTTGACTTATGAAAAAGTTAAAATGAAATAATCATGGTTTAGATTTCAGACAGAATCATACAATCGTAGGAACAATAAGTTTGCTTGTAACTGATAATTATATATAGATATAGAAGCAAAAACTAAAACATTGGTTGTTTTGTACATTTATTTAGTGTACCAGGTCAAATGTCAACAAAAATTTGGTAACCATTAACAACATTACACAACTCTCTCATCTCTCTCTCTCATATATATATATATATATATATATATATATATATATATATGAGAGTTGTGTATCAGCAGAATTTTTGTAGTTTATTATTGCTGGCATTCATAATTAGTCATTTTCTTGAACTTCACATTTGAAATTTCATATTGTAAACAGTCCCTAGCAAATATTAATATTTCAACAAAAACTTTTATTATGTCTATGTTAGAGAAGTTAAAAAAACAAAAATAACAAAACAAATTTATGCAACAAAGTACTGTTTGCAGCATTCCTAGAACTAAAAAATCTCTCTCAAACCAGTCAAGAAAAAAATAAACATCTCAAGGATGAGGGAATTATTCCTCTTCTCTACATCTGTGTTTATATATATATATATATATATATATATATATATTATTTTTCATTTTTAAAATTTTTTTTTTAAACATTTGATCCCAAAAAGGCAGTGATGCCACTAGAATGTTAAGGTTACAGGGATGAAATAAACTGAGATTAGTGAGGATTGAGGGAAGGACAGAAATTTAACAGATAACAATTAATGTTGTTTTAAATTTTTGAAGATCATAATTATCAGGGAAGCAAGAAAATGGAAGTGAGGTTCATAAGTGCAAAGTGTGAGAAAAGGAACTGTTGGAGTAGAAGTGGCAGTTGCATTTAGCTATTTCAACAGTAAGTGGGTGGCACCTAATTGCCAATCTAGCAGTACACTTCATGTAAAAATGCTTGTCATGAAAATATGTGTAAAAAAGGCAGAGAAGACACATCCTGTCAGTAAGAAAATAACTGAACTCAAGATGTCTGGTCAGGACTGATCACATTACTGATCCTTTTTTGGATTTTGTCAAGAATCTCAAGATAGACTGTAGGAACACCAGGCCAGCTGTGCCAACAATATTCAATGCATGGATGATTTTTTTTTGTAGAAGAGATTCCTCCAATGGATTTTAAGTTCCAATGTCCAAATTAAGGTGCTTTAGATTGGCGATTAAAATAAGCTTCAACCGGCATGTTTATTGTTTTATATTTAGTTTTCTCAACTGAAAAAATTATGTGTATAAATTGACATCTATTTTTGGTTAAATAGCAAAATTAAATTAATGACTACTAGCCTTGAGAGACATTTAAAGTATTTTTTTTTGTTTTTATTGCTTTAAATGGAGATATATATAATCATTATTGGTATTGGGTTTTATCTTACACTGAATTAGTTAAATTATCTTTTGGTAACTGTAATATTATTGAAATCTGAGAACTGCTTATTGGGATTGCTTTGGAGACTATTTTTTTTATTCAAACTTTCAATTTCTAGGCTGGTAGATATAGTTTTTACTATTAACAAAACAAAAAAAAATTTACCAAGCCGATATAATGTTTATATTAATAAGAAATACTGTTGGATTGAAAAAAATCCATTATTTGCTTAAAAACTAACCTGGGTAAACAAAATTTTGTTACTGTAATATAAAGATTCCTATTGACTTGTTCGTTTTGGTGCAATTGGAGTAGATAGACTAAACTATCGCCCGGTTCACACTCCACTCACGTCTATTGAACAGGTGTAGAGGCTCATCCCTTGTTCCCTGTTTAGGATGTGGTTTCCGGTTTTCTCTTTTCCAATCTTACTCTTACGTAGCCCCCTGCGCATCAGTGGCGTTACCGCCTTGCTCGGGGTGATATGATTTAAAAAAAAAAAAGTGGATATCAACTCGGAACGACAAATCTGGGAGCCAAGTTCGAATTCCTTTTGAATTCCTTGCATTCACTTACATGCAAATACCCTTGAGAAAGGTATTAATCTGTTTCTCCCCTCCAGTTATTGGTTAAATAATAAGACAGATTGGGTTCTATAGCCTTGGCTGGCAACCAGTTTACCGCAGAAAGCAATAGCAACCTATTGCATGATAATCTTCTGCCCAGTCAGTCATGTCTCTTTCGGGACATGATCGTTCAAAGCGTGTATCATGTATGGCACTTAACTGACTGACTGAACATAATAGTTGGAAACAATTGAAGCTTCTGTTGAGTATAAAGTGGGGGATCGGTTTTCAATTGTTATGAAGTAATAAACTGATCCCCCACTAATTACTACCTATTAATTTAATCTTATAATCCATCTCTTTTCACTCCAGCTATGAGTTAAATGGCAGGATAGATTGGGTTCTATAGTCATGGCTGGTAACCAGACTACCGCAGAAAGTAATGGCAACCTACAGCGGGATAATTTTCTGCCCAGTCAGTCATGTCTCTTTCGAGACATGATCGTCTAAAGCGTGTATCACGTACGGCAATTAACTGACTGATTGACTTGTTCAACATTTATGTAAAAAATTAGCTGAAATTTTAAGTGTATAACCCAGGAATATTTTTTATCTTGCCAAAACATTGTTTTGTTTGTCATACAGAAGGGTGCTGAAGTTTTTGGTTTGACCCATTTTCCAAGATCTGAACAAACCTTGCATTATTTTGGGAAGTCTTCTTTGTATAGCCGACAACTTTTCAGCACTCACAGATGTACATGAATGTGTAGAAGCTTCATGTGTGGAATTTATACTTTTGTGTTGGGCATCAATCACAATAGACATCATGTGATATCTTATTTCAAAGAATATCATAACTGCTGGACGATTATAAAATAGTTTTTAAATAAAATCATGGTGGGGTGGAGGTCAGCATTCCATTTATTTGAAAATGAAAAATAATGGAATTGCTTTTTATTTTTTAATTTCTAATTTATTTTTTTAATTTTTATTTATTTATTTTTTTTTTTGACACTGTCTATTCAATTGAGTTGGGGAAATTTTTAAAGTATTTTTTTGTTTTTATTTGTTTTAAATGAATGTTTATATAGAATCATTATCAGTATCGAGTTTTATCTTACTGAATTGTTTGAATTATCTTTTGGTAAGTAATATTATTGAAGTCTGAGAATTGCTTATTGTGATTGTTTTGGAGACTATTTTTTTTTTTTTTTTTTAGATAGCTATAATCAGGTTGAAAACTGGAAAAAATTACTCAAACAATTTCACATAAAAACAATTAATACAAAATTTGATCTGAAATTGTTTCTTAATTCTTTTTTAAGTAAAGTGTTTGGACTTAATTACTAATTTTGCTCAGTATCAGGGATACCACGCACACACACACACACACACACACACACACACATGATTTAATACTATTACTATCAGATAAATGCCAAGCGAGCCTATCAGATAATGTAGCAAATATGTAACTAATGTATAAAACCATTAAATTTTTATTAGAGAATCATTCACCAAATTGATTAGAAAATTTCACATTTTATATATATATATGAATTTTCTTCTCCCTTTTTAGTAACTAGTTTTTTGTTTTTAAATTGGAATTTATTTATAAAATATTCCACAGACATAACCCAAAGAAGAATCTGCAATGTAATCGGTCTTGACTTGGCATATCGACTTCGGTCACTTTTTATACCACTGTGATGTGGCTTCACTCCGTCTTTTCTACAAATATTTTCATGGCGGTTGCTCTAAATACTCTTGGGAAAGGTATTAATCTGTCTCTTCCTTCCAGTTAGGAGCCCAATAGCAGGACAGATTGGGTTCTATAGCCTTGGCTGGCAACCAGTCTACTGCAGAAAGTAATGGCAATCTACTGCGGGATAATCTTCTGCTCAGTCAGTCTTTAGAGACATGAGCACCCAAGTGTTTATCATGTAGGGCACTTAACTGACTAAAGTGGCATCTAGGTCCTACCCTTTTACTGTTAAAACAACAATTTCTGTCCTCACACTTCCTGTCCGAGGAATTCCCTTTCATTTATTTGTTTTCTTAATAGCTACAATCTCCAAAAGTTTAAATGCAGTGTCAATTGCCATCTTCTGCCTTCTTGAATCCCATTCATCTTTTATTCTTTCTGCACTCAGTCTTTTCTCTCACTGTAACCCCCCTGCAAACTAGTGGCAGTCCCACCTTGCTTGGAAGTGAAATGATTTAAAAAAGAAAAAATAGTTTAAAAAGTTGCAATAAAACACAAATTTAGATAGTGAAATATGCAGTGCATATACACAGCAGATATAAAAATTATAGTTTTTAAACTTATAACTTTTTTGTTTATGCACATGATACAATTCTGCATTTGCTAAAAATTGATTTTAGATGTGAAATTTAAAAAAAATCTAAACTTATTTATAAATGGAACTTTGTGCGTGTGTGTCCGTTACCTATAGACTCCGAAACGGCTGAACTGATTTTCTTGGAAAGTTACACAGTTGTGCTATAAGCGTCTGCGAGTGTTCTTAGCTAGGTTTTGTGTCAAGGTACACCCGATAAATATCAAATTGATAATCGAAAAAATCGGGTTATAGAAGAAGTGGTTCGATTTTAATCAAATTTGATACACTCATAGACAAAGACATAAGAAACGATATTCAGAAGTTTTATGAGGTTGCAGTTCAAGGTTGCAGTTCTTACAATAGTACAGAAAATCGATTTATTTATATATATATATATATAAAAGGCAAGATGTGTGTGTGTCTGTATGTCCTTTATACAAATCCACAATTTTTATCCAATTCTCACCAAACTTCACACAAATATTCTTTAGTCTGAGCTCCAGGACAATGGATTAGTCTTAAAGCTTTCATTACACCTGAGCAACGCTGGGCTATACTGCTAGTCTGTATATGAAAGAATTAGTATTTTATAAATGATTTTTCATTTTCAATTTTTTTTTCCTTAATGGGTCTAGACTTTTATAACTTGTAATTTTGTGTCGTATGTGTTTCTTTGGCAATTGTTTTATTAATTAGTTATTAATTTTCTAATGAAATCTGAAACAAATTGTCTTCATTACTAATTCTTAATAAGTTTATCATTTTATTTTGTCATTTGTTTATGACTTCTTGCTGTAGTAGGTGGTCTTGATGGTTGTGAATGGTTTTAATTTCTTAAATTATATCTCAGTGAATTTTTGTGTAATCATTTTCACATTTTTGTTTGCTTTGGTGCAGTGGATATTGACTTGGAATAACAAATTGGGAAGCCGAGTTTGAATTCCATGCATTCACTTATGCACAAATACCCTTAGGAAAGGTATTAATCTGTCTCTTCCATCCAGTTATGGGTTAAATAATAGAACAGACTGAGTTCTATAGCCTTGGCTGGCAACCAGTCTACCTCATAAAGCAATGGCAACCTACTGCAGGATAATCTTCTGCCCAGTCAGTTGTCTCTTTCAAGACATGATCATCCAAAGCATGTATCACGTATGGCACTTAACTGACTACCACCACCTTTAAATTTCTTGTTTTTCATTGTTTTTTTTTTTTACTTTTATCAGTGCAGTCTTATCGGTTATTACAAAGTTTTCGATTATAAAAAAAAAATTAGAAAAAAATTTCAATATTTAAACAATTGTGGGGAGGCTCACTTTCTCATAGATTATAGTAAATCAATCCTCCATTTTGGAACCACTCGTGTTGGGGTCGCTTTTTGGTTATTTGGGACAAGTTGTTGCTTTTTTTTGTCTTTTTCAAGTTTTCTTTAGTTCTTACAATGACATCTTCTTCAGAAACTCCAAGAATGGCTTTATTCAAAAATTTCACAAAAGATTCAGTAGTTGAATATGTGCAAACAAAAAAGTTAATTGCACAGGATCGATTTACTATACAAGGTTGTATGAAAAACCGAGCCCACCCAACCCTAAAATTGTTTAAATGTTGAAATTTTTACAAATTTATTTTGTCAATCGGAAAGTTTAGGGTTTAATCGATAAGATTGCATTGAAAAATTAAAAAAAAAACATTAAAAACAACAAATTTAAAGGTTGTGATAGTTTCCTTCAGGTCTGCCCAATTTTCTCCTTATTCTATGACTTAGGTTTTAATAACATATCATTCAAATATGTTGCCAAATTGGTAACTCTAATAATGGAAAGACAGGATTCCACAGATGCAAGTTCAAACCTTGTGAATGATCTGTTCTTTACTTTTCATACATGCTCTTTATTTAATAGCTGTGAAATAACACTTTTAGAGAAAATTAATGACTATGCTCCTTTAAATGTAAGAAAGTTCATAAACGATAGCTTCAAATAATTAATAGAGTAAATGATCTGATATGATTTAAAATTCTATTTGATGTGCATTATTATTGGGCTGAGAAAAATTTTAGATTCTTAGTTTCAACTGGATAATATTCCTTTAGCCATGGTTTCATGTCAAGTTCTTTAAAGAGGATAGGTTTTTCTTATGACTCTTGGATACATTCCTCTTGTTTACAAAATCCAGATATTTTTTTTTTTTTTTTTTTTTTTTCTTAGAAAACTCTTTCCATATGGAGGATCATTTTTGTTCTTAATTTCCTGATAGATTAAGAAAAAATAAGCAAATGGTTTAAGCAGTGATTTTTGCCACAGATAAATTGCTTCTAACATTTTGATAGATAATGTTGTGCAGATTAATCTTTTTTTGTACTTGTCAGTGTAGTAGTTGATAATGATTGGGAGAGGAAGAAGAGCTACGGTTCCATTTCAACTTTCTGGTAAAAATTTTGAAAAATTATCGTTCCAAGTGTTATTCAGACTTTACCATTTTGCATTCAGCAAATTTTCAGGTGTAATTCATATGTAAATGGAATGGTTGAATCCACAGATTACATTAATGAGATAAGATACTGCATGTTGAAATTTGGAACTGTTCAGTCAATGACCATTTGAAAGTATGCTTGTCATGCAGCAACTTCATTGGATTGGAAACGCCATCCACAGAGCAGGGAAATGTATTGGTATCCCTATATATGGATATTTCTGTGAGTTGCTGAGAATAGTCACCTGCATTACTCTTGTTTTTGATCTGAGTATATTTGTCACCATTATTGAAGGGAAAATGATTTCTTGGATTTCTTATGGTTGTATCCTTGAAGAAGGCTGGGAAATGGCTGAAACATGGTAACAACAAAAAGGAAAAAAAAAAAATCAAACAACTCTGCCTGTAGCATCTGTTATCAGTCTGATCAGTCATTCAGTTTGTGTACTGATTTTATTTTGTAAGTTAGCAAGTAGTTCTTTAGTGGGTGACATTGCAAGTTGAACCCAATCCTTTAGTTAGAGAAGGAGCAAATTTTGAAGTCAGTTGTACTTTTAAACTGGTTGCCAACCAAGGCTAAAGAGCCCAGTCTACTCTGCTGTTTACTCATAACTGAAAGAAGAGATGGATTCATGCCTTTCTCAAGGGTATTAATCTGAAAGTGAATGCAAACTGTCTTGGCTGGAATTTGAACTAAGTAAAAAAAAAAAAAAAAGTGTAATGTTGGCAAAATTATCTACATTGAAGAAAGTAACATTCTCAAAAGTCTATATCAGCATTAAGATCATTTGATCTTTTATAGCAACATGTATATGAAATAGATGTATATTTAATGTGGATGTATATTAACCCCATTTCCCCAAATGTGCACTATACTGAATAACTATCTTGATTGATAGATGAAAAATCATTTTAACTTAATAATTGGAATTTTTGATTGTCAGTTTTAAGATATTTTGCTGAGAGGCTTTGTTAATAAACAAAAGTAGCAAAATTTGGTCTTTTAAAAAATGAATAATTAGTAGGTTAATTGCTTACAACCATATTATCTTGAAACATCAGTTTTTGTATGTTCGCTGAAGTTAAGCAACATTGGGCCTGGTCTGTATCTAAATGGGTGACCACTTGGGAATATCAGATGCTGTAAACTTGGATGTGTGGATGGTGTAATGGTTAATAGCTCAGAATTGGAAATCGAGGAACTGAGTTCCAATTCCCGTTGTGTTCATTGTATTAACTCACATGCAATTACCCTTAGTCAAGCATATAATTGTATTTTACCTATCTTGTTTAAAGTTTGCAAAACTACATAGAATTGTTTTTCCACCTTTCATTAAGATCTTAAATAGTGTTAGCATTCAGCAATGGATAGCTCAAGGAAAAAATCTAAACTTATTTATAACTGGAACTTTGTGTGTGTGTATCCGTTACCTATAGACTCCGAAATGGCTGAACCGATTTTCTTTAAAATTTACCCAGTTGTAAGATAAGTGTCTGCGAGTGTTCTTAGCTAGATTTTTTTTGTCTAGGTACCCCCAATAAATATCGATAATAGAAAAAATCTGGTTATAGAAGACGTGGTCCAATTTTAATCAAATTTGATACACACATAGACAAAGACATAAGAAACGATATTCAGAGGTTTCAAGGTTGCAGTTCTTACAATAGTGCAGAAAATCAATTTTATATATATGTGAGGCAAGAAGTTTGTGTGTCTGTTTGTCTGTATGTCTTTTATACAAATCCACAATTTTTACCCGATTCTCACCAAACTTCTACACAAATATTTTTTAGGCTAAGTCTGAGCTCCAGGACCATGGATTAGTTTTAAAGCTTTCATTACACCTGAGCAATGCTGGGCTATACTGCTAGTAATTAAATAAAACTACTATGAATGGCTGTGTTGTAATGTAATGGATATCACCTTGGAATAAGAAATTTGAGGAGTTTGAATTACTGTCGGGTTTGTTGCGTGAAAACTCTTGAAAAAGGTTTGAAGCCACCTCTTTTCCTCCCAGTTATGGATTAAATAGCAGAGCAGACTGGGTCCTGTAGTCTTGGTTGACAACTAGTTTACCACAGAAAGAAATGGAAATTCTACTGCTTAGTCACTCGTGAATTCATGAATCGAAAAATCTGATCGCCTGGGTGTGGCACTTAATTGACTGACTATGAATTTTAGTCTAGTCAGTTCTCTCTTTGATGAATGTGAGATCCAAGTACTTCAAAAGATGTTTCAGAATGGGGAGAAATTGGGAATAGCAAAACAAAAAATGAACATTTTTAATCATTTTTAAGTAGACAAATCTTAGAACATTCTAATGAAGTTATATGTAAATGTTGTTTCATCCCAGGGTCTCATACCATTCTTCCGGCATCCAAAGTCTTGAAGCTTTGCCAATAAAATATTTTGCCAGATCAACTTCTAATTCAGTAATCCACATGCTATTTGCTAATTAACTATCTAGTTTATACTCATTATTCTTACCATTTATTTTTTTTGAAAAAATGTCTGCATAGCATTCTTTTCATGTCAATTGTCATTAGCTGAACTAACTAAAACGTATTGAAGGTGCAAGGTGGCCTAATAGTCCAAGAGTACAAAAATAGAATTGGCAAGTGCAGTTCCAATTCTCAGAAGTATAATATCTATATCTTGTACTGAAATGAATTTAATTTGTACTCTTCCAGGTTCAATTATTGAAGATATTTTTGTATTTTTGTTTGTTAGTTTCTCTGATAGTTATAGTCTCAATGAAAATTTTAAATTCAGCATCAATTGCCATCTTCTATCTACTTGATTCATCTCCTGTATCTTGTTTATTCTCTCACAATGTCATTCCTGTCTTGCTTGGTGTTAAATGATTACATAAAAAAAACCAAAAAAAAAAACCTTATTCTTTAAAAAATACTTTGAATATAACCAATTTTGTTAGTGATGATACTTTTAGGTACCTCCGCTCATTTCTGATACCTGAATTTAAATTGAAATTTTAAAAATAAGTAAGTTTTTTTTTAAGATTTAAAATTAGCTTTAATTGAAAGCCAAGAGATTAAATTTAGTAATTTCACTAAGCAAAATACACTGGTGTATTCTAAACTGAAATTATATTGATTGGAATCAAAAATTTTTCTGATTTTAAAAAAAAATTCTGTTTTTTCACCATTTTTAATTGATAGACACATTTTGTAAACAGTAGCCAAATTTCAGTTTTAAAATTCGTGCAAAAAATAAAATATACCTTGCTAATACATTAGTTAAGTCAGTTTCTAAAATTTAAACTTATCTTAATATGATTTCAAATAAGTAGTACTTGCTTACTGCCTGAAATGTATGGTAAAAGCTTTTTTTAACTATCATAGTCCTTCTATATCAGTGTTATTGGAGGTGACAAATGATTTAATGACATCCAGAAGCTGTCAAAAAAAAAAAAAGTATGATGACCAAACACATTTCTGATAAACTTAGATTTTAGAGGGTTTGTTTAATGACTTTTATGGCTTTGTGCAATGGTCATTATTTCAGTCAGTCAATTAAATGCCATAACTGATACACGCTTCAGTGATCATGTCTCTTTTGAGACATGACTGACTGAGCAGAAGATTATCCTGCAGTAGTTTGCCATTGCTTTCTGTGGTAGACTGGTTGCCAGGCAAGACTATAGAACCCAATCTATCCTATTATTTAACCCATAACTGGAGGGAAGAGACAGATTAATACCTTTCCCAAGGCTATTTGTGCATAAGTGAATGCAAGGAATTCAACTGGAATTTGAACTGGGCTCCCCGATTTCTTGTTCCGAGCCGATATCCACTGCATCACAACGCCTTAGTTTATCACAAGGCCACTTAATATGAGGCACCCAATAAGGTTTGAACTTGCTACTCAAGAGTAATGGTCAAATAGGCAATTGTGCTAACCGTTACCTAATGCTGAGGCATCCAACATTTTTGTGCATCATCTTCATGTATCTTAGTGTATTTTCTGTGCCTTGTACTCTATTTATAGATAAACACACCTGAATGCCTACTCTTGTAACATGGTACACTAAATCCTCTTGATACCTGCTTGTACGTGATGACCTGAATAAATGAAGTTCACATGGTTCCTTAACAACTCCCAATCTCCATTTACTATACCATGTTGGCTTTATCAGGAGAAAAAAAAATCTTGTTATTTATGGAGTGCTTACTATCTTTTTGAGGCGTGTTCATTTGTTTTGGCACTGACCAAGAGACAGGGTTGGATGCATCTGATAGCAAACAGTTCCTGTTAATTAAGGTTTAAATATCTTTCCTCTCCCCCAGCTTTTTTTTTTTTTTTTTTTTTTTTACCAGGCTTAAATTAAACCTTTACCAGATTGAGATCCATTGAGTCACAGCTGTTGTTCCTTTTTTTATCTATATAGCACTTGCGGCTCCCAAAATCCTGCATCTGTCTGAATGGGTTGAACTAGCCCCCCCCCCCCATCAGTTTGGGATGTAATATTGGTACCAGTTGCCATTGTTTTCTTTTACATTTTAAATTAATTCTAAATTATAATTCTCTTTCATATATATATATATATATATATATAAATAAAGGAAAACTCAACACGTCATTCCAAGTGGTTATAAACTATAGTTCAATTCTATGAGCTAATTAGCTCATTTCATCAGACCTTACAATATTCCTTCCATTTAGTACAAAAAATTTTGCCGGAATAAATGGAAGGAATATTGTAAGGTCTGATGAAATGAGCTAATTAGCTCATAGAATTGAACTATAGTTTATAACCACTTGGAATGACGTGTTGAGTTTCCCTTTGTTTTGGATAACATCCATTGAGCTCTCTATACAGATATAACACTTAATATTTTATATGAAGTTAATCTAGTTGGATTATCCTCACCGTTTATGAACTGGACATATATATATATATATATATATATATTACATTTTGTTTTGAAATTGAAAGAATGATAGTAATAAACGTTTTATTGAAAAAAAAATTAAATAAAACACCACTTAGTATTTGTCTATATTTCTGAGATGAGGTAGTATTTACATTATTTGGACAATTGTCCTCATCTTTGTTGCTAACAAAGATGAGGACAATAGTCTGAATAATGTAAATACTGTAAAACACCACTTCCCTTTATTTTTGGAATTCTTTCTTTGTTCTTTTACATACGAGGTAATAAGATATTAAAAAAAGTAGGTAAAGAAAGAGGGAAGAAAAGATGAGAAATTAAGAAGAGGAAAAGGGAAAGATACAAAAGAAATAGAAAGTGAAGAAGAAAATAAGTGAAAAAAATATAGAGAGGAAAGAGCCAATGGAAACAGCTAAGAGAAATTTTAAATTTTGACCGGAAGTGAATTACAGACAGATATTGACATTGGTTACATGGTGTATGAGCTCAAATCTTTTGGCATAAAAAAAAATGAAATTATATACACAAACTGAAGAATTATTCATTTTCTATTCCTTCTGTATCTTTTCTTATTCCTTCTGTATCTTTTCTTATTCCTTCTGTATCTTTTCTTATTCCCTTCTGTATCTTTTCTTATTCCTTCTGTATCTTTTCTTATTCCTTCTGTATCTTTTCTTATTCTTTCTGTATCTTTTCTCTATTCTTTTTCTGTATCTTTTTCTTATTTTTCTCTGTATCTTTTTCTTATTCTTTCTGTATCTTTTCTTATTCTTTCTGTATCTTTTTTCTTATTCTTTCGTATCTTTTCTTATTCTTTCTGTATCTTTTCTTATTCTTTTTCTGTATCTTTTCTTATTCTTTCTGTATCTTTTCTTATTCTTTCTGTATCTTTTCTTATTCTTTCTCTGTATCTTTTCTTATTCTTTCTGTATCTTTTCTTATTCTTTCTGTATCTTTTCTTATTCTTTCTGTATCTTTTCTTATTCTTTCTGTATCTTTTCTCTTATTCTTTCTGTATCTTTTCTTATTCTTTCTGTATCTTTTCTTATTCTTTCTGTATCTTTTCTTATTCTTTCTGTATCTTTTCTTATTCTTTCTTGTATCTTTTCTTATTCTTTCTGTATCTTTTTCTTATTCTTTTTCTGTATCTTTTCTTATTCTTTCTGTATCTTTTCTTATTCTTTCTGTATCTTTTTCTTATTCTTTCTGTATCTTTTCTTATTCTTTTCTTGTATCTTTTCTTATTCTTTTTCTGTATCTTTTCTTTCTTTCTGTATCTTTTCTTATTCTTTCTATCTTTTCTTATTCTTTCGTATCTTTTCTTATTCTCTCTTTCTGTATCTTTTCTTATTCTTTTCTGTATCTTTTCTTTCTTATTCTTTCTTGTATCTTTTCTTATTCTTTCTGTATCTTTTCTTATTCTTTCTTGTATCTTTTCTTATTCTTTCTGTATCTTTTCTTATTCTTTCTGTATCTTTTCTTATTCTTTCTGTATCTTTTCTTTATTCTTTCTGTATCTTTTCTTATTCTTTCTGTATCTTTTCTTATTCTTTCTGTATCTTTTCTTATTCTTTCTGTATCTTCTTATTCTTTCTGTATCTTTTCTTATTCTTTCTGTATCTTTTCTTATTCTTTCTGTATCTTTTCTTATTCTTTCTGTATCTTTTTCTTATTCTTTCTGTATCTTTCTTTATTCTTTCTTGTATCTTTTCTTATTCTTTCTGTGTCTTTCATTCTTTCTATCTTTTCTTATTCTTTCTGCATTCTTTCTTATTCTTTCTGTATCTTTCTTTATTCTTTTCTGTATCTTTTCTTATTCTTTCTTGTATCTTTTTTCTTATTCTTTCATGTATCTTTTCTTATTCTTTCTGTATCTTTCATTCTTTCTGTATCTTTTCTTATTCTTTCTGTATCTTTTCTTATTCTTTCTGTATCTTTTCTTATTCTTTTTCTGTATCTTTTCTTATTCTTTCTGTATCTTTTTTCTTATTCTTTCTGTATCTTTTTTCTTATTCTTTCTGTATCTTTTCTTATTCTTTCTATCTTTTCTTAATTCTTTCTGTATCTTTTCTTATTCTTTCTCTGTATCTTTTCTTATTCTTTCTGTATCTTTTCTTATTCTTTCTGTATCTTTTCTTATTCTTTCTGTATCTTTTCTTATTCTTTCTGTATCTTTTCTTATTCTTTCTGTATCTTTTCTTATTCTTTCTGTATCTTTTTCTTATTCTTTCTGTATCTTTTTCTTATTCTTTCTGTATCTTTTCTTATTCTTTCTGTATCTTTTCTTATTCTTTCTCTGTATCTTTTCTTATTCTTTTTCTGTATCTTTTCTTATTCTTTTCTGTA
Source organism: Ascarosepion bandense (assembly GCA_037127315.1). Classification (NCBI taxonomy): domain Eukaryota; kingdom Metazoa; phylum Mollusca; class Cephalopoda; order Sepiida; family Sepiidae; genus Ascarosepion; species Ascarosepion bandense. The sequence goes on from JBBBDQ010001566.1 coordinate 1,798,207, forward strand.
TCTTTTCTTATTCTTTCTTGTATCTTTTCTTATTCTTTTCTTGTATCTTTTCTTATTCTTTCATTCTTCTTTATTCTTTCTGTATCTTTTCTTATTCTTTCTGTATCTTTTCTTATTCTTTCGTATCTTTTCTTATTCTTTCTGTATCTTTTTTCTATTCTTTCTGTATCTTTTCTTATTCTTTCTGTATCTTTTCTTATTCTTCTGTATCTTTTCTTATTCTTTCTGTATCTTTTTTCTTATTCTTTCTGTATCTTTTCTTATTCTTTCTGTATCTTTTCTTATTCTTTCTGTATCTTTTTCTTATTCTTTCTGTATCTTTTCTTATTCTTTCTTGTATCTTTTCTTATTCTTTCTCTGTATCTTTTCTTATTCTTTCTGTATCTTTTCTTATTCTTTCCTGTATCTTTTTCTTTATTCTTTCTGTATCTTTTCTTATTCTTTCTTGTATCTTTCTTATTCTTTCTGTATCTTTTCTTATTCTTCTGTATCTTTTCTTATTCTTTCTGTATCTTTTCTTATTCTTTCTTGTATCTTTTCTTTCGTATCTTTTCTTATTCTTTCTGTATCTTTTCTTATTCTTTCTGTATCTTTTCTTATTCTTTCTTGTATCTTTTTCTTATTCTTTCTTGTATCTTTTCTTATTCTTTCTTGTATCTTTTCTTATTCTTTCTGTATCTTTTCTTATTCTTTCTGTATCTTTTTCATTCTTTCTATCTTCATTCTCCTTCTGTATCTTTTCTTATTCTTCTGCATTTCTTTTCTTTATTTGGGTATCTTCTTATTCTTTCTGTATCTTTTCTTATTCTTTCTGTATCTTTTTCTTATTCTTTCTGTATCTTTTCATTCTTTCTGTATCTTTTTCTTATTCTTTCTATCTTTTCTTATTCTTTCTGTATCTTTTCTTATTCTTTCTTGTATCTTTTTCTGTTTCTGTATCTTTTCTTATTCTTTCTGTATCTTTCTTATTCTTTCTGTATCTTTTCTTATTCTTTCTTGTATCTTCTTACTCTTTCTGTATCTTCTTATTCTTTTTCTGTATCTTTTCTTATTCTTTCTGTATCTTTTTCTTATTCTTTCTGTATCTTTTCTTATTCTTTCGTATCTTTTCTTATTCTTCTGTATCTTTTCTTATTCTTTCTGTATCTTTTTCTTATTCTTCTGTATCTTTTCTTATTCTTTCTGTATCTTTTCTTATTCTTCTGTATCTTTTCTTATTCTTTCTGTATCTTTTTCTTATTCTTTCTGTATCTTTTCTTATTCTTTTTTCTCTGTATCTTTTCTGTCTTTCTGTATCTTTTCTTATTCTTTTCTGTATCTTTTCTTATTCTTTCTGGTATCTTTTTTTCTTATTCTTTCTGTATCTTTTCTTATTCTTTCTGTATCTTTTTCTTATTCTTTCTGTATCTTTTCTTATTCTTTCTGTATCTTTTCTTATTCTTTTGTATCTTTTCTTATTCTCTTTCTGTATCTTTTCTATTCTTTCTGTATCTTTTCTTATTCTTTCTGTATCTTTTCTTATTCTTTCTGTATCTTTTCTTATTCTTCTGTATCTTTTCTTATTCTTTCTTGTATCTTTTCTTATTCTTTTTCTGTATCTTTTCTTATTCTTTTCTGTATCTTTTCTTATTCTTTCTGTATCTTTTCTTATTCTTTCTGTATCTTTTTCTTATCTTTCTGTATCTTTTCTTATTCTTTCATGTATCTTTTCTTATTCTTTCTGTATCTTTTCTTATTCTTTCTGTATCTTTTCTTATTCTTTCTCTGTATCTTTTCTTATTCTTTCGTATCTTTCTTATTCTTTCTGTATCTTTTCTTATTCTTCTGTATCTTTTCTTATTCTTTCTGTATCTTTTCTTATTCTTTCTTGTATCTTTTTCTTATTCTTTCTTGTATCTTCTTATTCTTCTGTATCTTTTCTTATTCTTTCTGTATCTTTTCTTATTCTTTCTGTATCTTTTCTTATTCTTTCTGTATCTTTTTTCTTATTCTTTCTGTATCTTTTTCTTATTCTTTCTGTATCTTTTCTTATTCTTTCTGTATCTTTTCTTATTCTCTTTCTTGTATCTTTTCTTATTCTTTCTTGTATCTTTTCTTATTCTAGAAGGAGAATTCTTTAAAAAAAAAATATATACTAAAAGATTTGAGCCCAGACACTGTGACTGATGTCAATATTTGTCTGCAATTCTTTGGGCCAAAATTTAAAATTTCTCTCTTAGCAGTTTTCATTGGCTCTTTCCTCTCTATATTTTTTTCACTTATTTTTTTCTTCACTTTCTATTTCTTTTGTATCTTTCCCTTTTCCTCTTTCTTTTCCTTTTCTTGATTTCTTGTCTTATTTTCTGATCTGTTCTTCCCTCTTTCTTTCCCCAGTTTTTAAATATTTTTTTTACCTTGTTAAAAAAAAAAAAAAAAAAATCCAAAAATAAAAGGTAGTGGTGTTTTAAATATTTTTCATTGCTCTATTTTTAGATTGAGCACTGTTTTAAATTAAGGTTTTGAATGTCGTAATTATTTTCTTTCTTCTTATTCATTTGGAGATATATATATATGTATATATGTGTGTGTGTGTGTGTAAGAAAGCATTCTTCTTGAAGGATTCTTTTTAACCAACAGTTCATCAGAAAAATATTTTGTCGCTGTTCAAATTTTTTTGTCAATTATTTACCAGTGTATTCTTCTGACGAAGTTTTAGTTGAAAAGGAAGAAAGCTTTCTTGCATTTAAGTATATATATATATATATATATACACACACACACACAGACATAGCTTAATTAATACTAGTTTCAGCAGAGTTAGTTCTGTTACCATTGCTATTGTTATTACTATAGTTAATATTATATATATAGTATTAGGAAATGCAGTTAATCTTTTACTGCCTGAAAAAATCATGTTGATATTCCTAATATATTTGTATGTGTACAATATCTGTGTTTATCTATGAAATTGCTTGCTGTGACTTTTAATATCTGAAATTGGTATAAATATTCAAAGGTTTTAATGACTCCATTTTCTTAATAGTCACCTTAAGTAAACATAGCATGAATCGCTGACGGGAAATAAAAATGAAATTTTATTTAAAATTTTGAACGTGTTAGAAAGGATTTAAAAAATAACAAAAAAAATTTGATCTTTCCACTTAATAATAGTAGCATAAACATTTTGATAAAACTTTGTTTTTAGTTTAAGTCCTTGTAACATCATATGTTTTTTTTTTTTTTTTTTTGCAATTGAGTGGAGGTACCTAAATTCGTAGTTTCTTTTCTTTTTTTTTTTTTTTTTTTTTGACTACAACCTCCATCTCATAGGTAATCAAAAATAACAAATCTGATTTTCTATAAAAAAAATTACTTGTATAATTTGTTTTTTGGTGTATGGTTGAAAGAAGTATGCACATTTTCTTTTTAATTTCAAATGTTTGTTTTTACTTTTTGTAAGCGGGGAGGAAATATAGATGTTGAATCAAGTATAATATTTTTACAAATGAGTTTCTAAAAATCTGTGAGCATCTTTAATCTGGGTGACAGACATTTTGGTTCCACTCTGGAAGTGTTGATTAAACGAATGTTTACACTGACCAGGAGGATAAAAGCAAGACAGGAGCTTGTCAATCTAAATTCCATTTGTCAGATCTTGCTTTGATGATTGCGGGATGTCACTGTCTTTTGTTTAATCACACAATTCGATGTAAATCAGGCGCCATGCATTAGACCTAAAGAGTTCAATAATGTCAAATAGGTCATTCTACCTAACTTGTGAATCTTCAGTGGCATATTTTTGGGTTATAAAAGGAATCAGATCAGAAGGGACAAATTTTATTGGCTGATTTTTAATCGACCATCCATGGGCGAGTAAAGCAATAAACTCTAATTGCCCAATTAAGTGACAGTCGATAGGCAAGTATAATTTATTATTATCCAGAATTGGAAATGATAATAATTTGCTTCCTTTTCTTTTGGAATGATCTCTAAGACCTGCTACTGATCTTCTTCACATTTTAATATAATCTTGTGATATCCTCTTCCCTATTTAATTTCCCTTGTAATTATCTATCAATCTGTACCTATTAATGATCCATTCTGTTTACAATTGTGAAAAGATCTGATAGTCATAAATATATTTGTATAAGGATGACTATGCATTCAATATTTACTATATTGACAATAAGGATTAGGAAGCTCATTGTTTAGAACAGATTAATATTTTAGTATTCGATGAAATGATGATTGTTGTGGAACAGAAGCTCTTTTTGATTCTTGAATTTCAAATCAGAATAAGATTTAATGAAGCTTTAGTATAAATTGTTATATCAAGTGATTTTAATTGATTTACTTTATCCTGCGTAACAATATTAGATACATTAAAAGACTAGTTCACTTTCACTGTCGGCAATAATTCAGTGCCATTAAAAAAAAAAAAAAATGGCATTATTTAAATTTTTAAAAAATTTTACTAAGAAATTTCCATTTTTACTTCATCAGAAAATCCACTGCATAAAGATGTTGTGCTGGAGGAATATTGTTGTTGAGGAATATCCTGTCCTACCCAGGAATGAGTATGGTCCGGGTTATAAAAGACCTAGATGATAACGAACTACAGAGAGCACTCGAGAGAGATTGAGTGTGTTCGTGACTATACGAGAGTCTTCATTACATGGGAGTGATCGAGATTATTCGTTATTATACCAGAGTCGACAGCCATCGGCCTTAGACGAGAGTTAGATGGAAGCCTACTTCTCAAGACGGACGCATACGTCCTATACAGAGACATTGCCTTCTTAATTGTTACTCGTGTTAACTGTTCGTTGGGTGTACTTGTATTTGGTTTATTGTACTGAGGTATAATAAATCTCTATTTATATATCCTCAGTGTTAAGAGTTATTTCTTGCACTATTCTTTCTCTGTTTATCCCCTCCTGGGATACAACAGATGTATAATAAATGTTTAATATTTAGGAGTTCTGCATACAATAGAATATATTTAAGATATTCTATGTTTGGTATGGTTTGGTTTGCAGTAGATATCCGCATGGGATGAAAAATCAAAATGAGCCAAGTTTGAATTTCAGTCGAATTAGTTTCATTCACTTATGCACAAATACCCTTCTGAAAGGTATGAATCGATCTCTTCTTCATCCAGCTATGGGTTAAATAGCTGGACAGATTTGGTTCTATAGCCTTGGTTGGCAACCAGTCTACTGCAGAAAGTAATGGCAACCTATTGCAGGAAAATCTTGTACCATGTCTTAAAAGAGATATGATCGCCCAAGTGTGTATTATGGATGGCACTTAACTGACTGATATTTATGGGGATTAAATGGCAATGTAATGTTAATGTAAAGGGCAGTATATATAAACAGTGTGGGCATAGGTATCAACACTGGATGGTGATAGTCTGTGCTATGCTTAAATGCAATTGTCAGTTCACATGTTTTTTTTCTTCACTCTCTCTCTCCCTCTCACCTTGGGTAAAATATTCTGAATGCAAAAAGTTTGAAAATAAATTCTTTTTGTTTTTATTTATCTAGCATAACATTCTAGCGTAAAATTCTATTTCTATTGGAATAGTCCATTGTTTAGAAGGCTTACAGCCATATCATGTTGAATACACCAGTTCTCGCTTGATCACCAAAGTTAAGCAATATTGAGCCTGCTCAATACTTAGATGGATGACCACTTGGGAATACCAGGTGCTGTAAGCGTTTAGTGACGGATGTGCGTTGTGGTGCAGTGGATATAGGCTCGGAAAGAGAAATCGGTGAGCTGAGTTCGAATGCCAGTTAAATACCCTGCATTCACTTGAACACTGGTACCCTTTGGAAAGGTATTAATCCATTCCCTCCAGTTATGGGTTAAATAACAGGGTAGGACTTGGGGACCCTGCCCTTAAAAACAAATCCCAATGAATCTTGGTACTCGAAAAGAATTACTAGACACAAAACTTATATAAAAACAACAATAAATTGTTAAAAGAAAAAGGTATTACCAGCAATAAATAAAATTTAGTTGGCAATAAATGACCCGTTGAGGTTGATATGTCATAAAACAACCAACCAACCATTGTTTAGAGATGTGCAATTTGTTCATCTTTGCAAAATTCTTAGACTAGCTCACTTTTCAAATCTGAGCAAATGACAAAACAGAATTTTAATTTTTTAAAAATATTTTAGTTGGGCTGGAAACTTTTAGCATTTTCTTTTGCATATATACATGGATGGTTAAAAAAATTTTACACAATAATCAGAAGAAAATCACAAAAGATGAATATATGTGGAAAATTTTTATCATCTCCAGATAGGATTGAAAAAATGTACTGAAAGATGAGATTACTAAAAATGTTTTTTGTGGATTATTTAATAAGTTAAAGATAGTAAAATAATATTGAAATATAACTGAAGTTAGAAAATGAAAAGTTTATCAAGGCTGATAAACTTTTGATGCTTTTTGCTTCTGTTTTCATTAGTTCTCCCACTTGAGACATTCACATCGTTTTTTTTTCCCCAACTGAATGATTTTATAATGATTTAAGGAGACCAGAAGGGAACAGGGTGTGTCCTGTGTGGAAAAAATAAATCAAGTTTTCTGCCCCTAAACCTTCAATTAATCCCTTTAGAAAAAATCAAGGGCTTAAAGATAAGATTGGCTAAATTTATAAAGTGTTACCTAAAAGTTTGGAACTTGAAGTTCAAAATTGCTTTCATGAAAGAAACAGATAACATTGATAGAGAATAAAGTACTTGGTTTTCTGTTGGTGTCATTTTGAGATGTGTTTAAAATGCCTGGAAAACAATGAAAATGTGTTGTAACTTAATCCTTTAACTGCTGATGACAAGAATTTCTGTCATTGTAATTCTAGGCTTCAAATGTGATGGAAATTTCTGCTGCATCTAATAGGTTAGCTAGGTGTATAATAAAACTGATCAAGCAGTTCAAATTACCCAAACTTTTGGGCCTTTGGAGTAGGAGCTCATAGATAAATCTATCTTTCATATCTGTTTCTGATTTTGAGATTTTTAAACCAGTTAATTTCTTTCTTTGTGCTTTTGTTCTTCCCAGCAGTTTCTTTTGCGGAATGTCTTTTAAGTTGTCAATATTGTAACCAATCAGAAGAACAACAACGACAAAAAAAAAAAAAAATCAACCCCCCCCCCAACAAAAAAAATCAACCCCCCCCCCCAACAAAAAAAAAAATCAACTTCCCCCACCCAAAAAAACTCCCCCAACAAAAAAAGAACCCCCCACCAAAAAAGACCCCCCCCAAAAAATCACCCCCTCACAAAAAAATCAACTTCACCTACCCCCCCAAAAATCAGATCATTTGAATAGAAAGACGGTTAAAATTTTAAACAAGAATTTTGTTGTTCTTTAAGAAACATGATCTAGTGGTGCCGTTTTACTTTTTTCACAGTCCTGGGTATGACAAACTGCATCCGACAGCAAGGACTCTGATTGGGATGTTGTGTGGAACATGGAACCATCTCTTAATTGCTGTTGTTCTGAGGTCCACCCTGACCCTGTGTAGTAGCACCTGTTAGGGTTCCAGCTATGGGCAAAACCCCTAAACTGGGGTCAAAACCCTGAAAGTATGGAATAGTTTGTAAATCTTGACTAAAAATGTTAGTGATAACTTCTACAATACTAAATACTGGGAGGATTTCAACATGCATCAGCGTGTTGCCAAAAAATTCCAGAATAAATAAAATTTGGATTTGTCTTGAAAACAAATTAAATTTGCTTTGGATAGAAATTTTGTTTAGGAATATAAGGATATAAAATTTCTGTTGCAATATCACTTAGAAGGTACTTAAATTATGCAAGGCTTTAGATACCTTTTTGTTCACTGCCAACATCTGTTTGCTACAATTTTGACATAAATAATGTGCATTATTAAATCTTTTTCACATTTTTCATTTTAGTATCTTTTCTCCTGCTTCAGTAAATGCCTAACTTTCCTGTGATTTGGAATCCTAGGGACATAAATTTTTCACTGTGGCATATCTGCTTTTGTGGGGGATAATGTTATTGTTAGCCCCCTGTCACCTTGAATATATTTTTAAGGGTATTTTTGTTACATTCTTTTATTAGCTGAGTCCCTTCAGAATGTGGTTGATGGTTCTCCACATCTTCCTGTCATTTATAGCTCTTAGTTAATTTTTTGTAATTTTACTGTCTCTTCTAATCTGTTCTTTCAACCAATTTACACAAACTTGTTAGTGAGGTTATGTACTGCTTTTCTCTGTTCTCCTTGCCTTCAATATGCCATGTCAGTGTCAGATTTTCTAAGCCCTCTTTCCTCATTATGTGCCCTAGAAATTTCAGCCATCTCTTTCTGATGTTAATTATAACCATCCTTGCTTCCGTTTTTCTCTAAAAACTTGTTCATCTGGCATCAAGGCCTCTGATTGGAAGGTTGTGAGGGGTATGGAACTACCTCTTAATTTCTGTTGTTCCCAGGTCCACTCTGACCTGGAGTGGGAGCACCTGTTAGGGTCCCAGCTATGGGCAAATAGTAACCCCCAAATTGGGGTCAAAACACTATGAAAATATAAAAATACTTTTGTAGAAATATATACATAATATAGACTTTTACAGAAAAATATACAATTTTGAATGAAAAATATTACCAACAATACATTTTTGAAGGAAAAAATTAATTACCTGCAATACATTGTTGAATACAAAACTAGAAGACATCTTCAGTTTTATGAAATATTGCGAAAAAATAAAACAATTTTCATCAAAATCTCACCAAGTAACTGAACATTAAAAAGAACACCTTAAAATTCCACCTTTTTAGCAGAGGTTGATATGCTGTTAAACAAAACTTAAATTCAAAACTTGTGATCTGTTACATGTTTAGTTCATGGTATTCTCAGCATCTTTTTGTAGAACATTTCTATTGCTTCAAGTTTCTTCCTCTGTGATAATTTTTTCAACATTCATTTCTTTATCAAATCACAAAATGAAAGTTTACATTTACGTGTAACATGGCAGTAATGATGAAGCCAGCAGTTTGAACAATGTAAATAATACCTCATCTCAAAAGTACAGACAAAAAAAAAAAGAAAAAATGAAAATTATCTTGAGTGGCAACTCTTCTAGATCTTTTGCATTAATGTGGGTGTTCCCTAGAGCTCTATCCTTGGGCCTACGTTGTTTCTAATTTTTATAAATGACCTTCCTGATATCATCAATGCTCAGTTTTGTTTCTATGCTGATGGTACAACTATTTATTCTTGTCTGAATCAGTCTGATTGATTTGATATGGTCAAATTGGTGGTTGATGTCAAAAACTACCTTCAGTCTGATGTTAACCGAGGCAAAAGATGACTTGTCAATTTTAATGTCTCCAAAATTAAACTTCTCTATTAATCATTTGATAGACTTCTTTCTGTCTCCTATAAGCATGGCTGATGCTAGCTACTAGGAGAGTGACTCATTGAGCCTTGTTCGGCTGATTTTCTTTGTTGGCATGAAATGGAAAGACAAGGTTGAATCAATTACAAGGTCAGCTGCTAAGAAAATTGGTTCTCTGCATAATTTTTTTTTTTTTTTAATCGTATCACCCCGAGCAAGGCGGTAACGCCACTGATATGCAGGGGGCTACGTAATAGTGAAAAGATTAGAAGAGAGAAAGCCGGAAACCACATCCTAAACAGGGAACAAGGGATGAGCCTCTTAACCTGTTCAATAGACGTGGGTGGAGGTGAACCGGGCGATAGAGAGATCTATCTACTCCAATTGAAAAAAAAAAAAAAAGGAACCAAAGTGAGAAAATTAGAAAAGAGAAAGTCAGAGAAACCACATCCCAAACAGGGAACAAGGGATGAGCCTCTTAACCTGTTCAATCCAGGCAATTTTTCTCACCTGACTCTCTTATATCTGTAAGCCATAAGTTTACCATTTGTCCATGCTTTGAATATTGCTTCTGCATATGATCTGAAACTCCTGCTCTATATCTAGAGATCCTTGATAAAATCCAAAAAATCAGTAATACTATTGGTCCTGATCTGGCATCCCAGCTTCAGCCACTTTTCCTCTGCCATAATGTTGCCTCCCTGTGTCTTTTCTATAAATAGTTTCATGTAATTGTTCTGATGAACTTTCCTCTATGGTACCTAGACTTTATGAATTTAGGTGCAGTACTTAAATTGTCAGCTGAGGCTCATCAATTTACAGTTGAAATGGCAAGGTTTAATCGTAGGTTTTAGGCTAATAGTTTCTTCTATCACACATTCAAATTGAGGAATCTTTTTCCAGCTTGTTTCCCAGTCAACTTTGATCTTCAAAAATTTAAATGCAAAGTCTATTGTTATGTTAATTCTTATTTTTTTTTAGTATATTTCTCTCATATTCTCTAACACTCAGCACCCCCCACCACATCTTAGTGACTATTGCATTGCTTGTAGTGAAATGATTTTTAAAAAAATTGTCATATAGAGGGACTTAATATTACATAGTATTTCAATACTCTCTTCTTCGTTTTTAATGAAATTTTCCTATTTCCAAATACTTTGCAGCTTTTGGAAGGCATTTTGTTCTGGATTTTGGTGTCATGTTATTCTGTCCTCTGTTAAAACACTTCTGAGATATTTGAATTTTGGGTGGACCTGAAGAAGACTACCACCACCTTTAAATTTGTTGTTCATTTTTTTATTTATTTATGCAGTCTTATCGATTATTGCATAAAGTTTCAGATTCCCCCAAAAAAATTTGGAAAGATTTCAATATTTAAACAATTTTAGAGGGGGCACAGTTTCTCATATGACGTGTTTTTTTTGATGAGTTGTTGCTCTTGTTGTCTTTTTCAAGTTTTCTTCAGTTCTTACGATGGCATCTTTCTCAGAAACTCCAAGAATGGCTTTATTCAAAAATTTCGCAAAGGATTCAGTTGTTGAATATGTGCAAGCAAAAAAGTTAATTGCACAGGATCGATTTACTAAAAAGTTGTATGAAAAACTGAGCCCCTCCCCATTGTTTAAATGTTGAAATTTTTATAAATTGATAATCAACAAATTTACAGGTGGTTGTAATGTTGTGCTGGCGAGTGGTTCCAAAACGGAGGATCAATTTACTATAATGTTATATGAGAAACTGAGCACCCCCCCCCCCCCCCCAGTTGATTAAATATTGAAATTTTTCCAAATTCTTTTGGTTATTTGGAAAGTTTAGTGTATAATTGATAAAATTTCATTGAAAAAAAGTAAAGAAAATGAAAAACAACAAATTTAAAGGACCACCAGAATTTTGTACTTGTTTGCTTTTGGTATTTCCAGTTTGTTTAAAAAGCAAACTGAAATATACTTTAAAATCTCAGCCGTAATGTCAAACTATAATTGTTTTTTTTTTTCCCTTTTTTAGCTCTTGTGTATAATTCAAATTGTTCACAAGATTCTTTGCTAAAAATACTTTTTTTTTCTTTTTTTTTCTTTTTTTTTTAACAATAATGTTAGCACTGTACAAGGAAGAAACACAACTTATGCAGATATGTGTGGAAGTGGTTAACCCTAGACTTGAACATATTAAGCTTGTGATGATTGGTGAAGCCACCTTTTGAGAGTTGGTGCCACAAGGTAGTTGTTTGTAGGAAGAAGTTGCTCTATTGGAACTTGCATATCACCTCACCAAATGAATATGCTGGGAATAAGGTTGGTTCACGCTAATGTGCATGGCATAAACAGGCTTCACTGTTGCGATTAAAGTTGGAAGAACTAAATAATGTAGTTGTCCTGAACACTTCCATAGAAATAGTGATAGAGCAGGGATGAGCTTGGGAGTATCTTGCTTGTGAGATGGCATTGTAAGGTGGGAAATAATTCTTACACAGGTGATGGCAGTACTCCATTTTGACAATTTTTATCTCGTGTAATGGTAGAGGATAGCAATAGAATCCAGTACTTTCTGGCTTTTAACGCACCCTCAATTATGCAAAATTTAAAATAACATGTGAAGTTATATTTACAAAAATATTTTCAAATACTGAAGAGTAAATTTATTCAATAAAATTGCCGTTGACAGCCTCCTGATGATTGCAGAATCTCTTGCAACTCTTCTGGGTTATTTTTTTTTCCAGTTCATCTTTGGTATTACAAGAAGTTATGTTGGTCTTTTGCTGAACTGTGCCTCATGCATAATTATCAAGGGGGTTGCAGTCTGGGGAGTTAAGTGACCAGTTGTAAGGGGTGATGTAGTTACAGAAAATTGTCTGACAGGCATAACTTTTTTTTTTTTTTTTTTTGTGGTATGGTGCAGAGTTCTGTTGCCAGATATAGGGTCTTTCAGTAGCCACCCTCTTGACCTAGGACAGCACTACCGCCTCAAGATACTTGATGTAGGCCTCTGTTGAATCTCAGGCTCCATGGAAAATCATCCAACTCTTTCCAAATCCTCTGCACTGTCCTCAGATTGACACAAAAAAAATGCTCTGAAATGTGTGTGAATGCTCAGCAATACAGCATGCCATTTCCAAATTTCTGGTGAAAAGAATTTTGTCATGTCATGGTGTTACTTTTCTCACAGACAGTGCTCATCTTTTTATTTATTTATCTTATATAATCATATCGCCCCAAGCAAGGCATTTTACTGCTACTGTTTTGCAGGGGGTTACATAGGAGGAAATTTGAGAAAGAGTGACAGGTTATAGGGGGTGTCAGGAAGTGGGTAAGAGAAGGATGAGAATACTGATGAGTGGAGTAGATGGAGAAAGGAGCATGAGAGAGAGAGGATGCAGGTTAGTGAAATAAGAGATGACTATTGACTTTACATTTAAATTCTTGGAGATTGTAGCTGTCGGGGAAGCAAGTAAACGGAAGGGAATTCCACAGGTGGGAAGTTCGAGAAAAGAATCTGGTGGAGTAGAATTTGTGTTTACATTTTATTGGTTTCACAGTAAAAGGGTGGGACCTAGTTGCTAATCTTGTTGCTCAAGTATATTTATATAGAGGGGGCACAAGTGAGCTAAGTTCATCAGTGCAGAAGCTGTGAAAGTATTTGTAGAAGAGACCGAGGGAAGCCAGATTGTGCTGGTGAGAAAGTGACTGTATCTGGCTTTAGTATACTGAGCAGTCATAAAAAACAAACAATGCAGCTGTATAATGTTTAAAAAAAAAATATAAAATAGCAAAAATTTAACCATTGCACTTCCATATATACAATTTACTACACTCACAGGTACAATATTCTTACTGGTGGTGTAGTACAGATATTGTTACTAGTAATATTAGTACACATTCTTTTTAGTATTTTTTGTGTTGCAACATAAAATGTTTAAACATAAGTTAAAAAAAAATGTTATTACCTCCAGTCTAATACTCTGCCTTGAAACTAATATTTTTGTCTTTGTAATGGATTTTGGCTTGGAATGAGTATTTTGAGAGCAGGGTTCAAAATCCAGTCAAATTCATTTCATTACTTAAACCTTTGCGAGAGGTATGAATCCATCCTTTTTCTCCCCCCAGCTAAGATTTAAATAGCAGGATAGATTGGATTCTGTACCCTTGGTTAACAACCATCCTACCATGGAATGAAATGTCAAACTACTGTAGAAAAATCTTTTGCCTAGTCAGTCATGAATGACGAGAGATATGATCACCCAAGCATGTATCACTTACGGCAATTAACTGACTGACTGAATGACTTTGGCTTTATTTTATAGCTAGACTGAATTCTGAAAGAAGTGCTTTTATTTGAAACCTTTTTCTTCCTCTTAGGTGTGTTTACATGTTTATTCATATCCCCCCACATATGGAATTTTCTAAGCACATTGTTATCAACTGCAGACTAGGGAAGGCTTGATCATCCCCTTTCAAGTATGATGACAAGATACTGTTAGAGCATTTCATCACCAAGTGCCAAGGGCAATCACTTAGAATGACTCTTGTAAAGCTGGAATAAATTCTTTATTTTGTAAATATTTTAGATAATTCTTTTCTGAGAAATTTATCACATAAACAATGTATGAATTGTTCTGTAAATGTACTTTGTACCATGTTTCTTATACATAGTTTTATTAAAGACAACTGACAAGGTACTCCAGCCACTTGGGCTCCGTCCTTCCAGCTGGAGTCCAAAATGACCAAAAAAAGACCAGTTATGACCAGTTTAGACTGGTTATGAACTTATCCACCATGGTGGATAGGTAATATTTGACCAGTACCTGGGCATACATGCTCAGGTTCCCCACATTAAAGAAGGCCTTGTGTCACATCTCTCTCAAGTGGGGGAGAAGAGTAAATATAACTTGGCCCGGCAATCGGGATCAAAGTGTAGTATCTGTTCTCAGGTACTCACTTCCTGCTGACCAGTCTGGAAGCAATGACCAGCTAAGATTAGCTTTTGACCAGATTTGACAAGCTAAGACCAGCTTTGTACCCAGTTACTGCATAAGTGGGAGGCTGGGTCATCTTTGACCAATGGCCTGAGTGTATGCGCTCAGGTTCCCCATGTTAAACCTGACCATGTGTCATAACTCGCTCCAGTGGGGGAGTAGGGTAAATAGAAAGTGTAGTATCTGTTCTCAGATGCTCACTTCCTGTCCACTGGCCAGGTTGAAGCAATGACCAGCATTGACAAGCAATAGATGTGCATTGGGGTGCAGTGGATATTGGCTCGGAACGACAAATCGGGGAGCTGTGTTTGAATTCCAGTTGAATTCCTTACATTCACTTATGCACAAATAGCCTTGGGAAAGCTATTAATCTGTCTCTTCCCTTCAGTTATGGATTAAATAATAGGAAAGATTGGATTCTTTTGCCTTGGTTGGCAACAAGTCTACCACAGAAAGTAATGGCAACTGAATACGGGATAATCCTCTGTCCAGTCAGTCATGTTTCTTTCGCATGGCACCTAACTGACAAGGTACTGTGATTAAGCTTTTTATTCAATTTTTCTTGTGTTCTGGGCAAAAACTGTCCCAATGTTCTATATATATCTGAGTGCTTTCAGCTATTATGCTAGCCATTATCAAAGATGTTCCCTGCAACAGAATATGTAGATTTTACATGTGCATCTGTAATAAGAGTTTTTATTATTTACTAAACCTGGTCAGCACACTGTGGGTCTATTCATAGTTGATATGGACTATTTGCCTTTTTGTTATTAATGTTTCTGTTATTTGTAACATGTTTTACATGTGGATGAGGCTATTATAGTTTTATTTTATGGTCTCATCTATACTTTATGTCCAGAAAAGAAAACACGTGAACACAAGAAAATTAAATAAAAGCTTGATCGCAGTACTTTGTGAGACATGTATAAAAGAGAGATTGCTACCCACATACACACACATTTATCTGGTGCAAACTTGTACTTTCAGACCTAATATTTTAAAAATTCTCCTCCAGCAGCTTCTTTTCTCGTACTTCCCACCTGTGGAATTCCTTTCCATGTATTTGCTTTCTTGAGGACTATAACCTCCAAGAATTGAAATGCAAAGTTAATTCCCATCTCTTATCCACTTAACTCCAGCCATTTTCCACATCACCCCGTGTATCTTGTTCTTTTCCTTTCTCTCTACCTTCACTCATGTGTTCATATCCTTCTTATGCCCTTTTTCTTTCTACCCCCTGTAGCTGGTTCATCTTTGTCTTCACTCTTTCCTGTCTAAAACTTTAACTCTCTTGGGGTGAAACGATTAAAAAAAATTAAATTAAATGTTAGTTGAATGAACCTTTGTTCTGTTTTTTAAGTTTTCTTTTGTCTGCAGCTGTGATCACAGGTTCTATTTCAATCGGTATGTTTGATCTCTGTAGATTTGAAGCTGTAGTTCTAACCATTGAACCAAACGAAATGATGAAACTGGGTAAAATTGTATAACTGGAAGCTCCCTCACTTTTTTTTTTTTTTTTTTTTTAAGGTAGGTATAAAAGGAAATTAATATTAAGCATCAGGAAGAGACAACTGAAGTTCCTGGGACATGCAATGAGGAAGGAGGGCTTGGAGAACCTGATACTAACAGGCTAGATAGAGGGAAAAAGAGACAGGGGAAAGCAGCCAATAACATATTTGAAGGGCCTAAGTAGGTGAATGACAGGACAGGGTTTGTGAGATGGTACAGGAGAAAGCATGCTAAGAGCCACCAGGGATAGGGAGACGTGGAAGGCCATGATCACCTATGTCCTGAAAGGACAAGGCACATAGAAAAAGAATTAGATAAGTAAATGTTCTTGACTGGAACCTCAGATGTTATCCTCATCATTTTACTTGTTATATATTATCCTATCTCCTAGCAGTTGTTGTGCATCAATCAACACATGCCATTTTGCTCAGTTAGGCACAGGTTTTTTTTTCTGTTTCTTTCTGGTTATTACAAGTTTACAATTTCTGGTTATTACAAGTTTACAATTTCTGGTTATTACAAGTTTACAATTTCTGGTTATTACAAGTTTACAATTTCTGGTTATTACAAGTTTACAATTTCTGGTTATTACAAGTTTACAATTTCTGGTTATTACAAGTTTACAATTTCTGGTTATTACAAGTTTACAATTTCTGGTTATTACAAGTTTACAATTTCTGGTTATTACAAGTTTACAATTTCTGGTTATTACAAGTTTACAATTTCTGGTTATTACAAGTTTACAATTTCTGGTTATTACAAGTTTACAATTTCTGGTTATTACAAGTTTACAATTTCTGGTTATTACAAGTTTACAATTTCTGGTTATTACAAGTTTACAATTTCTGGTTATTACAAGTTTACAATTTCTGGTTATTACAAGTTTACAATTTCTGGTTATTACAAGTTTACAATTTCTGGTTATTACAAGTTTACAATTTCTGGTTATTACAAGTTTACAATTTCTGGTTATTACAAGTTTACAATTTCTGGTTATTACAAGTTTACAATTTCTGGTTATTACAAGTTTACAATTTCTGGTTATTACAAGTTTACAATTTCTGGTTATTACAAGTTTACAATTTCTGGTTATTACAAGTTTACAATTTCTGGTTATTACAAGTTTACAATTTCTGGTTATTACAAGTTTACAATTTCTGGTTATTACAAGTTTACAATTTCTGGTTATTACAAGTTTACAATTTCTGGTTATTACAAGTTTACAATTTCTGGTTATTACAAGTTTACAATTTCTGGTTATTACAAGTTTACAATTTCTGGTTATTACAAGTTTACAATTTCTGGTTATTACAAGTTTACAATTTCTGGTTATTACAAGTTTACAATTTCTGGTTATTACAAGTTTACAATTTCTGGTTATTACAAGTTTACAATTTCTGGTTATTACAAGTTTACAATTTCTGGTTATTACAAGTTTACAATTTCTGGTTATTACAAGTTTACAATTTCTGGTTATTACAAGTTTACAATTTCTGGTTATTACAAGTTTACAATTTCTGGTTATTACAAGTTTACAATTTCTGGTTATTACAAGTTTACAATTTCTGGTTATTACAAGTTTACAATTTCTGGTTATTACAAGTTTACAATTTCTGGTTATTACAAGTTTACAATTTCTGGTTATTACAAGTTTACAATTTCTGGTTATTACAAGTTTACAATTTCTGGTTATTACAAGTTTACAATTTCTGGTTATTACAAGTTTACAATTTCTGGTTATTACAAGTTTACAATTTCTGGTTATTACAAGTTTACAATTTCTGGTTATTACAAGTTTACAATTTCTGGTTATTACAAGTTTACAATTTCATATTATTACAAGTTTACAATTTCTGGTTATTACAAGTTTACAATTTCTGGTTATTACAAGTTTACAATTTCTGGTTATTACAAGTTTACAATTTCTGGTTATTACAAGTTTACAATTTCTGGTTATTACAAGTTTACAATTTCTGGTTATTACAAGTTTACAATTTCTGGTTATTACAAGTTTACAATTTCTGGTTATTACAAGTTTACAATTTCTGGTTATTACAAGTTTACAATTTCCTTCAATCCTTCATATTGCTGCTTTAAGCCCCCTACATTTTCAGAACAAAACATGAAGGCTTGTGGTCCTGGGTATGACGGTAAACTGCATCCAGCAGCAAGGCCTCTAATTGGATGGTTATGAGGAGCATAGAACCACCTCTTAATTGCTGTTGTTCCCACTTGTTAGGGTCCCAGCTATGGGCAAATAGTTAACCCCCCAAACTGGGGTCAAAACATTATGAATGTATAAAAAATACTTTTAGAGAAAAATATACATGTTTGATGGAAAAAAAAAAAAAATTACCATAACACATTTTTAAAGGAAAAAAATTATTACCACCAATACGTTTTTGAATACTGAACTAGAAGACATCTTCAGTTTTCTAAAATATAAAAAAAAATTTTTCATCAAAATCTAACTAAATCAACTTTTTCACTACAGTATAACCCAGATATAAGAGACCCGAATGTAATAGATTTTCTCTGGTCCCAAATTAGAGACTGTGGTAATGTATATAAAATAGACCAAACCCGGATATAAGAGAAACTTTTAATTTCGGTCCTGACAACTCTCTTATATCAGGGTTACACTGTATAACCAAATGTTAAAAAAAATACCTTAAAACTTTTTTTTTGGCATTAAAATTAAATAACCCACAGAAGTGTTGATATGTCCATAAACAAAACTCAAATTCATGAAGGCTTGGTTGATTCTTTGGTTGGGAAAGTGGAGTATATTTCTATATTGACTGGATAGTAAGAAAATAAAAATTTATATCCTCATTGAAGCGGCCAATATTATTGATGTTTAATCTGGTAGAATATCCAGAAAATGTCATTCTACTAAATATTTCTATGTGTGTGTCACTTAAGGATGTGGGCTATCATAGCCCTCCACAATTTCCTGTCTTTTTGTAGCTCTTAATAAATTTTATCCTTTCATTATCACTCATAATCTTTGTTCTGCCAAACATTTACACAAGCTCATTAGATAGATTATGTGCTGCTTTCCTCTGTCCCTCTTGTCTTCTCTCTTGTCAGTGTCACATTTTCTAAGCCCTCTTTTCTCAAAATGTAGTTTTAAACTTTGTTCTCTCTTTGTGAGAAGTATAAATGTCTTTTATGTTTCCCTTTTTTCTAAAACTTAGTGTTATGGGACAGACCCATTTTGGACTATAAT
The DNA here is from genome assembly GCA_037127315.1 of Ascarosepion bandense. NCBI lineage: Eukaryota > Metazoa > Mollusca > Cephalopoda > Sepiida > Sepiidae > Ascarosepion > Ascarosepion bandense. The sequence continues at coordinate 1,817,274 of JBBBDQ010001566.1, forward strand.
GAACTCTTCCTATTATTATGAATACCAGGAGAATGTGCCTCTCAAGGTAGAGTTGGGTTGAGTCACTCCAGTCTATTACTTGGCAGTCAGTAAATTAGTGAAACATATATATTAAATGGAAAACAAACACAAGAGTGTAGACTCACGACGACAAATCGGAGAGCCGAGTTTGAATTTCAGTTGAATTCCTTGCATTCACTGCAAATACCCTTGGGAAAGATATTAATCTATATCTTTCCTCCAGTTATGGGTTAAGTAATAGGAAAGATTGGGTTCTATAGCCTTGGTTGGCAACCAGTCTACCGCAGAAAGCAATAGCAACTTACTGCGAGATAATCTTCTGCCCAGTCAGTCATGTCTCGAAAGAGACATGATCGCCCAAAGCGTGTATCACGTCTGGCACTTAACTGACTGATATCAGTCAATCACCTGTTGTGAATAGAAAGCCAATTTCATTACTTTGGTAATTTTACTTGTTAAAATTGTTGTTTGGCAATATTATATTTAATAAGAGTGTGATTTTTTAAAAAAATCATTTACAGTTTAATAAATTTTGTGAATTGGTATCAATCTACAATTTCAAATTTATGTTTTTTTTTTTGTTTTTTTTTAACTGCAAGCATGCAGAACTTACCAAGAATCAAACCCACTACTGAAGAAATGGGTTGTGAAACTTGCTTGTTAATCATTGTTCCATGAAGTATTTCTCGCTGACTGCAACTTCATATGTGAAAAAAAAGGAAAAAAAAAACAAAACAAAAAAAACCGCATAATGTGAAAGATGTTAGAAAAAAGAAAATTGTTTAAAAAAAAAAAAAAGTTTGGTAATTACCAGAATTTCCAGTTCATTATATTTGTGACAGTTTGGTTCGTTTCTGTTTCATGCCTTTTAGACTTGAAATTTATGTTTGTTGATTTATTAACAGCCGTTTAACTTAGCTGATGTTGAATGAAGCACAGCTGTAGTTAAATTTTTGTCACTTGTATGCTTAGCTACAAGGGAGAATATTTGAAATACTTGCATATCTAATGAGCAGTCATTATGCAGCTTTCTTTACTGTAGACCCGTTTAATGGACAATTGAGGGAGGCACTTGTAGCTAGAGATTTCATCTTAGGGCTTGGAAATTCATCTTATGTTACCAAATGACTTCTCAAATATCAACTGTTTCATTTATCTGCATGTTCACATAAACATGACTATTTTTCTGTTATGTCCCTTTGGGATGTGGGTAATTATAGCTCTCCATAACTTCCTATACTTTATCTTACTCCTCTTCCAGTCTCTGTTACTATCCTTTTATACTTTTATGCTTCTTTTCTTGCATTTCCTGCCTGTGGAATTCCCTTCCAATTCTCGACAGCTATAATCACTAAGAATTTAAATGTAAAGTCAATAGTCATCTCCTATCTCACTAACCTGCATCCTCCCTCTCATGCTTTTTTTCTTCTTCCACTCTCATCAGTATTCTCATCCTTCTCTTGCCCACTTCCTGACACCCCCTATAACCTGTCACTTTTTCTCATAACTTTCCTCTTATGTAACCCCTGCAAAACAGTGGTAGTAAAATGCCTTGCTCGGGGCAATATGATTATAAAAAAAAAATACAAGCTCATTAGGTAGATGTTTGTTCCTGTCCCTCTTGATGTTTGTTCCTGTCCCTCTTGATGTTTGTTCCTGTCCCTCTTGATGTTTGTTCCTGTCCCTCTTGATGTTTGTTCCTGTTCCTCTTGATGTTTGTTCCTGTCCCTCTTGATGTTTGTTCCTGTCCCTCTTGATGTTTGTTCCTGTCCCTCTTGCCTACAATATGTCTTGTCAAATTCTCTAAACTCTCTTTCCTTGTGGGCTTCAACATTTTCAACAGTTTGTTTTTGATTCTATATACAAGTCTTCTTTCCTTAAAACTTCCTTGTAACTCACATGTTTCATTCATGATATCCTCAATATCCTTCTGGGTCCCGGGCATGACGGTAAACTGCATCCAGCAGCAAGTTCTCTTATTGGAAGGTTGTGAAGGGCATGGAACCACCTCTTAATTGCTGTTCTCATGCTCGTCCTGACCCAGAGTGGTAACACCTGTTTGAGTCCCAGCTATGGGCAAATAGTCAACCCCAAATTACGGTCAAAAAAACCATGAAAGCATAAAAATAGAATTTTAAAGAAAAATATACATTTTTGAAGGAAAAATATTACCAACAATACATTTTTGAAGGAAAAAAAATATTCATTAAAAACATTTTTTAATACAAAACTAGAAGACATTTTCAGTTTTCTAAAGTAAAAAAGGATAAAAACAAATTTTCATTAAAACCTGCCTAAATCAACCTTCTCACTATAACTGAACATTAAAATAAAAATAGCTTAAAACCCTACCTTTTTTTTTTTTTTTTTGGGCATTAAATAACCTACAGAGGTTGATATGCCATTAAACAAAATTCAGACTCAGCATCCTTCTGTAGAACCATAACAATGTTGCCTTGGGTCTCTTTGTCTGTAAGGAAATTTTCCAGCATTCACTGCCATATAGGAAGATTGATATTACTAACCTATTTTTTTACTTTTGATATTCCTTAATACTTTGTTTAGCTTTTGGAAGGCATTATTTGCCATTCTATTACATCTTCACATGTCTGTGTTACATTCTTTTTTATCATATCACCCCAGGCAAAATGCGACTGCCACTAGTGCACAAAGAATTATACACAGTACAGTGTACAGAGTGTGTTGAAGAAAGGATAAAAGATGGATGAAATTCAGGAAGATAAAAGATGACAGTTGATGTTGCATTTAAACTTTTGTGAGAATGTAGCTATTGGTGAAGCAAGTAAATAAAAGGGAATTCCACAGGCAGGAAGTGAGAATATTGTTTTTTAAGTCAGTTAAAAATAACTAAAATGTATAAAATGTTAAAAAAAATATACTTTAAGTTATTGTGAATGATCACTTGTCAAAAGTGCTTTTCATGCAAGATATTGAATAGCATTTTACTGGGTGGACCAGTTGAGATTGATGGTGATCAAGTCATAGTATTGTTTTAGAAAAATCGATGTTATACGTTGTGAAAGATATTCAAAATAGCCAAATCAAGTCTTGCAAATAATTTGTATCAATTTATTGATCTTTTGCAAATTTGATAACTTCCTCATTTTACTTATGAGGAAGTTAAGCATCCAAATGATCGACCCCACCCCCTCAAAAAAAAAAAGAAGCAAAACAATTTGTTTCTTATTCAAATACAATAGAAATGTTTTATTTTTAAACAAATTTTGACAGAATAAATAAAATCTACATCCAAGTTTTTTTAAATCTCTACATAAAATGTTATCGCTCTTTTGATTTTGGGAATAGCAGCTTTTTGTTACTGTTGCTAGTCATAGAGGAGTGGTTTATCCAAGTGCTCAGTGATTCATTTTCTTTATCACTTTTTGTGGCATAACAGTAACAAGACCTTTTGTCATGATATCTAGCAATCGAACACCATGCAGGGAGAAGTGGATTCATACCTTTTCAAGGTATGTCAGCTAAAATTTGCACTTTACTGATTGTATATTCCATGAAGGTTACTATTCAACTGTCTCTGGATCAGGAGCCTTATCAAACTGCTAATCAGAAACTATTTGTAAGTCAGTCAGTTAAGTGCCATACGTGATACACGCTTGGGCGATCATGTCTCGAAAGAGACTTGACTGACTGGGCAGAAGATTATCCCACAGTAGGTTGCTATTGCTTTCTGCGATAGACTGGTTGCCAACCAAGGCTAGATAACCCAATCTGTCTTGTTATTTGACCCATAACTGGAAGAAAGAGACGGATTAATACCTTTCCCAAGAGTATTTGCGCATATATGATTGTAACAAATTCAACTGGAATTCGAACTTGGCTCTCCGATTTCTTATTCTGAGTGGATATCCACTGGACCACAACACACATCCGTTATTTGTAAGAATTGAAGAATTTAACTTATTAAAAACGTCTCTCAAGAAAAGCTAACTACAGAGGTATTTTGTATATTAGCAGCCTATATTATCTCTATCTTGTAGGGTGGGGAGGAAAAGGGACCCCCCCCCCACAAAAAAAAGATTAAATGCCGTTTTTTTTTCTTGATCTTAGCAATAGAATTTGTTTCTGTTCTTTCAGCTGTGAATCCAGATGCTTTCTCTCGTTAAAGGATCACAGATGAATAAATATCAAATTTTTGAGCCCACACACATACAAAATCTATACGTGTCTCTTTGGTTGTATTTGTTTCTGATATAATTTTTCTTTTTTACGATCAGTCTTCATAGTTAAAGTCTGTTTAGACTGAAACTCAAGATCTTAATTTATCATTTTGGGTTTAAGTGTTTTACCAGCTTATAGCAATAGATGGATATGTTAAAATAGATTATCAAGAACTAAATTTGTTAAAAAAGACAAAGGTTCTCCAGATAACTCAAAATTCACCAATTTATTAAATCTATCACACTTCACGCTTATGAAACACACTTCTGGCTTCTTGCTTTCAGGTCAACTTTGATCTTTAAAAATTTAAATGCAATGTCAGTCATTATCTTCCATCTTCTTGATTGCTGTTGTTTTATTCTCCTTCCTTAATATTTTTTTTTTTTTTTCAGATTCAATAACACTTTGTGACTTAGTGGCTTTATCACCTTGTTTGGAGTGAAATGATTTAAAGAAAAAAGAAAAGTATAGCTTAGATGTGGCATAAGGCTGCAAGTATAGGTCACCCAGTGAGGATTGACTCTACTTATTTGCAATTGAGATAGCTTGCTGTTATGCCAAATCAAAAGTGCTCCCAATCTAAGTGTAGCTTAGATATGGTATAAATCTGCAAGAATAAGGCGCCTAGTGAGGATTGAACTAACCGCTCAACTATAATTGATCTAGTCAGACAAGTTTGCTAACCATTATGACATATTGAAGTGCCACAAGCAACTCAAAATTTACTGATTTGCTTTGATTTGGGGCATAAATCTGTATGGTGCACCCATTGAGAAACGGACTCATTATTCAATTATAATTGATCTAACAAGACACACTTGCTAGCTATTACACCACGTTGAAGTGTTTAACAACTAAGCTTCACTTAGATATGGTGAAAGGTTGCAAGTATAGGTCACCCAGTGAGGATTGAATTCACTATTAAGTTGGAATTTATCTTTTCAGACTGTTGGGATATCCCAGGCAATTCAGAATTTGGCTGTTTAGGGAAAAATCCAAAGAGCTTGTATTGAGATTTTGATATAGTTGAAGTTTCTTGGGCACATAATGAGGCAAGAGGGTTTATAAAATTTGATACTCACAGGGCATATTGAGAGACAGAGGAAATCAGTGTATAGTCTACCTAACAAGTTTGTGTAAAACAAAATATACTAAGCTACAAAGGACAGGAAATTGTGGAGAGCTATGTTTTGAAGAGACATGGCACACAACAGTTTTTTTTCTGACAAAGAGGATTATTTTTTAAAAAATTGCTAGGAATGCATTTTCTGTTTGACTACAATTTTATTTTATTTAATTTTTTTTAATTTAAAAAAAAAGATTTCTTCCTAAGCAAGGCAATAAAGAGACTAGGAACAGGATTCAGAAAGATAGAAGATGGTGATTGACATGGCATTTTTTATTTCAATTATTAAAACTAGATTTTTTATTTTGATTTCTATAATTAGTGTTTTACTGTAAATATTTATGCATTAAGTGAGTTTAATGCTATTATTGGAAAAGAAAATGATTATTGATTATCTAAAAAAAAAAATTGCTGAAGAATTTATTTTCAGGTTAATTTGATCTTCTAGTCAAACAGAAAGGCAAAGGTGTAATGGATCTATCACCTGACTACTGACATCTAGAAAAAAATCCCTTAATTTTAGGCTGTATAGTAATTGGCCATAGTTAAATGTAATTGTCAGAAATGCCCAACAAACAGAATTGACAAAGTTTGCAATAAACAGTAACAAGAGAAAGAAAAGAACTGGGCAGAAATAATATTAAGCAAACAATATATGCAAGACAAAAGTAGGCAATGCAATACACAAAGTTTACAAACTAAGAAAGGTGTTAACACACAAAAGGGATACAGACAAGCAATCGCAGCATTCTGACTTGGACAAGAAAGAGAAGAACTAAGTTGAATGAGACAGAAGTGGTGTGACCCTCGGAATAATAGCGAGGGTTACTAAGAAATCTTAGCATGCATCTGTATGTTTTGTCTATACATTTGGGGAAGGAGTCATTTTTGCCATGATTCTTTCCAAGATTTGGACCAACATTGTCACTGGTATTCAGAGAACTTAAAAATGATTACTTGGTTATTTATTTTAGTGCATCATTTTACTTACAGCTATTGCCATACGACGCAAAAGAAATAATGCATTATATAAACAAATCTAAACTTATTTATAAATGGAACTTTGTGTGTGTCTGTTACCTATAGACTCCGAAACGGCTGAACCGATTTTCTTGAAAATTTACAGTTGTACTATAAGTGTCTGCGAGTGTTCTTAGCTAGGCTTTGTGTTGAGGTACCCCGATAAATATCGATAATCGAAAAAAACGGGTTATAGGAGTGGTCTGATTTTAATCAAATTTGATACACTCATAGACAAAGACATAAGAAATGATATTCAGAAGTTTCAAGGTTGCAGTTCTTACAATAGTGCAGAAAATCGATTTTATATATATATATATATATATATATATATATATATATATATATAAAGACAAGATGTTTGAGTGTGTGTCTGTCTATGCCTGTATTTTTTTTTTTTTTTTTTTTTTTTTTTTTTTTCAGCCCTTTTATTTTAGTTTTTGCTTTGGGTTTGGCTCTAAGTCGGTATAATTGTAGTTCTTAGTCTCAGGCATGATACCATTTACTCAGAGGACTTATTTAGCCTTCAAAATTCAGTTTATGACAAAAAAAACTTATTTGATATCGATATCAGGAAATCAAAATTTGATTTAGAGCCATTCATTTTTTTTTTTTTTTTCAGTCTATGGTTTCGCTTTAACTGTAAACAACTATTGCTTTTTAGTCTTTCGTGCCAACGTCCAGAGTCCAGGACCATGGATTAGTTTTAAAGCTTTCATTACACCTGAGCAATGCCGGGCTATACTGCTAGTTAACAATAAATTATCAAGTGCCTTTCTATAGGCATCAATCATTTATATTATTGCCAACTAATACTTTTTACATTTATATAAGTACTGAATTGTTCTAAGTAATGTCGGTAAACTGCATCCGGTAGCAAGGCCTCTGATTGGGAGGTTGTGAGAAGCATGGAACCACCTCTTAATTGCTGTTGTTCCCAGGTCCACCCTGACCCGGAGTGGTAGCACCTGTTAGGGTTCCAGCTATGGGCAAATGGTTACCCCCCCCCCCCAAACTGGGGTCAAAACACTATGGCACTATAAAAATGCTTTTATAGAAATATATACATAAAATAGACTTTATAGAAAAATATACATTTTTGAAGGAAAAATATTACCAACAATGTTTTTGAAAAAAAAATTATTACCATAACACATTTTTGAAGAAAAAAAAATTCTCAGCGAAATCTTTTAGAATACAAAACTAGAAGACATTTTCAGTTTTCTAAAATAAAAAATAATAAAAACAAAAAATTTTCACTAAAATCTTACTAAATCAACCTTCTCACTATAACCTAACATTAAAAAAAAATACCTTAAAACCCTACCTTTTTTTGGCATTAAATAACCCACAGGGGTTGATATGCCGTTAAACAAAACTCAAACTAAGTAATGTGGTTAATCGAAATAAGTGGTGCATAATTTTTGTTAATTTCATGTTTTTAATCAGAGTACTGATAGAAAAAAAAAAGGCAAAGACAAAAAAGGTTTAAATGACATGAAGTAAAGTCTTTATCAAAATGATTGCTGGTTCTACTGGTAGAGAAGTTAGTCAATGTTGTTAGATTCTAGCAATAAAATCTATCTTACACATAAACCTGCCATTTGTCTCTGCATTGAATATTGTTGCCACATCTGGTTTAATGCTTCTGCTATACATTTAGAGATTCTTGATAACATTGCAGATTCTTTTTTTGGATTTTATCTGTCCTGACATCTCAACTTCAGTCATTTTACCACTGCCATAGCATAGTTTCCCTGTGCTTTTCTATAAATAATTTCATTCTGGTGAGTGTTTGGTACCTTAACATTACAAATTTAAACTCGGTACTAGATTGGCAGCCAGGTCTCATCATTTTACAGTTAAAATGGTTAAATGTAACCATAATTTCTATATTAAGTTACTTCTCTTGCACTTCTTGATTGTAAAACTCTCTTCCGACTTCCTACTTTCTAATCAACTTTGATGTTCAAAAACTTAAACCGTTATCTTCATTTTCCTTAATTCTTATTCTTTTATTGTTCTTTCTCTTTAATGTTTTTCGTTTTCTTATATTCTTTCACTTAGTAATCCAACTTAATGGCATTAATGCATTTCTTTTTTTTGGGGGGGGGGGTTATATGATTAAAAAAATAAAATTGTTTTCTGGTCAGCTCTTTCTTATTGACTATGATAGATGTGGAATTATTTAACTGGTAAGTAATTTGTTCTTTGTTGCCAATACTCACCATTTATTGTTTGTTTTTATCTCTGAGTTTTTTGTGTTTTTTTTTTTTTTTTAACTAAGAGTCTGACATCTTCAAAACCTTTTGAAGTACAGAAAAATGTGTAAAATTTACTTTGGTATGAGTAAAACCTGAGCAGCTTTGACCTTTTAGTGAGAGAAACATCTTTTTGTATGCATAGTGGAATTGAGTCAGAAGAGAGGTTATATAGAAAAATAGCAATCAATTCAAATACCGTTTACATTTTTTGTCTTCATTTCTAAAAAAATATTGACACTCAGTTTTGGATGTTAATGCCTTTGGCTTTGTGTTTTAGTAATTGTGCCATCTTTTAAGAGTGTTCTTAATGATGACTTTTCTTTTTCGGTAGTATTTTTTGCTTACACATGATGGCCTTTTTTTTCTTTCAGTTATTTCTGTATTTTTATCTGGCTTAGGCCATAAAATATTTAATACCTTGACATGCTGGTGTTGATATTTATATTACAAAGATTTCTGGTTTTTCAAGTATTATTAGAATTTGTGTGCACGTTTGTGTTGGGGCCTCTTGTTTAGGCTTTTGTTAATGAACGTTGTTCTTTTTCTCTTAGATTAATGGTGGGAAGATGGGTAAGAGACAATTTATATTGCTTATACTACCCCACAAACTGTCCTCTGTCATGTAGCATATGCACAAATTGGTATATAACAGACTGATAATGGTAAATTTTTGTTTTAGGTCCTGAAGGCTTTTCCCCTTTCAAGTTTATCCAAAATAGCATTATTTCTGTGCAAATGTATATGCTGAACTCAAATCAACAATTAGTTATTGAAGAAACCTACCTTTTTTGATTTTGAAAGTCCATAACCCCCCCCCCCCCCAAAAAAAAAAAAACCTATATCTCGCACTTTTTCTCTCCCGTAATTCTCACAAAGTAATGTAATTAACTGCAGAATGACGTACTGCGTAGGCAACAAATTTCGGTCGATTTACTTCCTTTACTGAAACTTCCGGCTATTTACTTCCTGTAATGAAAGTAATAAGCATAGAAATACAATAGCGTATTACTTTCATTACCCACGTTGATTGAACAGGTTAAGAGGCTCATCCCTTGTTCCCTGTTTAGGATGTGGTTTCCGGCTTTCTCTCTTCTAATCTTTTCACTCTTACGTAGCCCCCGGCACATCAGTGGCGTTACCGCCTTGCTCGGGGTGATATGATTAAAAAAAAAAAAAGAAAAAAGTAAATCACCGGAAGTTTCAGTAAAGAAAGAAAATTGACCAAAAATAAACTGAAATTTGTTGTCCTATGCAGAAAGTCATTCAGCAGTTAATTACATGACTGCATTAGAATTACGGGAGACAAAATGTAGTTCAATATTAATTTTCTTTTTTTTTTTTTAATGGACGTCCAGATCAATAAAGGTAGGTTTCTTCAATAACTAATTGTTGATTTGAGTTCAGCATATACATTTGCACAGAAATAATGCTATTTTGGATAAATTTGAAGGGGAAAAAGCTTTTGGGACCTAAAACGAAAATTTACCCTGATAATTTGGCAGGGTATATTTGAAAAATCTTCAAATTCAGCTTGTATGTCAAGATTTTTTCCCGTATGTCTTTTTACTTTATTTTAATTTATAATACTAATTTGTTCATGGATAATCAGATATATTTCATGTTTTAGGTCATAATGGAACTGTTGTATCAAACAGTCATTTAGGTGTTCATCAAGTGCACTAGTACTTTAAACATTGGGTTATAATGCATGAGTTATTTTTCTTTTTTTCTCTCCTCCTTTTAGTAAGGAAGTCTACCTTTTCTTTATTGAGGGGCACATATGATAGTAACTTGACTTGGTTTTCTTAATTGCCAAAAAGTAAAAACTATTTTCTGACAAATATTATTTGGCTCCAGTGCAATAAGAAATAAATTAAGATTGACTTACAACTTGTAATAAGGTGATTCTTTTTTAATTGCATTTTGCACATGATTTTTGCATTAATTAATAATTTTAGACTGCATAAAAATATCCCATCAAGGTTTCCTCTAAACTAATTTGCTCTTATTTTCACTCTTTTCCCATCTTGATCCTTTTGACTTTTATTTAAATTCATTACCCTATCACATGATGCTATATTAGAATAAATAAATTGACTTTTTTAAGTGGCTGTAATTAGTTGCTATAGTGGAAAAATTTCTTCTTTATTCAGGAAAAATGTTTTTATATTAACTCTTTGATTTTCTTTTGTATGGCTTATTAGCTCTTTTGCAGTTGATTTAAATCCAGAAAATATTTTTTAGGTTGTAAGATTTTTTGTTTTTGAGACAATAATGATTAAGTGATGACTAATTAACTATCTAATAGAAGAGGTGGATTTGTACTTTTCCTAAGGGTATTTGTGCATAAGTGAATAAAACCAACTGGAATTGGAACTTGGTTCTCTGATGAATAATTCCAAGACATTATCAATTGCACCACCTGCATATCCAAGTTTACAGCACTTGTTATTCTGAAGTGGTCACCCATCACTTTACTGACCAGGATCATCATTGCTTAACTTTGGTATGAGGAACCAGTGTTTCAATGTCATAACATTGTAAGCCAATATCAAATCTACCGTAAATAAAATATAATGATTGTTATTTAATGACGCAGTGCATCAGTTTTTATCTGTTGTCTCATTTGCTGATGTCTGCGTGCCTGAAGCAAATCTTATTGGCATTAATATAGTAACTTGCCTGGTCTTTAAATTTATTCATTTTAAAAGTTACTGGCATTCTACGATAGAATTTTAGGGCCCGCAAATCCTCCTCTTCCCTGAATTTTTTATTTTGCAAAATTCTTAAATTTTATTTATTTTTTTTTTAAGGTGATATTGGGGGTCAATTTTCTTTCATTTAACAAAGTAACCCTCTTTGTATGCAGTTAGGCCACTATTGCAATAGTAGAAAGAAAAGCAGCCATTTTGTTTTATCAAGATTTGGCACACACTCTAGTACAATGATAACTCAGGGCAACTATGTTTGTATATTTTTGATCTATCATATGTACATACAGAAGTTTGGTTAAAGACCAACAAATGTTTTTTTGTTGAGGATTTTTCTATATTTCAGATAATATTTTGGTTTCTAGTGCATATTTGGATATAAAATATCCAGTTATTGAAAGTATTTTTTTATATGCACATTGAATTTGAACTCTTGTTGCATGAACAATGTAATCTGGTGAGTGTAAAAAAAAAAAAAAATATGAAGGCATTGTGTGCATGTGATATAAATCCAACCACTTGCAACTGCAGAAATTGAGACATCTGCCCTTTGGAGGGGAAATGTCTAAATTCTGATATAGTCTTTCAAGCAACTATAAATATCAGAAGTGAACCAGGTCTCTTTAATTGGTGTATTTAAACATACTATATGCACAATAGTATTACATTATATATTTTCTATCTGAATTTCTGGGATGAGGAGTTATCATTATTTACACTTATATTTGCCCATATTGTTGTTGATGTTATCACACTGCTTCGGCTATTATACCCTCTGCCATTCCTTAGCTGCATATTGATCTGGTTAACTTACAAGGAATTCTGAACTCAACCCTTTATTTAATCTACAGAGATAGACTGTTTTCATTCCACTGCCCATTGGCCAACCAACACTCACACTTGTGGCCATCGTCTCATACGGCAATTTGCTGTAGTGAATTTAGAGCTTTAAACCTGACTTGATTAATATTGGTTCGTGAATATCATAACTGAGTCAGGTAGCATGTATTTGGACTCAGTATAAACTAGCAAGCAATAACTGAGCTGTACTGTAAATAAGAACTATGCAATATCCCTAGACCTGGATAGTGGAATAATTGAAATCTACTCCTATAGATTTAATAAAGTGTTCAGTTCAGAATCCCCTGTAAGTTAAACAGATTAATAAACATCTGAGGAAGGCACAATGATTAAAACATAAATAGTGCAAATAATTACATTATACCAACTAAAGCACTATCAAGAAAATAATCTAAGGTATATTTTCAACAAGGTTGACCCTAAAAATATTTTCAGATTCCGAAGAGAGACGAAACTATACAACAAGATATAGTCAAAAAGTTCCTCTGAATCATAAGTAACATTTAATTTCCACCCATCATACTACAACAACTAATGTTTTGGCATTAAATGACCCATAAAGGGTTGATTTGCCGTAAAACATACCAATCAATCATAATTACATTATATGAAGGCAAGTATATATATATATATATATATAATCTGCACTTTTGGCATAACATAACTGTTATGAGTGTGGATAATTTTTGTCTTCTATATATTTATGGAAGTTGAAAGATAAAGGGAGTAATGCAGAAGTGGAATGGAAAAATGGTAAGGTAAGCATTTGCATGCAAACCTGGATCAGAGATGTGGATTTTGCCTCAGAGAAAAGTTATATATTTTAGAATTTCCTCAATAGGACTAACTATTGAATAAAGTTATTTTAACTTTCAAAGTGTCGGCATAAGAAAAAGTATTTGCTCTCCTAACTTAGTTCTTTCCAAATGGTGTGACATGCCTCATAGGTATGGTGGAAAAGGATAGCAGGTGAATTGGAATTATTTGCCAAAAACACATTATTTCAAAATTTAGAATATTATGGATTACTTGTAATTACACAGATGAGTCCCAGTATAAATAATTATTTAACTATTTCATCATTGTGATATTTTTGAATTACATCAAGTAGTAAAAATATAGTAATTAGGGTCCACAAATTGAAGGAGAGAGTTATCAATGATAACTTCAAATCTGTGGTTATCTCTTTTTAACTTTGTTTTGATTTTTTTTTTTTTAAATGTACTTTTTATCACATAAAATTTGAGGTTTGAGCAAATTTAATTCTGAAAATGAGGCCCAGAGGAAAAGTTTGGGAATCATTGTCATAAGTGAATAATCATAGACTCCTCCATATTTGTATGCATGGGAATTCCTCCCAAAGTTTTACAATGTACCTGAAGATCGCTTAAGTGTGGAACTGGTAGTTGAACTTAAATTTCTTTATTATTTTTTTTACTATTTTGCACATTTCATTTTATTTTTTTATAGTAAATTAAAAAAAATTATGAAAAATATTTGACTATAGAAATGTGTTGCAAATATGTATGCAATATGGTCAAATAGGGTGGCTGTATGTATTGAAATGTAAGAAAGTTTTTTGGTTGGCTGATTGTAAATCTAAGAGTTGTTCACTTAATATATAGAAGTTTACAATTTTGTTTTCTTTCTTGTATATGATTTTTTCTACAAATCATTTTTAGTGCTGCCTTATTGTGTGACTAGCAGAATAACCCAGTGTAATGAAAGCTTTAAAACTAATCCATGGTCCTGGAGCTCAGACTCAGCCTAAAGAATATTTGTGTGAAGTTTGGTGAGAATCGGATAAAAATTGTGGATTTGTATAAAGGACATACAGACAGATAAACAGACACACAAACAAACATCTTGCCATTATATATATATATATATAATCGATTTTCTGCACTATTGTAAGAACTGCAACCTTGAAACTTCTGAATCTTGTTTCTTGTCTTTGAGGGTATCAAATTTGATTAAAATTGGACCACTCCTTCTATAACCCAATCTTTTTTGATTATCGATTTTCGATATTTATTGGGGGTACCTCGACACAAAACCTAGCTAAGAACACTCACAGATGCTTATAGTACAACTGTGTAAATTTTCAAGAAAATCGGTTCAGCTGTTTTGGAGTCTATAGGTAACGCCCACACACAGTTCCATTTATAAATAAGTTTAGATTAGATTTGGAAATATTATAAAAAGAACAATTTCATTTATTTATCAATTATTCTTTTGAAATTTTCTTTTAGTTTTAATATATTCAATACCCTGACTACTTTTTAAATCAATGACATTTATTTTTTTTTTTTTTTTTTTTTTTTTTTTTAACCAAAAACCTTTCTACTTTTCCCCCATTGGCACTCCTCTTTCCTATATAGGCTTGTTGATTATGTCTTAATAGTGAAAAGAAATGAGGGCGGTCTGATAAAAGTTTCTTTTCTAATGGGCAAGGGAGTTTAAGAATGTTGTATGTTTGGTTAGAAAAGATTTTGATTTAGATATTTTCTCATATTAGCTGAGTACAGCAAATGGAATAAGTGGTGAGAGGAACAAGAAATCAGGGAGCTGAGTTCAAATTCCACTTGAATTCCTTGCATTCACTTACACGCAAATACCCTTGGGAAATGTATTAATCCGTATTTTCCCTCTAGTTATGGATTAAATAACAGGACAGATTGGGTTCTATAGCCTTGATTGGCAACCAGTCCACCACAGAAAGTAATGGAAACTTACTGTGGGATAATCTTCTGCCCGGTCAGTCATGTCTCTTTTGACTGGTGAGAGGAAAAAAAAAGCTTGCTAACCTTGAATATCAGCATTTTTTTAATACTTGGAATTGAACAGCAACTGTTGGTGCATACAATTATTTTGCCTGTCAAGCAGACTCTAAAGTTATATTTGTTTAGCTTAGATTTTTGGCATAGTGGAGCACTCCTTGTAAAGTGGAAGTCATTATACTAACCTAGTAAGATTCTCTCTGCTAACTGTTATTTTATGACAGACACCAAAATTGCTTTGGCAAGAAGAAATAAAATAGACAGCTATTTTCTATCTTGATTATACAAATTGAATTTCTTTTCTATTTCATGAACAGGAAAATAGTTTTAATTTAATTTCTTAACAAAACAAAAAAACAAAACAAAAAAACAAAACAGAGACAGCTTTAAGAAATTTAATACTTTCAGGTCACACATGACCTGCCCCATCAATTCAGGGTGGTATTAACTTCTTTTTTTTTTTTTTTTTTTTTTTTTTTTTTATCACCTACACATTTTTTGAGATATTTCGTCTTGTTTTCTGCTTTACACTTGAAAAAGTAAAAAAAAAAATGAAAATAAATAACTGCATTTCTACAATTTAAAATCAGTTCTGCAGTTTGCAAACACACACACACACACACACACACACACACACACACACACATATATATATAAATTTTAACTTTCATCTCTTTCTACTATATAGGAAAAGTGTGTTGTCTGCTGAAGCAATTACTGCTTGATAAATACTTCCAGAAGTTCACCATGGGTTGTGGAGCAAATCCTTTGCAGATGAGTAGCTAAATAATAATAATAATAATAATAATAATAATATGGGGTAGGAGGGGAAGGGCTGGAAATGTAGCCAGTTCCCCCACACAGATACACGCACACAAAAAAAATATATTAAAAAATCTGAAATTTGGTTATTTGATGAAATTTTGGGAAGTGGGTGGAGCAGATAACTTTTCAGCACCCCTTGTAATGTTTTTTGTTAACTGAATATTCCCAGTGTTTTTAGAGCGTAGAAATCATTCAGATGGTTTCTATAAGGAGAAAAACACAATGATGATTGTTGACTTGTTAATCAAGTATGACTATTTCTAACACATTAACATAAAATAACGATTTCTTTGACAATTTACACTATTATGTAAACTTTGCAATAAATCCTTTATGTGCATCATGAAAATATATGATTAAAATTATATACAAGATGAATAATGTACAGATTTAAATATGCTACAAGATTAAAAGCAAATACAAATAATTTACAAAAAATAATAAATGAATAAAATCAGTGAAATATATACAAGTGACCAGTCTTTGAGATTTCACTTGCCTGATTGACTCAGTTGATTAAAAACTTGGGTGATTAAAGTTTATTGCTTTACTTGCCCACAGTTGATTAAAAACCTCACAATGAAATGTCTGTTCAAATATAAAAAAAGGAAGTCTGATTCCTTTTATAACCCAAAAGTATGTCATTGAAGATTCACAAGTTACTTAGAATGACCTACAATGACATTTTTGAAATCTTGGCTTTTATCATCTCAGTCAGTGTAAACATTCGTTTAATTAATGCTTCCAGAGTGGAGCCAAAATGTCTCTGTCGCCCAGATTAAAGACGCTCACATACTTTTAGAAACTCATTTGGAAAAATATTATCCTATATTTCCTCCCCACATATGAAAAGTAAAAATGAATATTTGAAAGAAAGAAAAATATGCATATTTCTTTCAACCTTGCACCAAAAAACAAATTATACAAGTAATTTTTTTTTATAGAAAATCGTTGAGAAAATCAGATTTGTTATTTTTTATCATCTATGAGATGGAGGAAAGAAACTACGAATTTAGGTACCTCCACTCAATTGCCAAAAAAACAAAAAAAAACAGCATATCATGATGTTAAATGGGCTCAAACTCAATAAAAACAAAGTTTTATCATTAAAATGTTTGCTATTATTAAGAGGAAAGATCAAATTTTGTTAGATTTAAAAAATTTTTCAATCCTTTCTAACACGTTTGAAATTTTAATTTCCGTCAGCGATATACTTTATGTTTACATAAGGTCACTATTGCGAAAATGGAGTTGATCGAGTAAAATTATTTTGAGGCAAGTAAATTTTCCCTAGTTCTCAACCGCTGGTTGAGTGATTTCTTTTTCAAATCTCAAAGGCTGCTAGTAATTGATAATAAATGGTGTGATCTGCAATGACACTTACTCCATACATACAGAATGGGTGGCATTGCTTCAGCAGCAACTGGATGTGAAAATCTCAAATGTATATATTAAAGAGATTGAGGCACATCATTCAGCAAGTAAAAAAAGAAATCAAATAAATTAAATCTACAATATTGAGGCACTCAGTGAGAATCAAACTCATTATTCGGTAGCCATATTTAATTAGGCTAGCATGTCTGAATTACTGCAGCATACATGATGGCAGTCTACTTGTTAATCGAGTATGACTGCTTCTAACACATTAACATACAATCATTTGAGTGCCATACGTGATACACGCTTTGGACGATCATGTCTTGAAAGAGACATGACTGACTGGGCAGAAGATTATCCTGCAGTAGGTAGCCATTGCTTTCTGCAGTAGATTGGTTGCCAACCAAGGCTATAGAATCCAATTGGTTTTATTATTTAACCCATAACTGGAGGGAAAAGACGGATTAATACCTTTCCCAAGGGTATTTGTGCATAAGTGAATGCAAGGAATTCAATTTATTTTATTTTATTTTTTAAACACTATAACAATTCCTATTTATTTTTAATGTTGTATTATCATACTTAAATTTGTGCACAGTAATTTCTTTTGTATATAAATTTAATTCAAACTCGGCTCCCCGATTTGTTCCGAGTTGATATCCATTGCACCACAACGCATGTCCATCTATTTGATTAAATTTATATACAAAAGAAATTACTGTGTACAAACTTAAGTAGGATAATACAACATTAAAAATAAATAATTGTCATAGTGTTTAAAAAAAAAAAAAAGAATAAAATAAACTAGAATTTCTGGGATGAGGAATTATTTACATGAAAACTATAGTCCTCATCTTTGTTGTTGTATTTTGGCTGCTGTTTTCTCTGGCGTTCATCAGGTGTATATCAATCCAGGCAGCCTACAGGGAATTTTATTGGAAATTACTTATACTTTATCTGGATTACCATACATCTGATGAATGCCAAAGTCCATCATGGCCAAAACATTGTGATAACAAAGATGACAATTGTTTGTATGTAACCAAAGTAAATAAAGGAAATCAATGAAATATGTATCAGTCAGTTAGTTAAGTGCCATACATGCTTAGATGATCATGTCTCTTTTGAGACTGGGCAGGGGATTTACCCCACAGTAGATTGCCTTTACTTTCTGTGGTAGACCCATTGCCAACCAAAGTTATAGAACCCAATCTGTCCTATGTAACCCATAGCTGGAGGGAGAATAGATGGATTAATACCTTTTCCAAGGGTATTTGTGTGTAAATGAATGTAACATATTCAACAGGGATTCAAACCCAGACCAATTTGATTTCTCGTTCTAAGACAATATCCACTGCACCATAATGTCTCTAAAGCTCTCTTCTGAAAAGATGCCACAGGCTTTTATTTTGATTGTTTACTGGATTATACATTGATATTTAAGATTTCATATGTCTAGCTAATTCAGATCTCTTCCTACATACTTCTATTAGAAAATTGAACAGGATAAATATATATACATGCCCGTTCAGAGATTGTATCTTTGGTACTAATAATAGACCCACTACATATATTGGTTTTACTACAACCACACTCTCCCATAGACTTACCTGTCACCTTTCTGATCAGAGTTCAATTAAACAACATTTCTTAGAAAAACAGTCATGTAGGTAATCTTACAGATTTTAGTCAACAATACAATAATCCTCACTTATACCCACAGTAAAAAGAACCTTCAGATATTGGAGGCCATCTACATTAAATTAAAACAACCCACTCATAATAAAATCACATTTAAATCTGGTCATAACATATTACATTGCATTTAAATATATGGTTCTGTTAACATTTCGGGCTCTTGCGCAGTGTAACATCATAGAACAGCATTACAAATTTATGAACTTCGTTTGCTAAGCAACAACAACAGTCACCAAATAGCAAAGTTTTATGTCAACACAAGATAAAATCGTCTTTGATGGTGGATGTTTTTATGTTAATGTCCCTGTAACCTCTCTGAAGATAGCTCATGTGAGCTGAAAGCTTAGAACCAACTTAATAAAACATATCCAAATGTTGGAGAATTTTTATCTTTATTTTCATTTGAAATTAAAGCCAAAATACAATATTTAGAATGGCTCATGATTAAACATAATAGACATTCATTGTCTCTTATATTTATCAATATATGTTTAGAAAATTATCTACTGCCTCGATACACTAAATATATATATATATATATATATATATATATATATATATACATACATACATAGATACATAATGTATAATATAATGATCTTTTTTGTCATCCATTGGTATGGCTGATGCTAACCTTCAGGAGAGTGACTCATTGCGTCTTCTTGGGGTGGCTTGGTTGACATAAAGTGGAAACACTATATTGAATCCATTGTGAAGTTTTTTGCTAAGAAAATTGATTCACTGTGTTGCACTGGACAATTTATCTCTCTTGAATCTATCTTACATATCTATAAGTCTACCAATCAGCAATGCCTTGAATATTACTGCCACATATGGTCTGGTGCTCCTGCTTTATATTTAGAGATTCTTGATAAAATTAAAAGACAAATCAGCAATTTTATCTATCCTGATATGGAATCTGTTTCAATCACCGCTGTAAAGTTTCTTCCCTGTGCCTTTTTATAAATATTTTCATGGTAATTGTTCAGATGAGTTCTTTGCTATGGTATGTAGACTTTAAGATTTCACATGTCTAGCTAATTCAGATCTCTTCCTACATACTCTTATTAGAAAACTGTACAGGATATATATATATATATATATATATATATATATATATATTTTAAATCCAAAAGGATGATCAGATAGGTAAATCCCAAAAACCTGATCTTAATTAATATTAATTTCATTAATATTAAAATCGATCAGGGTGGTGGACTCGATGCAAATATTACATTCAATTTACAGAGCCAAATATAAAAATAAAATAAAACAAAACAAAACATGGCTATCCAACGAATTTAAAAATCGAAATTTTTATATATATATATATATATATATATACACACACACACACACACACACATAATGATCTTTCTGCCATTAATTGGCATGGCTGATGCTAACCTTCAGAGTGACTTGTACCTTCTTGGTTGATACAAAGTGGAAAAACTATATTGAATCCATTGCTAGGTCTGCTTAGAAGGTTGGTTTACTGTGTTGTAATAGATAATTTTTCTCACCAGCATCTATCATTCATCCCTGCTTCAGATATTGCTACCTCATGTGGTCTGGTGCTATTTAGAGATTGTTGATAAAATCCAAAGAAGAATCAGCAATATTATTGGTCCTGACCTGATAT
The DNA here is from genome assembly GCA_037127315.1 of Ascarosepion bandense. Taxonomy (NCBI): domain Eukaryota; kingdom Metazoa; phylum Mollusca; class Cephalopoda; order Sepiida; family Sepiidae; genus Ascarosepion; species Ascarosepion bandense. The sequence continues at coordinate 1,837,799 of JBBBDQ010001566.1, forward strand.
CTTGGCTTCAATCACTTTTCCAACTGCTGTAAAGTTGCTTCTTTCTGCTTTTTCTATAAATACTGTCATGGTAGGTGTTGGGGATGAACTCTTTTTTATTGTGCTAGATCGGCAACAAGGTCTTATCAATTTACTGTTGAAGTGGCTACATGTAACTGTGGGTTCTATGTTAAGTTTCTTCCATTACTCTTTTCACTTGTTGAAAACTTTTCTAGCTCCATGCTTTTTTGATCTTCAAAAATTTAAATGCAACGTCAATTGTTAGCTTCCATTTTCTTCCAGCTTTTTTTATTGTTCTCTCTCCTTAATAGTATTGTTTCTTTTCATATTCTCCCACAAAGTAACCCCTTACATCTTAGTGGCTTTATTGCCTGGCTTGGGGTGAAATGATGAAAAAATGTATTTTCTTATTGTCTTTGAATTTCTTTTATGAAACAATGTCACTAGTGATAATTTTTTTTGTTTGTTTTAATGACTTCTGTTGCTTGTTATAAGACTTCTTAGATTGCACTCCCGTCACTGTTATGTAAGCAGCCAACAGCATGGATTGGTAAGATACCATATATCAGCTTTATGGAGTAGTCAGTCAGTTAAGTGCCATATGTGATACACGCTTAGGCGATCATGTCCCGAAAGAAACATGACTGACTGAGCAGAAGATTATCCCGCAGTAGGTTGCCATTGCTTTCTGTGGTAGACTGGTTGCCAGCCAAGGCTATAGAACCAATCTGTTTTATTATTTAACCCATAACTGGAGGAAAGAAACAGATTAATACCTTTCCCAAAGGTTTTGTGCATAAATGAATGCAAGGAATTCAACTAGAATTCGAACTCGACACCCCGATTCGTTGTTCTGAGTCGATATCCACTGCACCACAACGCACATCCTCCTTCCGCAAACAGATCTGTTTCGCTGTATCACTGCTCATCAGTACGGTTAGACTCCGATTGCTTTTAACCCAGGATCAAAACCCGACCAAATTGGTGTCAGTCGGCGATTCTACCTCTGGGCAGACATTGCTAAAATAAGCCATGTCTTTGCTTGTTTCCAATTTCCACTATTATGTGGTGTTGGTATTACACTAGTAGCATCTGATATAATAGTCATTTTAATTTCTTGTATGAAACATTTTCATTTAATGTTAGACCTGTATTTCTTTCAATTTCATTCTGTTTTTCTCTCAAATCATTATTTACAATTAGACTAATATCTTAATCTTTGTTGTGATGATCATGTTTTTTTGCCATTGTGACCTCCAGCTTTCTTTAGGTATCTTTTGATCTGGCCAACCTTCAGGGAATTCTGAACTGGGCTCTTTATTTATTTTATGAGGATAGATTGCTCTAGTTTTGCTGTCTATGACTAGGCACACTTCATTTTATTTTCTTTAACATGGGTTAGTTATTGCAAGTTCTGTTCTTACTAAGTCTGTACTACCCAGCCCAGGAATATCCCATGACATGGATAGCAGAATGAGAACAATCTACCCTTGCAAAAAAAAAAAAAAAAAATAATAATAATGAGTTCAGTTTTAAATTCTGTATTGACAGATACCTAAGGAGGCCAAAAAGTAGAGCAGCTAAAGCATGGTGATAGTAACAAAGATGAGGATATCAGTCTGACTGTAACCAATGTAAAACTCCTCATTCCAGAAATTTGGGCAGCATCTCTTAGTTAATCATTCTGCATGTGTCAGAAATAAAGCTTAAAACTTTTGCATGATTTGAACTCTTCTCTCTTATCCTGAGGTGTTTGACTTAGTTGATATTTTATTTTTATAATTGTAGCAACTTGTTAGGCATCTTTTTTATATATATATATATATATATATATATATATATATATATATACATATACACGCACACATGGTTCTCACTCTAACTTTCTTACTTTCTGTTTTGGTGGTGGTGAGGTAAATAACTTCTTTGACATCTTTAGCTTTTCAGCACCCCCTCGTATATAGAATTGATTTCTTTCTTGGTGACAATATATATATATATATATATATAATGTCATTAAAATTTTATTCTTAATTTCTTTGACAAGTATTTTCTTTTTTGCTATTTCATATTGCCACTGTCAGAACATTATTCAGTGTCTATTACGTTAGTGTGTGTCCTTAACCAGAAAATAAAGTATGAGCATTCAGTAAAATTTGTACCCACTTTAGGAATTGGTCTTAGAAAACACTCACTGATTTGGTTATGAAGACTTTGGCAGTAGACATCACTAAAAAAAATAAGCATCTAGTAAAAGTTTATTCATAATTGCTGTACTTATTAATACAGAAAGTAAACATCTGCTATATATATATATATATATATATATATATATATACACACACACACACTTCTAAAGAAAAACCCAAACTGTTGAGGGAACTATTGAATAACTTTCCAAAACCTAAAATCCTTATCTAAAGTCAACTGACAATACTGAAAAAGGCCTAAAGGCAAACCCACTTGAAACCTAGATTGTCATGACAGCAAAAAATGCTTAACAAATTCTAGTTTCTATGAAAGAATGGCTCTAGTTGCAACTTAAGATTCACATGATCTTCAGATGATTCTAACATACACATATACACACACACTTTGTATATTTCGGCAGCAATCACTCTTTTATGCAGGTTTCATTATAAATGACAGTTATTATTATAGTTAAGTTTTTTTTAATATAAATTTTTCATGTAATATTAGTTTTTTTTTCTTTTCAGAACATAAATTATATAAAAATTGTCCAAATATTTGTTTTTATGAGTGCTTTTGGTCATACCTTTTAGCCATTAATGATGAATTTAATTTTATGTGTAACTCAATATGCATAGTGGTTATGTGTGTGTGTGTTTTATATTCCAAACACAAACTTAACCATAATACCTTGTCTCTAATTTTTTAATGAAACCTGCATATATATTTATATCTCTCTCTCACACACACAGTTATCAACACTACTGTGCTGGAGCATGTATCTATTCCTCTGTCAATGTCATATTCGATGACGGAGTCATGTACATCAAATGAAAGATGGCTGAATACCAAAAAGACATGTACAGTGAGCTGGCCATGAGACATCATCTGGTAGGCTGCCTTATTATGCTTCAAGAACATTTTCAAGAGGGACCTGAAACTTGCAGGCATTGACACTGGTAGCTGGGAGCATCTCGTAGATGATCACAGTGGCTGGTGCCATGCTGTTCAAGTAGTCATGACGAAGGGTGGAGAAAAGTTAAAATCAAATGAGAAGACAATGCAGGATACAGGGAGAGCAAATCTCAGAACTTAATTCTATTACCCAGCTTCATCAGTTCCGTAGCTTACGGCCATATCATGTTGAATAACCGGTTCTCACTCGATCATCGAAGTTAAGCAACGTTCAGTACTTAGATGGGTGACCACTTGGGAATACCAGGTGCTGTAAGCGTATAGTGACGGATGTGCATTGTGGTGCAGTGGATATCGGCTCGGAAAAAGAAATCGGAGAGCCGAGTTCAAATTCCAGTTAAATACCCTGCATTCACTTAAGCACTGGTACCCTTGGGAAATGTATTAATCCATCCCTTCCCTCCAGTTATGGGTTAAATAACAGGGTAGGACTTGGGGACCCTGCCCTTAAAAACAAATCCCAATGAATCTTGATACTCGAAAAGAAAAAAGTATTACTAGACACAAAACTTATATAAAAACAACAATAAATTGTTGAAAGAAAAAGGTTTTACCAGCAATAAATAAATATTTAGTTGGCAATAAATGACCCGCCAAGGTTGATATGCCATAAAAACAAAACAAAACCAACCAACCAAGTCATCAGTTCCACCTACAGAAGAGTGCCATGCAAAGATTGAACTGTTACACCATGTTAGACATGGCTCACAAAAGGACTGTCCTTTGACCATACAGGAGGCTATTATTTTACAAGATTAATGGATGCATATTAGTATATATGTTTTATTTAGAAATTCTTTCAAAAAAATTATAACTTTTGACTCAATTTTTGTACTATAAAATCTGGGAAGTTGTTTGAACAATATATTTTCTTTACTATTCAAACTTGATTTTTAGAATTTTTTTTTAGTCTGTGTGCTTTGTTAAAGAAGCACGATGGAGTAATGAATAGCAGCTTGGATTGAGGGCTTGGAGAGCTGAGTTTGAATTCTAGTCAAATCCTTTACATTCATTTATATGCTAATACTTTTGGCAAAGGTATAAATCCATCTCTTCTCGCTCTAGCTATAGGTAAATAGTTGAACAGATTGGGTTCTATAGTCTTAGGTGGCAACCAGTCTTGAAGGAAAACTCTGACTTCAAACCAGCCCTAGAAGGGTTGGGCTCTGTCAGGCTGTTGTGCCCAAAGAAACACCACTTCTACTGTGGCTTTATGAAAAAATGAATTACATAAAATTATTAACGACATCACTCTCCACTAAAGAAAAAAAAAATCTCTCTTAGTAGTTTTTTATGAAAGTTATCAAGAGAAAAATTATTAAAGAAAAACAAATAAAGTATTCATGAATTTAAATTTTTACTAAATAAACATTAATTTCATACTGTACTCTTTCAATATGTATGAAGATAAATATTATTAGACTTTAGAGTACGTTTTTATTGTTTAAACAGGAAAACCCATATATATATATATATATATATATATATATATTTATCTTCATCTGCAGACAGTCTTGTTTTGCTGTATCATAGCTCATCAGCATGGTTAGACATCCGATTGCTTCTAGCCAGATTTGAAACCTGACTGAATTGACATCAGTTGACACTTATAGCTCTGAGCTATGGGTGCTCAGTAGAGGAAGGCGGACTTTAGCATGTTATATACAATGTAAACAAGCCAGTAGCCGAGTGTTCAAATTCATTACTGAATGAACGATACATAGATGCTTGAGTATCTACTGTTTTTTTTTTTTAAGTCTACCACTTCTCTCTAACTTTCTCTGTATGTATATATAGTCATCCGCAGATAGATCTGTTTCACTGTATCACAGCTCATCAGTACGGTTAGACTCCGATTGCTTTTAGCCCAGTATTGAAACCTGACCGAATTGGTGTCAGTTGGTGATTCTACCTCTGGGCTATGGTTGCTTGGTAGAAGAAGGCAGACATTTTAGCATGTATATTATCATTATACACGTCCAATAGCCAGAGTGCTCTAATTCATTACTGAATAAGCGATGCGTACATGCCAGAGTAGCTTCTGTTTTTCAAAGTCTACCATTCTTCCGGAATGCTCAATCAGGGTACACGCACACACTCATACACACCATTCTTGCTGACAAGGGTTCTCCCTTTATAGAAACAATTGTTTTTCTTTTTTCTTTACTAATGTTCACTCAATACAAGGCTCAAGGGCCACTCAAAGTAGAGGGTTACTGTGTGGTGTTTTATGAGTGTAAGAATGGGCAAGAAGTAAAGTTCATGGATCTCTGCTAAAAAGATAATGGTTAACTCTTGACTTGAAGAGGCCATTATGGTTGTGATTGGGAAACACAAGAGAACAGACTTTAGAAGGAACATGATCCTAAACAGGAATCAAGGGATAAATCTCTGCTTCTTTTTATCTACCCAACCCTCATTCTCGGTATCCTCACCCGCCTATCACCCACCCTCTGTTATTTCCTATATTTAATCAGCCTTTCTCCACTCTACGTAGCCCCCTGCACAGTAGTGGCAGTGACATGCCTTGCTTGGGGTGAAACGCTTATAAAAAAAAAAAAAAAAAGAACAGAAAGGAGTGTTAACTGGATGATAGGTGAACCAATCTACTCTCATTGAGAGAGAGAGAGAGAGAAAAAGAATAGTGAACAAAATTTCAGAGTTCAGGTGAAGGCAAAAATATAGAATTGAAATACTTTAGAAGGAACTGAATTTTTGCATGTCAAGTAAAATGATTATTATACATATCCCAAATTTTGTTTATGCTACTTGAAATTTTGTTTCCATTCTTTTTTTTTTTTTTTTAAGTATCCCAGATTTTTTGCATGTTTTGAAAATGATGCAGCTTATTTCCCCCCCCCCCCCCCACCTTTCACCGTTCATAAGTGAGCTGTTGAAAAAAACCTCAGAATTTTGTCTAACATAAGTAGTTTAAAAAAAGTGGGGATTTTCTATCTTTTTGATACTTTGTTTTATCTGTATTCTTCTTCTTTTATATGCCCTATCCTTTCAGGACATAGACGATCATGACTTTCCACATTGCCTTATCCCTGGTGGCTCTTAGCACGCTTTCTCCTGTTGCACCACGCAACCCTCGTTCCATCATCCACCTGATCAGGTCCTTCAAATGTTATCCCCTGCTTTCTCCTGTCTCTTTTTTCCTGCCCTCTATCTGGCCTGTTAGTATCAGGTTCTCCAAGCCCTCCTTCCTCATTAAATGTCCCAGGAACTTTAACTGTCTCTTCCTGATGCTCACTATTAATTTTCTTTTTGTTTCCATCCTTTCCAAAGCTTCATCATTGCTCACATGCTCAATCCATGATATTTGCAGCATCCTTCAGCACAATTTATAATGTATTGTGCTTTATGGAAAGTTTTTAAGTTTTAGAAAAGCATTTAATCTAAACTTATTTATAAATGGAACTTTGTGTGTGTCCGTTACCTATAGACTCTGAAACGGCTGAACTGATTTTCTTGAAAATTTACACAGTTGTGCCATAAATGTCTGCGAGTATTCTTAGCTAGGGTTTGTGTCAAGGTACCCCTGATAAATATCAAAAATCGATAATTGAAAAAAATCGGGTTATAGAAGGAATGGTCCAATTTTAATCAAATTTGATACACTCATAGACAAAAACATAAGAAACGATTTACAGAAGTTTCAAGGTTGCAGTTCTTACAATAGTGCAGAAAATTGATAATATATATGTATAAAAGGTGAGATGTTTATGTGTGTGTCTGTTTATCTGCCTGTATGTCTATTTTTTTCAGCCCTTTTATTTTAGTTTTTGCTTTGGGTTTGGCTCTAAGTAGGTATAATTGTAGTTCTTAGTCTCAGCCATGATACCATTTACTCAGAGGACTTATTTAGCCTTCAAAATTCAGTTTATGATGAAAAAAACTTGTTTGATATCGATACCAGGAAATCAAAATTTGACTTAATCCATTCATTTTTCTTTCAGTCTACGGTTTCGTTTTAACTTGAAAAAAATATTGCTTTTTAGTCTTTCGTGTGAACATCCAAAGAGTTGAAGCTCCAGGACTAGTTTTAATGCTTTCATTACACCTGAGCAACATCGGGCTATACTGCTAGTATTGTTATAATGGATTTGTTCTTCATTAATACATTCACCACCTGTTGGGAATAAGTTAAAAAAAAAATATTTTTATCTTTATACTTATTTGCAGGGTCATACTGGATTTTTCTTAAATTTGGCACTGAATACAGTTTTTTTTTGTTTTTTTTTTCCTTCTTAGGCATTTTATTTATTTTTGTTAAAAATTCTCTCATGCAAGTAATAAGATTCTATTTAATTAAAAACTTAAAACTCTTTTATTGAGTAACTATTTCAGGAGGATTGAGACTTAGTGGTGTTATAAGATTTCTAAGAAAAAATATTCTCGCTGTGATATAAAATCTCTACTTTTATGTTTCTTTCTCCTACAAGAGAATACTGAAAGGTCTCAACTCAACTAAAAAGTTCTTGGGAGTGAAAAAGAATGCAAAGGCATAAGAAGAAACCTAATCCTAAACAGGGATAAACCTCTATGCTTCTTCAAAAGATAGGGGAGGAGTGTGAACTGGTGATAGGTAAACTTACCTATTTCTATTGAGGAGAAAAAAATGTGGTGTAGTGGATGTTGGCAAGGAAAGACAATTCCTTGCCTTCACTTACGCAAAAATACCCTTGTGAAAGGTATTAATCCATCTCCTCTCCCCAGTTATGCATTAAATAATAGGACAGATTGGCTTCTATTGCCTTGGCTGACAACCAATCTACCAAATAGCAACATACTGAAGGATAATCTTTTGCCCAGTCAGTCATGTCTCTTTCGAGATGTGATTGCCCAAGGCGTGTATCCTGTATGCCTGATTGTTTAAAAAGAAACAATTTTGGCACAAGGCCTAGGGAGATGTGAGGAGAGGTTGGTTGATACAAACCTAGCTGACCAGTATCCTTGTGGTAGATAGGAAATTAAGAATTAAAATCAACTTTCTTCACTTTTACAAAAATTCACAATGTCGTGTGAAATCCTGGCTTTTCCCAAATAGAAAAAGGATTAACCATATGCTTAAAGAAAAAGTTAAAACCAGATTTTGCAAGTAGATGTTAAATTGATTTTCTGAAAAATGGAAGAGATTTGCAAGACTTGAGAAGGCTTTTGTGATCCAGTGTGAAAAATCCAAATTACTATAAAAGGCAGAGACAACAAGCTAAAATGTAATGGGAGAAGTTACAAGTAACCTGGACATTTTTCCTCTTACTCCTTCTTTCTCATGTGCTGATTCCTTTTACTTCTTCTCCATTCAAAGACATTCCTACCTGACAAATGCTAGTACATACATACATACATATGGCTGCATGAACTCTTTTCAACAAATTACTACTACAAACATTTGTACGAACTCTTGATATACTTAACTTTCTCATAGAACTTTTAACTGCTACCTATTCTTGTTATTCAATTCTTTTAATAAATTCCTATTTTAACATGAAAAATGTATATTTTTATTCTTACACTATTCCACACATTCCAACCTGTTGACGAAAACCTTTTGATAATTCTGATGATAATTCTACATAAAAACTTGTAAGCTGTAGGGAGTTTGGTTATGTATGACACAAGACCGAATAAAATAAACATTAACCATCTCCCTATGGCTATATCATAACTTATTCATGCATTACAATTCATTTAAACAAATGAGTGATAACCTTTAAATTGATTTAAAGATTACATGTGTATTGACACAGCAAATTCTGACAGTATGGGGACAAATGAAGTTAATTTAATGTTTCTAAATTTTTGAAATTTAAAGGTCACAGTAAATTCCTAGAATAATCTCACTTAGAAGGAATTTTCTCAATGATTTCTTGAAAGAAATCCCTTTACTGAAATATTTATTTACATAATTTATCCAGTTATATATTTAGTCTGACTATTTGAACCTTGTACACAGTAGTTTTTCTTTATTGTGATCCCTGACTTTACTAATTTCATATGGCTTACAACATTATGTTGAAACACTAGTTCTGGTACAATCACCAAAGTTAAGCAATGTTGAACTTGGTTAGTACTTAGATAGGTGATTGCTTGGGAATACCGGGTGCTGTAAGCTTGGATGCATGGGTGGTGTAATCGATAATGGCTCAGAATTGAAAATAAGAACTGAGTTCCAATTTCAGTTGAGTTGATATATTTACTTATGAACAAATACCCTTTGGAAAGTTATGAAATCCACCTCTTCCCCCAGCTATGGATTAATTAGTAGGACTTGTATCAGTAAATCATTATCATCTCCCCCAAATTCTTACAAACTAAAAATACTTTTTGAATTTAAATGACCTGCAAATGGTTAAGTCATAAAAAACAAATTAACCTGGTTTCTCACTGCACTTTTTCATTTTTAACAAGAACAAAATTATTCTTATTGGAACAGTAAATTATTCATTTTATTTTTATTTTTAAATACTTAAATTTTGTTTTGATCAGAATTTTCGAATTTTATCAACCTTGGTGAGTCATTTATTGCCAACTAAATTTTATTTATTTATTGCTGGTGATACCTTTTTCTTTCAACAATTTATTGTTGTTTATATAAGTTTTTGTGTCTAGTAATACATTTTTCTTTTTGAGTATCAAGATACATTGGGATTTGTTTTTAAGGGCAGGGTCCCCAAGTCCTACCCTTGTTTAACCCATAACTGGAGAGAAGGGACCGATTAATACGTTTCCCAAGGGTACCAGTGCTTAAGTGAATGCAGGGTATTCAACTGGAATTCGAACTCGGCTCACCGATTTCTTTTTCCGAGCCGATATCTACTGTTCCACAACGTACATCCATCATTATATGCTTACAGCACCTGGTATTCTCAAGCGGTCACCCATCTAAGTACTGACCAGGCTCAACGTTGCTTAACTTCGGTGATCGAGCGAGAACTGGTGTATTCAACGTGATAGGCCATAAGCCTTGAGATAAGGAATTATTATATACTATCATGTTCATTCTAGTTTTTAGTCACAATGTTTTGGTTATTATAATTTCCAACCCCTTTTTAGGTACCTTTTGTATTTTCTTTGAACTGAAATGGTTCTTCAGCCCACAGGGAGAGGTTGTCATTCTGCTTTCCGCAATTTTGGGTTCAAAGTTCGGAGGTAGTTACCAAATACCTTAGTTGGTCTGTTCCCCTATTTGTCTGAGAAGATGCTGGGAATTTCTTGGTACAGCCTACTTCCCAATTAGATTTATTTTTGTGATGTAATCCCTTTTGTGGTTCCCTGCTTTCGGCGTCTGTTGAGACTCAAACTCACTCCAGACCTCAAATAGAACTTGTATATACAATCCATCTCAAGATGCTGGAAAAATGGTCAGTGCTTTGTAATTTTTTTTTAATAGTCATATTACTCCAAACAAGGCATTTTACTGCCACTGTTGTGCAGGGGGTTACATAGGAGGAAAGTTATGAGAAAGTGACAGGTTATAGGGGGTGTCAAGAAGTGGGTAAGAGAAGGATGAGAATACTGATGAGAGTGGTGTGGACGGAGAAAGGAGCATGAGAGAGAGGATGCAAGTTAGTGAGATAGATGACGACTTTACATTTAAATTCTTGGAGATTGTAGTATTGGGCAAGCAAGTAAACAGAAGTGAATTCCACAGGCAAGGAGTGCGAGAAAAGAAACTACTGGAGTAGAATTTCCGTTTACATTTTATTAGTTTCACAGTAAAAGGGTGGGATCTAGTTGCTAATCTTGTGGCTCGAGTAAATTCGTATATAAGGGCACCAGTGAGCTAAGTTCATTGGAGCAGAAACCGTGAAAGTATTTGTAAAAGAGACACGGGAAAGCCACATTGCACTGGTGAGAAAGTTAAATAAGACAGACTGGGTTCTTATACCTTGAGGTAGTCACCAATCTAGGAAAAGAAAACTCAGCATGAAGATGTATGGTCTCTGTTCAGCTACCTTGTTGCCCTGGAGCCAATATTGCTGCTATGGTGGCAGTGCCTCAATGACTTGGGTTATGGGAATCATGAAAAATGCTAAGTTCACACCAATTTCTATTAACATATTTGCTATGTGTGCATGCATCAACATGTATCAATATTTGCTTTTCAACTGATATATTTATTTGAATTTTGAGGTAAATAAATGAAACTATATAGGATTTTCAACTTGATTCTCATATATCCTGTCTAAGATCAAGCTGCTGTTGGTAAATCATTACAAGCAACCTCTCCTGCCTCCCATAAGCATGGACCAAGTGAGTCATCCTGAGAGCAGTACACTGCACCTCCTCAGCCTTCCCCTATCTTCTGACCTCAAGTGGAATCATTACATCCAGTCAATAGCTAAATCCACTGCTAGGAAAGTTAGGTCACTGTGTCAAGCCAGGAAGTTTTCCGCCTGAATCCATCTTGCATATATACAAATCAACCATCCGTCCATGCATGTAATACTGTCAAAAATGGGCAGGTGTACCTGCTGTTCATCTCAGTGTTCTTGACAGGCTCCAAAGGAGAATTGGTAATGTGATAGGTACTGACTTGGCAGCTAGACTCCAGTCACTTTCCTACCGACAAGATGTGGGTTCCCTCTGTCTGTTTTATAAATATTTTCATGGCTTCTGCTCCAACGAACTTAAATCACTGGTGCCCCTGCAACAGGTGTTTACTCATGCAATCAGACTGGATCTCACCCATTCACAGTTAAATCAACCAAATGCAGACAACAATTCTACTCTTGCAGCTTCTTTTCTCACACTTCTCGCCTGTGGAACTTGCTTCCATATTCTTGCTTTCCTGACGGCTACAACTTCTAGGAATTTAAATGTAATGCCAATACCCATCTCTTAACCACTTGATTCTAGTTCTTTCTACACGACCCTTCTCCTTTCTCTCCACCTTTGCAAATGTCATCGCACCTGTATTCCCATCCTTAACTGGTTCGTCTTTCTCTTTACTCTCCTCCTATCTAAATCTTTTTACTTTTATGTAGCCCCCTGCACACCAGTGACGTTCCCACCTTGCTCAGGGTGATACGATTAAAAAAAAAAAAAAACTTTGTCATCCAGTTCACATCTCTGGTATTTTAAACAGGAGTAGAGATTTATCCCTTGTTTGGGTTTAGGTTTTTGGGTTCCTTCTAAAGTCTATTTCAACTTTATACTACTAGCAATTCTTCCTGAACTCTGAAATTTTATTTAGTATTTATTTTTCCTCGATAGAAGATAGGTTTGTCTATCATCCAGTTCATACTCCTCCCCAGTCTTTTGAACAGAAGTAATGCTGCAGAAAGTACCTGCTATTCTCTATTTTTGCAAGAACCAGATTAAACCAAAAACTGAATATTGCTGTCACAGTGGTTTCTCCTACAGAAAAAAAAAAAAAACATTGGTTCAATCCCCATCAGAGAACACAATCTTTTCTTAAGATTTGTTGCATGCTCAGTCAAATAGATTAAATACACACTGTTTAAAAAAAATGGGGAACCTATTTAAAAAATGAGTCCATTATAATAATGTTTGAAATCATATATGAAGAGTGTGTTTTTACTATTCATCCAATACAAGACATAAAGATCCATTCAAAGATAGGCTATTAAATGAGTTTTTTTTTCTTTCTGTAGGAGAAACCACCATTTTTTTTTTTTTTTTTAATCGTATCACCCCGAGCAAGGCGGTAACACCACTGGTGTACAGGGGGCTACGTAATAGTGAAAAGACTGGAAAAAGAGAAAGCCGGAAACCACATCCTAAACAGGGAACAAGGGATGAGCCTCTTAACCTGTTCAATAGATGTGGGTGGAGTGTGAACCAGGTGATAGATAGATCTATCTACTCCAATTGAAAAAAAAAGTGAAAAGTTTGGAAAAGAGAAAGCCGGAAACCACATCCTAAACAGGGAACAAGGGATGAGCCTCTTAACCTGTTCAATAGACATGGGTGGAATGTGAACCGGGCAATAGATAGATCTATCTACTCCAAAAGTATTTTCATTATTTCATTATTTCATATATTATTCTTTGATCTGATATACTTTACTTACTGCCCATGAAGAATGTCACAGTAAAGCAAGGCTTTATTTTCTCTTTTTAAAGGAAAGCACATCCTCTTCAACCAAATTATTTTTTTGGAAATCTCATATTTAGGCAACAAATCTAAACAAAGCAATTTCTATAGAATTAATCAGACCTTTTTATCACTTCAAACTTATTATAGTAGTTACATTGTATTTGAAATAGGCAATCCATTTAATAGCAAATAAAAAAAATGGAGTATCTATTTCAAATACAAGTGTCCATTAAAATAACCAGTTTGAAGTAACAAAAATAAATCCATTAATTCTTATATATATATATATATATATATATATATATATATATATATAGGAGAGTTTTGTAATTTGCTTGAAGCATTGTGTATATAAGGTGTATGGGTAGGTATTTGAAGGCTATCACAATGCGTTTTGTAAAATAAAGGAAGGTAAAGAAGGTGTTGGGTATTACCTATTTATTATTCATTAATATTTTGAGATCAGAATCTTATTTTCAGAATGATAGAGCTTGATTTCATATCCATTGGTGGACCGTGCCTTTAAACATTGAAAGGCACGCTCTACCAACGAATGTAAAATCAAGCTCTATCGTTCTGAAGATGAGATTCTGATCTCAAAATATTAATGAATAATAAATAGGTAATACCCAACACCTTCTTTACCTTTATTTTATTAAACGCATTGATAGCCTTCAAATACCTACCCATACACACATATATAACTCACCTTTTTAAATCCTTATACTTTTACCGACTGCTAAATTTTTGTCAGCTGTGAGAATGAAAATCTCTAAGCTGATGCTCTTTTATTCAATCATTAAAAAATAATATTAATCAACTCTTATGATCAAGTTATTTTTACCTGACAAAGATGCCTGTCTATTTGTAATTTGGTCACACAAGGAACAATCAACAAGTTTGTAGTCTGTCATGGAGTTATCTGAATTTTGATCTATGTAATTAATATTCACCAGTGATTTAAGTGCATTGACAGCTTAATGATAAAATAACAAGGATTTATTTTATGCATCAAATACTTTGTGATATAATCTTCTTTGTAAATATATCTAATTCAGAGCTGAATATTCATTATAGACTGAACATTATAGATTGAAAATTTTACGTCAAAATTTAATGATTGTGCCAGGCAACAGATTTCATGAGTTTGCCCTTGAATGTTGAAAAAATAAATCTTTTTTTGTATAATCCAAATGATTTTTGCATTATCAGGTTGTGGACTTGATCTAGCTACATATAGAAGTGGAATGGGCATTTTAATAATTTTAAGAAAAGTGCAATGACAGAAATGTGATAATGTCCAAGATTAGGATATTAGTCAGTGATGAAAGTTTAAGGGTTTTTTTTTTTTAAAATTAATATTTGAAATTGCAGCCAACAAACTGCAGAAGTTTCTTGAGTTATGTATTTATGCATTTGTACTTTAAAAAAAAAAAATATAACCATTGTTGTTAATTAATTATAAGAAATAAAAGATCAAGTGAATTCTGAAGAACACATTTGTAGCTAATAAATATTCAATTAACAAATGCAGTGAATGGTGTTTTTCTTTTCATATTTTTGTGTTTGCATCTTCCTCAAAACATTGTGAAAGCAAAACATTTTCTCTGACTGTTATAAATAGTTGTATAAATGTAGTCCTAGATTTTATTGTGTGGTACAGTGGATATCAGCTCGGAATGAGAAGCCGGGGAGCCGAGTTCGAATTCCAGTTGAATCCATTGTATTCACTTACGTGCAAATACCCTTGGGAAAGGTATTAATCCGTCTCTTCCTTCCAGTTATGGGTTAAATAGCAGGACAGATTGGGTTCTATAGCCTTGGTCGGCAACTAGTCTACCGCAGAAAGCAATGGCAACCTACTGCGGGATAATCTTCTGCCCAGTCAGTCATGTCTCAAAAAGACATGATTGCCCAAGCGTGTATCACGTATGGCACTTAACTGACCGACCCCAGATTGTATCATATGGACAGATAACCCCAGATTACTCCTGCAGAAAATATAACCAATGCATTTGTAAAGTGATTTAAATATGTAAAGTGACTTTTTTTCTTTGAATGTTTTTACTTTTTATGATTTTAAAAAGCAGAATGCTTTTTTACATGTTAATTCTATTCAGTTGCAAAATTACTTAACTATGGCTGTCACCTTTTGATGGTCAGGTTTGGGTTAACTTTCTTTGGATATTTTTGTTTTTAATGACTTAATTTTTGCATGAGACAGAAAATATACCAATTGTTATGAGAAAATTATTTAAATATTGGTCAATTTTTGATTATTTAGAATTAAAATTGTTTTATTGTATTGTCAATTTTTTGTATTTTTAGCAATCTCTTCTCAATATCAGCAATTATTAACTATTTGAGTATTAAACCAAGATTCTTGTGATTGGTTAAAATTCTTGGTTGGAGGATTTATTAAATAAATACTTACGTTTTTTTTATTGCTTAAGTTTCAATGTTTTTTCTTGTTCTTTTTTTCAAAAAGAAAGTTGCTTGTAACGCTCTAGGCATTAAAGCTTTTTTTATTTCTTTTTCTTTTTTTAAAAGGTTCCCTGATATTTTCAAGTGGCTCACTGTTCCTTAGACAAATCTGCTGAGACTGAGTTGTGGTAATAAAATTATGCTTGACTCAACTTTGTAGGTCAATCATATATAAACTGAAGCTCCTTCAATTCTCATTCTATGGAGGATACAACTTCAAGAACAACTTAAATTAACTTGGAAATGACCCTTTAATATTTACAATTTGCTACAAATAGAATAGTATTCATGATGACGTCAATAATAAATAAATCAGCTGTAGCTTTTAGTATAGATTTTAATGACAGTTTACCATAGCTCTGTAAATGTTTTTTATAGTTAAATTTGTTATACTCCAAGTAACGAAAAAAAAAAAATTAAGTAGTAATGTTTTTGTTTTTTTTTTGTTTTTTTATAGAGCAGTTTGTTTTTGGGTGGATATAATTTGCTTGACAATTAAGTCCCAGTAGTAAAATTAAGCACATTTTCTGTCTGAATTTCTAAGGTGAGTTATCATTATTTACATCCAAACTGTTTTCAGCTGTTATGTGGCAGTGTGTGTCAAGCTTCACAGCAAGGCTTCAGTAGGCAATAAGAGCATTATTTAAGGTTTCAAGTTTTAGCTTCAAGACTGTTTAATAGGACAATAACCTAGAGGATTAAGATTGGTTTAGAAATTGGTGGCATAGTATTGTGTGTTGAAATGAGATTAACAATAACTGAGCAAGATTTAAAAAAAAAAGAGAAAGGGGTGATATGGAGGAGATAGACTGAACTATCGCCCGGTTCACACTCCACCCACGTCTATTGAACAGGTGTAGAGGCTCATCCCTTGTTCCCTGTTTAGGACGTGGTTTCCGGCTTTCTCTTTTCCAATCTATTCACTCTCATGTAGCCCCCTGCACACCAGTGGCCTTATCGCCTTGCTTGGGGTGATGTGATTAAAAAAAAAAAAAAAAAAAAATATCTTTAGACAAACAGCAGAACAAGAACAATTTACACTTGCAGATTAAATGGCAAGTTTTTAAAATTCTTTGAATGTTAGCTGGATTGACAAAGGCTAGAGGACACAATGCCTAAGTTTGTGATGATAAACTTTGTCATACTATTTAAAGTTGGACGATGTTATATAACAATGTTACATAATATGTAATGTGAATAAATAAGTAAATTTTGTCTGAACAATTGAACTCTTTTTATTGCTTTCTTCAGGCTTACACAGTTTCAGCTGAGTTGCTCTTGATATCTTGTCAGGTGGTTGTCTGTTGTGGTGCAGTGGATATCGACTTGGAATGACAAATTGAACTGGAGTTGAATTCCTTGCATTTGCTTACATACAAATACCCTTGGGAAAGGTATTAATCCATTTCTTCCTCCCAGTTTGGGTTCTATAGCCTTGGTCGGCAACTAGTCTACTGCAGAAAGCAATGGCAACCTACTGCGGGAAAATCTTCTGCCAGGTCAATCATATCACTTTTGAGACATGATTGCCCCAAGCGTGTATCATGTATGGCACTTAACTGACTGACTGAATATAATAGTTAAAAACATAACTTCTACTGGGTATAAAGTAGAGGATCAGTTTTCTATTGTTATGAAGTAATAAAGTGATCCCCCACTAAATATTACTTATTAATGATATAATCCATCTCTTCTCACTCCGGCTATGAGCTAAATGGCAGGATAGATGGGGTTCTATAGTCATAGCTGGCAACCAGTCTACCGCAGGAAGCAATGGCAACCTACTGTGGGATAATCTTCTGCTCAGTCAGTCTTGTCTCAAAAGAGACATGATCGCCCAAAGTGTGAATCACATATGTCACTTAACTGACTGGATAAACTGAAAAAAGAAAAAAAAAGCTAGGTGGTGTCATATTTTTTCCACAAAATAGGCTTGCTTGTATTTCCTTTGTATAATTGGAGTAGATAGACTAAACTATCTCCTGGTTCACACTCCGCCCATGTCTATTGAACAGGTGTAGAGGCTCATCCCTTGTTCCCTGTTTAGGATGTGGTTTCCGGGTTTCTCTCTTCTAATCTTTTCACTCTTACGCAGCCCCCGGCACATCAGTGGCATTACCGCCTTGCTCGGGGTGATATGATTAAAAAAAAAAAACAATTTCACGTGTAAGAAGAAAGTTCCACTGAGAACCCCCCCCCCCCCATCCCCAAGAACTGGTACTTCATGGAAGAGATTGCTCTCAAGTAGATGCTTCCCAGAACATATCTAGTTGGGTGCTCCTGCTATCCACCTGGGTGTCCTTGACAAGATCCAACAGAGAATCTGTAATGTGATAGATCCCGACTTGGCAGCTCGGATACAGTCACTTTCTCACCACTGACACAATGTGGCTTCCCTGTGTCTCTTCTACAAATACTTTCACGGCTTCTGCTCTGATGAACTTAGCTCACTGGTGCCCTTATATATGAATTTACTCGAGCTACAAGATTAGCAACTAGGTCCCACCCTTTTACTGTGAAACCAATAAATTGTAAACACAAATTCTACTCCAGTAGTTTCTTTTCTCGCACTTCTTGCCTGTGGAATTCCCTTCCGTTTACTTGCTTCCCCGACAGCTACAATCTCCAAGAATTTAAATGTAAAGTCAATAGTCATCTTATAACGTCAAATAGCTAAGGGAAGGAAACAGAGAGAAAGATGGGAGGAGGGCCAGACAAACTATTAAAAATTTTGGAAATATCCTAAGAGAAAATTGTTTTACAAAGCAAAATAAATCTCAATCTGATTTATTTTCCACTTTTAGGAAAATTGAAATATTAAATTAAAAATACAATAACAATGATTAATACTGTCATATTTAACATCTTTAATCTCCTTCAGAAGTAAAATATATTTTTTTATTTTCTATGAAATACTATCCTCTTTTGATAATCTCCTTCTAGAGAAGAACATATCAGTATGAAAGTAGTTTTATCCTCATAAATCATATACAATTTATTAAGCCAACCAGACACACAAACTCACCTATAACTAACCTTCATTAATTATCACATTGCCTTGTTCACTCTGAATTTTTTTTCTTTAAACAAAAGTTCACTCATACAAGTCTCAAGAGCCATTCAAGGTAGAGTTGCTAAATGTGGTGTACCAATATGAATATAAGAGAAAGTAGAAGTTAGGATAGATGACGTTTGATTCTTGACTTGAAAAATTTAAGATTGTGATGTTCCAGGAAGCATCTAGTTTGGAGCAGTCTTCTCCATGAGCATCCCCTCCACCTTTCTACCTATCTTTCTGTGCCCCTCTATATCCCCCCACCCCCGTTCTATCTAAACCCTCTACTCCGGGATTTTCTTTTCTGTCTGTCTCTTTCTTTTTTTTTTTTTTCTTTCTTCTCTTAGGATTGGAATCGTACAAATGATATTCTGAATTAAGTGGAACATGTGGAAGTGATTACAGAATCTTTCTTATTAAACCATTTGGCCTTCTTGTTCTCTCCTTGACTCCAATTTATTGATGGCTTTTAAGCTTTCCTGTCATGTAAGAAGGAATAATTTAGAAATAAAAGATGTTACTTGTTTTGTATGTATGTGTGTGTATATATATATATATATATCATTCACTCCACCTTTTTTTTTTCCTTTTGACCTACTCCGTTTCACTAACTTAACAATTTCTTTTGATTTTTATGTGTGTGTGTGTATATATATATATATATATATATATATATATATATATATATATATACGTTGAGCTTGTTTTCTGTACATAGCCAAAACCTAGTTTTCAAATTTAGTTCGCACACACACACACACATTGGATTCTCTGTGCAAACCACAAGTCTTATTATTTTTATTAGTATCATCATCTGGACAAGAAAAGTATTTGTGGGCTTTGGAAAAATGTCACAAAACAATTTTTCCATGAAGATATATTTTTCATATTTTTTTGCATTTGAAAATTTACCAGGAACAAATCTGTTAATTACAATATATTTATATATAAAGTTGAGGAAAATGAACTTTGGCTGTGACAAATTTTTGACAACAGAGACTGTAAAAAAAAAGACATTTCTTTTTCTTTGGTATAAGAAATTGTGGAATTATGCTTACTTTAATTGTGTTCAGTCAGTTTTTGATTTATAACTTTTCTACAGTTTACCAACCTATTGCAAGTTATTTAAAGCCAGAAAATATTTTTATGTAGCCTTTTTTTTTTTTTTTAAATAATGATTTAGTTATACAAGTTTTATTAACTAACCACCTGCACATCCCTGCTTTCAACACCTGGTATATGAAATGGAATAAGTGAAAGCAAGTCAGATGTTTAAAATTTTATTTGTTTAATAAAAGGTGTTTTGAATTTATTGTTGGACATTGCCAAAAGGGAATTTTAAACATCTGACTGATTTTCACATAGTTTATTATATAAACCAGACATGGGTAACCTTTTATGACAGGTAGGCTGCATAAGATATTGTTCATCAAAAGGGGGTGCACACTACCAAAATAAAAGATTCAAGGTTATTTTGCTTGACGGTGCCTCAGGGATTATCAATACAAAGGAACCTAAGTGTAAGCATTTGCCTTAGAAATGAGAAATTGTTTGTTTTTTCTTTGGAGAAAATTTTTTTCTGTAATTAAACATTGAAATCTTTGTATAATATTAACACAGATAAGTGATTAACACATGCTGCTTCATGTAAATTATTTATAATTTATGCACTTGAAAATATTTGAATAAAGAAAAATTTTTGATAAATGTTATTTCTTCTCCAGAGAAAAAATTGTTTCCTGTTTCTAAAGCAAAAGGAATTTAAATGCCTGATTTTCCTTGGTGAAAATCATCAATGCCTTAAAATGAAAACATTCAATTTGAAATTTTACACGTTCAAGAAATATTTCAACTAATCATTTTTTATATATGTGATTATGCAGGAGAGTGTGAATGAACAAGTGAGAATAAAACAAAACGAACCAAATTTTAAGAAATGCTAACTGTATTTATAACTAAGTGTAGGCAAAGGTGATTTTGGGTTTTCTTTACTCCACATCTGCTGATGGGTTTATTACTTCTTCTGCCTCATAGGGTTTTATTTTCCGCACTGACAAATATTTCTAGTTGTAAAAAAAAGGAGTGTGTCACTTAAAAAAAAAAAAAAAAAAAATTAACCATTTGTTTTATCCAGTATTGTTACTTAAATTCTCATTTATGCATTGTAATTAAGGTTGATATGTGTAGTAGATTATGGTAATGGGATATACAAGGTGTGATGGCAGTGGGAGCACATTCTCTTTTTCAGAACATTTTATATTTATAAATGTCTTATATATATATATATATATATATATATATATATATGTGTGTGTCATCTGCAGACAGATCTGTTTTGCTGTATCACAGCTCATCAGTATGGTTAGACTCCGGTTGCTTTTAACCCAGGATTGAAACCCGACCGAATTGGTATCAGTCAGCGATTCTACCTCTGGGCTATGGGCGCTCGGTAAAAGGCAGACTCATCTATATATATATATATATATATATATATATATATATATATATGCACCATGTGAACGTTCAAATAAAACACTGTTACAAGAGCGTTCTTAAAAAGAAAAATGGCAAAAGGTAAAATCAGTTATTAAAAATCACCTGAAGAAACCACTCATGGTAGAAACCAAGGTAGCGAAATAACTCATTTAAAAATGAAATATCTATCTATCTATCTATCTATCTATCTATATATATTCTGTTGCTGAGGTGATGTGTTATCCCCTGTGGGGATCTTCATATCGAAATGGTCATTCAACATCATTGAATTAATTCTTTTTTAATTTTTATATATATATATATATATATATATAGTTATGAATTAATTGTACATTGCAACATGGAAATTTCTATGTTTTGAGATAGATTCTCATCATCAGGCAATGTTTGATGATGGTTGTGCAGAACAAAAACCTTTGGTTTGCTGTGTATGTATGTGGAAAGATATAAAATTTACATGTGTGTTTCTTTTGACTAATCAGAGCAAAGATTCATTTTGGGATTTGGCCCCAAAGAATACATACTAACCAACTTTTTCTTTTTTTTCTTTTTTTCTCCCTAATCTACCCTTCTTCCTTTCCCTCCTTAATGGTCAAGATGTTAACCTGCCTTTAACCTGATCTTATCATTTTCCCTTTTTTCATCTCTTCTTCCTTTAGTTTTATTGCCTTTGATGTGATATTCTCATTTAGTACAGTCAAAAGAAACACATGCAAATTTTATATCTTCCCATATACATACACAATAAACCAAAGATTTGTTATTTAAATGTAAATCATCTGCACAACCAACATCAAACATTACCTGATGATGAGAATATATCTCAAAACCTAGAAATTTCCGTGTCGCAATGTACAATTAATTCATAACTATATATTAGGATCTATGATATTTATTATATTGAGCACTGTTCATAATAAAATAAATGTCGGGGCACTCAAAATAGTAAAACCTTGAGTCCTCTTCACCTGGCTGTGCAAAAGCATTAGGACAAGAACTATTTTATCTTTTCTGAGGCATCAAAATAAAGTTTAAAATCACCCCTGTCCTAATACTTTTGCACACTACCAGTAGTGTGCAAAAGTATTAGGACAGGGGTGATTTTCCTAAAAACCTCACTGAAATTCAAATACGGGGTGAAAAGCCAAGTAAATTGCTAATAAATATTGATTATTTAAAAATAGGCACAAAAGAAATATATTAAAAAGAAGTTATATTTAATTTTTCCTATTTTCTATTAATAAAGTTATTTTGAAACTACTTATTACTCTATTATCCTTGGATAAGACTGACTTTTTTCTTATTCCCCCCTATCAAATTGATAAATCTAATGTTACTTTGCAAGACACACTTTGGGAACAATTACGAGCTGCTTGGCAGGAGATACCATTAGATACATTGAAGAAGCTTGTGATGTCAATGCCTGACAGAATGAAGACTGTGATCAAAGCAAAAGGCTATGATTCTAAATATTAAATTTATTTTGTAATAAGTACTTACTTTAATTAAATTGTTTATTTTCTGTCAACATGCCTCATGAAAGATAAAAAATGCTCTTGTCCTAATACTTTTGCACAGTACTGTGTGTGTGTGTGTGTGTATGTATATATACTTGTGCAAATTAATTGAAAAAAAAAAAATGAATGTCTTCCTAGTATCTTTTATACTTTCCCTGATCCTGTATACAACGTCTCTTGGCATTGTTTTTTTTTTTTTTATCTTCTGTCTGTAATTTCCATTTTTCTTGACAATTTGGACTGATGGATCCCGTTCGTTTCTTGGCTTTGATGATATAACCAACTGTTGAAAGCTGAAAAATCAACTTTTTACAATTTTTTTTGTATGCTTCCTTAGAGTAATGTCCATTGCAGACAATGGCCATCAGACAACTAATCAACAGATGAGACATAGTGTCTGGGTGTGATAAACATCTGATGTAATCACGGATGGCACAGTATTTTTCAAGGCCAAACAAATTTCATCATACGTTGTGAAAATAGTTGTGAAAAGATATACATAAGTTTTTAATAAGCATCTCCATTGTTCATCAGTTTGCTTAGCAAAACAGGACTTTCAGGTTTCAAGTTGCTTAGTTGGTTGCTTGATGTAATGAGTTATTTGTATGTATTGGTTTTTTATTCTCTAGTCATACCTTGCTTGTAGCACGCAAGACCATCAAGTCTTCCATGAATAAGGCCTATATTTTACTAACCAAACTACTAAAAAGAAAAAGATCAAAAGGAAGATAAAATTGTTGCCAATCTGTCTCTGCTAACAACATTTATAACCAGGCAAAAAATTTCATGTTCCCAGCATCAGTTGATCCTGAGAGATACTACTTTCTTACTTGATTATCTGGTTTGCAAAATATACAGAAACCACATGGCCGTCTTTAAAGCTCTACACAATGAAAGCAAGGTCTGGTCTAAGAGCAACATGTGTTAATCCGAAGTATTCTAAAACATTTCTTTAACAATCGCCTCTCCCTTTCCCTCTTTCTCTTCAGACTGTTTTGTTTTTCCAATTCACTTTGACAGACCAATTATTGGGGTGTAAATTGATGGTATTTGGTCAGTATTTAATTCACTAAGATGCCTGTAGAGCTGGTAGTTCTTCGTTTCATGTAATTTTTTAATGTTATCTACAGTTTGACAGCTATATACATGCCTATTGATTATACCGACTGATAATGGTGAAATACAACTATGTTTTGCTTTAAGATCATTATTTCAGATCTGGTTTGCAAATTATCTCTACTAGCAGTATAGCCCTGTGTTGCTCAGGTGTAATGAAAGCTTTAAAACTAATCCATGGTCCTGGAGCTCAGGCGCTTTGGATGTTGGCACGAAAGACTAAAAAGCAATAGTTGCTTCCAGTTAAAGTGAAACTGTAGACTGAAAGAAAAATGAATGGATGCAAGCCAAATTTTGAAGTTTGGTGAGAATCGGATAAAAATTGTGGATTTGTATAAAGGACATACAAACAGTCACACACACACACACACACACACACACACACACATATCTTGCCTTTTATATATATATATATATATATATATATAATTGATTTTCTGCACTATTGTAAAAACTGCAACCATGAAACTTTTGAATATAGTTTCTTGTGTCTTTGTCTATGAGTGTATCAAATTTGATTAAAATTGGACCGCTCCTTCTATAACCCGATTTTTTTCGATATTTATCGGGGGTACCTCGACACAAAACCTAGCTAAGAACACTTGCAGATGCTTATAGTACAACTGTATAAATTTTCAAGAAAATTGGTTCAGCCGTTTCGGAGTCTATAGGTAATGGACACACACACACACACACACACACACACACACACATATGCAAAGTTCCATTTATAAAATAAGTTTAGATAACTAAATTTCCCCAGGTTGTCTAAATAAGGACTTATCAATTTTCAAAAAGGTAGATTGTAACCTTTTTAAAAATGCCATATTTAGCTTGGTAACATTTTTTTTCTTGCTAAACATTGATATTAACCAGACTTAATGTCTAATAAATGAAAGTGATGATTTTGAAAAATTTTTTTTCTTTATGCAAATTAGTATTTACATTATTTTAGTTTATAATCAATTTGTGTTATATATTTTGAATAACCTGAAGGTAAAGATTTAACCACGAATGCATTAGTTATACATAGAAATAAATTCAACAATAACTTTGATCTAAAGAATGCTGCACTTATTAAAAGAGAAAGTAACTTAATTTTCAAGAGTGCTGCTGTTGAATTGTATCAAAATATAAATCAGTACCACAGATTTTTTTTCAATATCTTCATTTTTGAAAGAATTACTACTTTCTCAAACTAAGATGCATGATTATAAAAATGTTAAAAATTGAAAGAAAATAAGGTTAAGGATTTAACCATTTTATTTAAAATATGGAACAAACAAATTAAACCCGAGCTAAAATAATTTAAATACTAAAATTTCAAAAACATGACTTACTTTCATTTATTAGACACTGAATTGTGTCCTTTCATGCCTTCCATAGCTTGCTTGACGTTTCAGTAGACATGATGAATATTTATGAGCATTCCTAAACTTAAAAAGTTTGAAAACCAATAACATTTTTTGCTCTTGTATATAAATTAAAATTGTATATAAATTGCAAAATAAAATACTTGCGTTCCTCTTAATAAAATTTGTCAGAGGATGAAACATGTTGGTTAAGATAAGTTTTCTTTTTGTCTTTATTCATATTATTCTTTACAGATAGAATATATCTGAGATAATAAATAATGTGTGTTACAGAAAGTTCTTAAGATTACTGAAATGAAATTAAGAACAGATATATTCAATTTGTTTGAACATTATTTTTAAGCAATGCTCATATGAGTAGATATTCTGTTTTTAATTAAACAGTAAATTTATTTATATAGATTATAAATTATAGTTTAGAAAATGTACAAATATTTTTTTATCCACTCCTTTAAAAAAAAAAAATGTACATTTTCTAAACTATAATTTATAATAAATATTCACAGCCCTATATTATATATCGAGCACTGTTTTAAGTTAATGTTTTGGACGTTGTAATTTTTTTTTCATTCCTTATTCATTCAGATATATATATATATATATATTTATTTTCATTCCTTAGTCATTCAGATATATATATATATATATATATTTTTCATTCCTTAGTCATTCAGATATATATATATATTTTTTTTTTCATTCCTTATTCATTCAGAGATATATATATATATTTATTTTCATTCCTTAGTCATTCAGATATATATATATATATATATATATATATTCATTCCTTATTATTATATATATATATATATATATATATATATAACTCTACCAGCCTGAATATTTGAGAAATTTTTTTAGGAAAATGTAATTCAGCAGGATTTAAACCTGCAACCCCTAACAACAGCGGGGAAGCCATCAATTGATCTCCTGTGTCTTAATTGCTTGACCACAAAAGATTTCACAATTCGAACGAAGCCAAATTGCATATATAAGGCTCGATTTGGCTTTATTTAAACTGTAATTAAGACACACCAGATCAATTGATGGTTACCCCCCTATGTTACTAGGGTTTGCAGGTTCAAATCCTGCTGAATGACACATTTTTATAACAAAATTTCTCAAATATTCAGGTCAGTAAAGTTTTTATAATATACATATATACACACACACATATATATATATATATATATATATATATATATATAAACTCTGATTTGAAGAGACAAGAAGAATTGTATCCCCCTCTTAAAAAACAACAACAAACGTTGCCAAGTGAAAAGAAGTGTTTTGTTACTATTTAAGTTTGATTATTGGAAAAAGAGATTACTTACTGAGATTTATCATAGCTTCATTTTCAAAACTGATTTTTTTTTCTTTTTTTTCATGACTTTCAATGTTTTTTTTTGTTTTTCTTTTCACTTGTGCCTGGAGATATTGGATACTACTCCACACCCCATCACTCTTTTCTCTATCTTGATATGTAATCACAAGGAAATTGTAAGTGGGGGTAAGATAGACAACTGATATGTGAACTGCTCCCCCACCTACAATCACCTGAATAAACAAGTATCTGTGTGTTTGAGGACCAGGGTAGCGGGTAAAAATTTGGAAGCATGAATAGTAGACAACTCTTACTGTAGTAAGTTTGCTTCCTAAAAACGTCTGGCCTTATACCAGACTAATCTTAATAAAAAAAAAAATCAATGTGTAGTTGTTGATTATTACTATTTTGTGATTTTGATCCTCATTAGGTATCCAACATTGACTAAGCTTAGCACCTATATTGGTGTGTGGCTATATATAATATATACATACATATATAATTTTATTCTTACATCAAAAAAGAATATTGAATATTTTTCTTTATATTTTATCAAGAATCTCTAAATACTTAATATGAGACTGGATGTAATTGCAATATATAATTGCGCAAAAACAGTGTTACGTGTGTGTGTTTGGACACTTTGTTGTGGTGTAATGAAAATAGCAGGCTTGTCTTGCTTGATCTATTACAACTAAGTAATGAGTTTGATCACTGGGTGCTCCACACATTTGGCCTTGTGCCACATCTAAGCTATGCTTAGAAAATCATTTGAACACTTC
Organism: Ascarosepion bandense; assembly: GCA_037127315.1. Lineage (NCBI taxonomy): Eukaryota > Metazoa > Mollusca > Cephalopoda > Sepiida > Sepiidae > Ascarosepion > Ascarosepion bandense. The sequence continues at coordinate 1,865,185 of JBBBDQ010001566.1, forward strand.
AACATGGTGTAATCGTTAGCAGGCTTGTCTTGCTAGATCAATTACGACTGAATAGTGAGCTTGATCCTCATTGAGTGCCTATGCTTTTGGCTTTGTGCCATGTTTAAGCTATACTTAGAAAATTGTTATAGTATCAGGTGTATTCGGGTTCTTGAATTTTTCATTGTTTTTCTCTGAATTAGAAAACTCTTTACTGACTTTAGTGAAAGGAAACTTTTTCTTTTTCCCAATGTTGGTGAAAGATCTCATCAGCCATTTTAGCACAATGAATTTTCTTTCATGGCTTTTATTGTTGGAGTAAGAACAATCAGGACAAAGCAATCTCTTGAAAGATCTCATCAGCTTTTTTCTTGTGGTTAAATTGGATTACTTGTAAACATACACCCACAGTACTCCATCAGTCTGTCGATGATTAGACATCTTCACCCTCTGGTGTTTCAGTTCTACTTTGGAAACAAAAACTAGGAAAAGTGGTGTGTATTCAACAAGCAAAAGGTGAAATAACACCACAAGAAAAATATACAAATTCTGTATATATATATATATATATATATGTATATATTGTTCTTTTATTTATTTATTCATTCATCTGGCACAATCTGGGGTTGGTAGGTGGCACTTGGGACATCTTCACTGCTAATTTTATCTTCTCAGGACAGACTAATAGATCAGCTCTTTCCTTTGTCTAGTGAGAACTCTAACTGCCTCCAACTCTAAATACTCTGATTGCTCTTGACTATATTGCCTCCCAACAGATTCTTACTGTGATCCCTCAAAACCAATCACTGGCAACTCATTCCTATGGTCCTTTTGACCATCTTTAAATCATGTGTGCATGTCTCCCATTAGCAGACAGCTTCTTCTGGGTAATTGGTGGCCAGATTATATAGGCACATGATTGGAATTTCTTAACTTCTGTCCAAGTAACACTTGATCCTGAAAGTTTTACGTTATTTGCTTTATTTCCTTTTTCTCTAATTGTGGATAATGGACAGTTGCTTTGAGGTCCCCATATCGTGACTTTACTGTCAGTTGTTGTAAAACCAGGCTCAGATTAAACCATTTCTGACCCATTTGACTTTGGTTAGGGCTCATACAATTCAATAAGGACCTGTTGTATTGTATACTAATCTCCTCCATATCGTTACCTTAAAAATTTAAATTTATTTCCTTACATGGTTATCTTTAGAGAAACCTCATTGAAAAAACGCATTATGAATATCTCAGGGATATTAATCTTTCTGTACAAAGATAAAGTTGAGTTTTTTTTGTTTTTTTTTTTGTCATCAATCACTCAACAAAACTGTAAACTGCATGATAATCATGATGTAATTACTGAACTTTCTCAAGTAATGCGTCCTGTCATTTTGCTAGTAATCATGTACTACTTATTGGAGTAGATAGACTAAACTATCACCCAGTTCACACTCCACCCACGTCTATTGAACAGGTGAAGAGGCTCATCCCTTGTTCCCTGTTTAGGATGTGGTTTCCGGTTTTCTCTTTTCCAATCTTTTCCCTTTCACGTAGCCCCTTGCACATCAGTGGCGTTACCGCCTTGCTTAGGGCGATATGATTAAAAAAAAAAAAATTTCCTTATCTCTTCATTTGTTTTAATCTAATTTTCCTTAATCTAATAAGGAAACCTTTTCATTTGACCTGTTGAGTTTTGCTTCCTTGAAGTTCTTTTTATCTTCATGTCAGTCTTTCTGAAGCTTAGCCCAATCTTTACAGTTTAAAATTGCTTTTTACTCCATCAGAGATTCATCTGATGTGTGTGCACAATAAACACACACACAAATTTTTTTTTCCCCTTCAATTGTTACAATATTCATTGTCACTTATGGTTGAGTGGATATCACCTCAGCATTGTTGACAATATTTATGGCTTACGGCCTATTACGTTGAATACACTGGTTCTTGCTCGATCACTGAAGTTAAGCAACGTTGAGCCTGGTCAGTACTTAGATGGGTGACTGCTTGGGAATACCAGGTGCTGTAAGTGTTTAGTGACGGATGTGCGTGCTTACGGCCATATCATGTTGAATACACCAGTTCTCGCTCGCTCACCGAAGTTAAGCAACATTGAGCCTGGTCAGTACTTAGATGGGTGACCACTTGGGAAGGAATACCAGGTGCTGTAAGCATATAGTGACAGATGTGCGTTGTGGTGCAGTGGATATCAGCTCGGAAAGAGAAATCGGTGAGCTGAGTTTGAATTCCAGTTGAATACCCTGCATTCACTTAAGCACTGGTACCCTTGGGAAAAATATTAATCGGTCCTTTCCCTCCAGTTATAGGTTAAATAACAAGGGTAGGACTTGGACACCCTGTCCTTAAAAACAAATCCCAATGAATCTTGATACTCGAAAAAGAAAAATGTATTACTAGACACAAAAACTTATATAATACAACAATAAATTGTTGAAAGTAAAAGGTATTACCAGCAATAAATAAATAAAAATTTAAGTGGCAATAAATGACCTGCCGAGGTTGATATGCCATAAAAACAAACCAACCAACCAACAATCTTTTATATGCCGTGTTCTTTAAGGACGTGGGCAGTTATAACTATCCACATTTTTCTATCTTTTGTAGCTACAAATAACGTTCATTCTCCTACCATACTTGACCATCTATTTACACGAATTCTTTTGGTAGGTTACTCACTCTTCCACTGTTCTTCTTGCTTTCAATATGTCTTGTGTATGTTAAACAGGATGTGCGTTGTGGTGTAGTGGATATCAACTTGGAATGGCAAATCGGGGAGCTGAGTTCGAATTCCAGTGGAATTCCTTGCATTCACTTTCGAACAAATTTTGATACTCGAAAAGAAAAATGTTGTAAAAATAAAATAACCTTACCCAAAAATCATTGGTTATGACCTTAAATGATCCCATAAGGATTGATAGGTCATTAAGCCTTGAAACAAACAAACAAAACAATATTTATTCAAACTATTGTATATGTAGCTAAATGTTGTATCCATGTCATCAACTGTTGTGGCTCAAAAAATAAGGTGCAAGTTATTGTAGCTTATTTCTTAATTTAGATATTTGTTAAATATATTACTGAGCATTACTCCATTTTTCAACATTTTTATACACTTTAAAATGTACCCTGCTTTGTCAGTCAGCACAAAGTCTGTTAGCAGACAATTTACTAATGTATAGTAATTAGGCAAAGGCTTCACATGTTGGAATTTCTTTACAATCTTTATGATGCTTGACTAAATCCAAGCAAAGTGCCAGCTTCACACTTCACATGAAATTCAGTAATTCTGCTCCCAAAAACTTTGAAACGCTTTCTTAGACCTTTAGAATATACTAGCAGTATAGCCTGGCATAATGAAACTAATAAAACTAATCCATGATCCTGGAGCTCAGACTCAGTAAATAGTCTCAGCCATGATACCAAGAACTACAATTATACCTACTTAAAGCAAAAACCAAAATAAAAGGGCTGAAAACCTGATTTTGATCACTCAATAGGATATCGGGGTATTGATTTCCAATATCGGAGTCAAATAAATCATCTAAGGATAAACTAATCTAAGTAAGTCCATGAAAACTTACCATACCCATCGGGAGTAATTGACATATATTTATATCTTCATTATGATTCAAATTTTTTCATTAAAAATTGATACCTCTTCCTTGTCTCTGAAATATAATACATATATTCTTATTAAATATTGATATATATCTATATTTTATTAAATAATAGCAGTATAGCCCAGCGTTGCTTGGGTGTAATGAAGGCTTTAAAATTAATCCACGGTTCTGGAGCTCACTCTTTGGATGCTGGCACGAAAGACTAAAAAGCAATAGTTGTTTCCAAGCGAAACAGTAGATTGAAAGAAAAATGAATGGATGTAAGTCAAATTTTGATTTCCAGTATTTAAGTCAAATATGTTTTCCATTGCAAACTGAAATTTGAAGGCTAAATAAGTCCTGAGTAAACGGTATCATGGCTGAGACTTAGAACTACAATTATACCTACTTAGAGCCAAACCCGAAGCAAAAACCAAAATAAAATGGCTGAAAACCTGATTTTGATCAGGATATCACGGTATCTATTTCCAATGTCGGAGTCAAATAAGTCATCTAAGGATAAACTAACCTAAGCAAGTCCATGAAAACTTATCATACTCATCGGGAGTAAAATTGGAGAAAATGAGCCATATATTCATGGCTGAATATCGGTTCTTGATCACTTGATAGCATATTGGGGGTATCGATTTCCGATATCAGGGAAAATGAGTCATCTGAGATCTATTAATGTTTGAGATTAAAAAACTATAATTTTATCAAGTTAGAGCAAATTCTGCAGCAAGAATCACGATAAAAGGGCTAAAATCCTGATCTTAACCAGACCTGATCAGATATTGGGGTATCAGTTTCTTATATTGGAGGGAAATTGGAAAAAATAAGTAACCCATGACCTGACCAGAAGCCTAAAGAATATTTGTATGAAGTTTGGTGAGAATCAGAAAAATTGTGGATTTGTATAAAGGACATACACACAAAAACATCTTGCCTTTTATATATATATATATATATATATAAAAATTATGTTTTAGAACATGTACATAATTTTTTCTATATATGTCCTCTTCTCTACAATCATGTATTTGTTTCAATCACTCAGATATATATATATATATATATATATATATTCTTTAGGTTGAACTCATTTTTTTGAGTGACTGTGGTTTAAAAGTTTAAAATATACCAAGGGTGAGTGTATGAATGTGAAGTAAGTGGGGCTTGATAGTTTAAAAGATTCTCTTTTTTTCTTTCCCAGGATATGTCACTTGTCCTTCCTTATTCTGAAATCTCCCTCTTCTCCTGTGTCTCTTACAACCTTTCTCCCCCCACCCCCCGTGATTAGCACTTTATTTCATCAAATTTTCTGAAACAAAAAAATTTCACAACTCTTACTTTCAGTTGATTTTTATAGTTTCTTTCTTCTTTCTCATAATTCATCTTTTTCCTCGGTTTGCCATAATGTCTCTCTAGAAAAGAAATCACCTGTCACTGCTTCTAATCCTGCACCATGAAGTAAGCGACAGGATATTATTTTCCTTTCATAGAAACTCCAATGACGTAGGAATTGAAACCAGTTAAGTGTCTAATCAAATTTAATGATGAGCGGTCATGAAAATGCCAGAAAATATGGAAAAGAATTCAAAAACTGATCTACAAGGACTGTCATCAAACAATCCAGCCTATATTCTTCAAAATATCTATTGCTTTACTGACCTTGTGAGCAGTTTTATCAACCTTGTGCATTAACCTGCGAAGAGGACATCTTTCTAGTGTTTGACATTTTCTTGAAATATGTCTATTAATCAGCACAGCAAATTATAGTACCATTTAGCAACTATTAACTATTTGACCATTTTAACAGTAGTTGTCAGATCCAAAAGATCAGAACCATGACCTTTCCTGCTAAGGTTTTGAATTTTGTTTTCCAAATCATAGTATAGCCATGTTTCATCAACAGTCACTCATCCTCTTAAAAAGGTTATCACAAGATCACCGAAAATGCTGCAAAAACAACTTTGAAGGTGTTCGCTTGGTATTGTTTCTAATCAGCATTCAAACATTTTGGCACCTATTTACACTATTTATCTTTGGAGTATTTTTCTTCATCTTTGTTGTTTTTATCACAATATTTTGTTCATTGTGACCTCTGGTCTTCAGGTGTATAACAAATTGGATAATCTACAGGGAATTTTGAACTGAACCCTTTATTTCAGTTCAGAAATCCCTGATGATTACCCAGATTGATACATACCTGATGAGGACAATAGTTAGAATGTAAATAATGGTAACTCCTCATCCTAGAAATTCAGACAGAAGTTTTGGCATCAGTTTGGTTGGCAGATCCTGCAGTCAACTGTTGATAAACTATAAACCCATGCTGTTCACTATATATTGTGAGTTTCTCAGCAAGTCTCTTGACTTGGATTTATCAATCAACCAACCAAAATTAGTTTATGATTGGGATCAACAATTTCAAGAGTTGGCAATATTGAAAGATTTCTGGACTGTGCTGCTCTTTAGGTCTGAAAATCTCCAGTTTGGTAATTGGCTCAGATTTTTCATATTCATGTAAGATGGTCTCTTTTCACTAAATGTTTACCTCGGTACACTCATGGATTTCCTTTGAAGTGTTCTTTTGCAGGAGCTTAATGATGACTCAGTTTAATACTTCAGAAAAAAAAAAAAAATTCTACATTTTCTTTTGACATACAGTCAATGAAAAGTAAGCTCAAAGATACTACAAATTGACACCTTGTAAAAATAAAAGAATATTCTTTCCATTTACAGGGACAAAATAGTTCTTAGATTTTGGCTTATAGGATGAGGGCTGTGCTGAAAATTTTTCAGTATCCCTTAAGTGTAGTCAAGCACAAAGACTACCGAAGAGAAATCTTACTAGAGTGAAGATTGTTTGTTGCAATTTCTCTTTGAAAAATATCCTCGATATCTTTTTATTGACCCCAGTAAGAAATAGGCAATAATTTTGGCAGTCCCTATTAGACCTATTTTTAAATATCCCTATAAATATATAGGATGAAATGTATGATCTTTCCCCAAACTTGTCCTTTTTACATATATACCTTTTACAAGCTGTCAGATCTCATTATTACTGTTATTATGAGATACGGATTTGCTAATGGATCTCTGAGGGTTTGTGGAATGTTAGGTATGGCTATGACACTGTGTCTGTAGCTGGGTCTAGTATGCTACTGGGCCAGACAATTTTAAGTACCTAATTATATCTATCTGGAAACTGTCCCCCCCCCCCCCCCCAAAAAAAAAAAAAAAAAATTGAACAATGACTGACAAGAGTCATCTAAGCAAAACTCTATTACACGGCTGGCTGCATTTGGTAGATTTTTTACTTAGCTGTCTGTCTATACATAGGCTTTCCTCATTTTGACATGAAAAGTATTGGTTGTTTGTCCAGATTTCAGTCTTGTATTTGCATTTATTGATTTTTGCACATTGTGTAGCTGTTATTATTAAATAAGTTGTCAGTTAATCTCTTCAGTTGTAATTATTAGAAACTTTTTATTTTTTTTTTTTATTTATTTTTTTTTTGCACAATATTTCCGTTTTATATATTTATTAAAACAAAAATTTTAAAATTTTCGAAACATAATCCCTTTGGTAAGTTTCCTTGAAATAAGCATACTGTCAAATCACACTGAAAACACAGGTTCTTGTTTGATCACAGAAGTTAATCAATGTCAAGCCTGGTCAATACTTAGATGGTGGACTGCTTGGGAGAAATGGGAACTGTAAGCAACCTACAATCTGAAATGTTTCAGGTTTAAAAAACACACAAAGGGTAGAAAGATCATAAAAACAAATCATTTTCTAATTTAAGTATGTTACAATCTGCTCACCAAATATTTGGAGAGTTTAAAGAATATGATACGTTACATTCTCTGCTACTCTGTATAAGTTGTTATATACATGTTCAATGGGAGTAGAGGAAACTAGGTATTTGTTTTGTGTGCCTTTTTTTTGTGTGTGTGTGTGTGTATTTGTTTGTTTAAGAGCGCTTTTCTTTTGTTCTATGGTTAATCCCCTGAAGTTTTGGGTAATATTTTGAAGCACTTGAATTATTGACTCTTGAATACCCCCTGGCTGTTAAAGTTGGTCACATGAAAGAAAAATAAATCATAAAAAAGCTTTTCTTAAGCTTCCATAACTACTTGGGACAAATGTATAATCATAATGACATCTGTTTACATCAAATTTGCATATCATTTGTTTTATGACCTAGTTTAAAATTGTGTGGGTAGGGCAATAGTTATCAACAACAAAATAGAAATGGTATAAGTTCAAATTCTAGCCGAGCCTGTTGCATTCTTCTTTGTGTCTTGTCCTTTCAGGACATAGGGGATCATGGCCTTCCATGTCAACCGATCACTGGTGGCTTTTAGCACATTTTCTCCTGTTACACCACGTGACCCCAACTCTGCCATCCATCTGCTCAGGCCTGTCAAGTATGTTATGTTACATGCTGCTTTCCTCTGTCTCTCTTTCCCTCTATCTGGTTTTTGAGTATCAGATTCTCCAAACCCTCCTTCCTCATTGCTTGTCCCAGGAACAATAGCTGTCTTTTCCTGATGCTCAGTATTAATTTCTTTTTCATTTCTATCCTTTCTAAAACCTCATCATTGCTCATGTGCTCCATCCATGATATTTGCAGCATCCTTCTGTAGAACCACATTTCAGTTGCTTCAAGTTTTTCCTTCATCTTCAATGATATTGTCCAGCATTTACTGTCATATTAAAGAACTGACATCACATAGCAATCCAGTATTCTCTTTGTTTCTAGCGAAATTCTCCTGTCCCTTAATACTCTACTCAGCTTCTGGAATGTGTGCTTTGCCATGTGAACTCACCTTTGAATCTCTGTGTTGCACTTTCTGTCTTCTGTTAGAAGACTTCCCAGGGATTTAAATTTTTGTACCTGCTTGATTTTAGTATCCTTCACCTGCATTTGGCATTTTGGGCTGCCCTTTTTGCTGATGACCATGCATTCGGTTTTCTTGCGTCCTTTCTTGTCACTCTCTTTAGCTGCCTTCTGTAGGAGGTCATGTAGTTTTCTTTCTGTGTCTCTTATCAGCACTGTATCATCTGTGTGTTTTATGTTGTTCAGATTGTGGCTACCAATGACGAATGCTGGCATGATTTCTAGGGTCCTCAGAATAGATCCGGTGAAAAGGCACATACTTATCTATGCCCCTTTGTATATTTGTATATCTGCTCAATTGCAATCACTTTGCACTAAATCCCTTTAGAAAAAATGAACCCATTTTTCTCATTCAACTTATGAGTAAAATAGTAGGGCAAACTGGGCTCTCTAGTTTTGCCAGAGCATTCAGTCTGAGAGGTACAACTGTAAATTCAAAGCTACGAAGAAGGCAATAAGAAAGCACTCTATAACCCTTTTCCAAAATATCCATGGTGATTCACAACATGGAAATTTAAAAAAAAAAGTAGCTGTGAGAACCACAAATGTCTGTATCCTGAAAAGATATGGTTTAAGTCTTAACATTTCAGCTAATCTGGGTAAACTACAGGGAATTTCAAACTGAACCCTTTATATAATCTATGGGGATGGACTGTTCATATTCCATTGTCCATGTTTAGGGACATTGTCCATAACATTTAGCTGTTATTTTTAGTACCGCTCAATTATTGCTCACTGTTTCCACTGAGTCAAAGAACACACTGCCTGTTGTAAGGATTGAACTCTCAATTACGATGTCACCAAATTCACAAAACAATGCTTTAATCCACTCGGCTATAGTTCTGTAGGACCGATGTTCGAAATGTGATAACAGCAGCAAAGATGAAGGCCAAAGTCATTATTTATGCTATTTATATTCAGACTAAGTTGGGAGTACAATTATTGCAAACCCATTTTTCTTATAAACTTTTATAACAGCTGATTATGTCATTATTAGTTAAACAAACTGACTACATCTTTAAAAATGAGAACATTCACATACTTATAAAATTTGTAGTACTTAAGTAATATAAATGTCATCACTGGTTTTATTGCCTTGACATAAATACTTTTAAGCACCATATTTACCAGCTTATAAGATATACTTTTTTTTCCACCCACAAACAAACGTTCAAATATTAGTGTGTTCGTACTGAATAGGTTGTATAACTTGAAGGTTGGGATGGTTGAGTTATTGTTAGTAGGAGCTCCAAGACATTTTTTTTTTCATTATTCAGTTATATACATAGTTATACAAATATAAAACATCGCTCAGTGAGTGCTTGTGGTAATAAAACAGTGCTTGATGTAAAATAATAAAGCCAAAATTTGTACTACTAATAAATATATATTTGTTCCTCAGATTGGTAGAATTCTAAGTTTCAGACATGTGGCAATTGTCAAGCACAAAATGAGAACTGACCATTACAATATTTCAGTGTCTTTATTGAAATATTTCATTAATTACAATTGCCATGTGCATAAAAGTCAATTGCAAATATACAAATTTATTATCAGCTCAAATAGTTATAGATTTTTTTAATTCCTTCACTCCAAGCAAGGCAGAAAAGCAGCTAAAATGCAAGATGTTATTGATTATGAAAGAATATGAGCAAAAGGAAAACTTTATTAAGGAACAATAAGGTTAACTGAGTTCAGCCTTACTTGTTGCATTCACTTTCATACAAATTCCCATGAGAAAGGCTTGAATCCATCTTGTCTCTTCAGTTTTGGATTAAATTAGAAAATAGTGATTTCTTGTTAGTATTAGATAAATAAATCTCTGAATTCCATACTATACATGAAAGCAATAGAGAATCATTCCATTATCTTTAAAAAGGCATGGCAGTTCACAGAAAAAAAAAAAAAAATTAAAAAAAAAAACAACCCAAAAGAGCAGAGTCCTGATTGTTTGTTTCCTGAAATAACATAACATTTTAAAGACTAGACAGAAAATACATTTTTCTATCAACTAAGGATTTTTTTTTTTTCTTAGATATTTTAATCTGGACAAAATTGTGAACATACTGCATATCAACATAAAATTGTAAAATTTTGCCCTGGACAACTGTTCAGCAAGAATCTATACACAGTGTACTTATCAACAAACTAGCAGTATAGCCCGGTGTTGCTCGAGTGTAATGAAAGCTTTAAAACTAATCCATGGTCCTGGAGCTCAGACTCTTTGGATGTTGGCAAGAAAGACTAAAAAGCAATAGTTATTTCCAGTTAAAGCGAAATCGTAGACTGAAAGAAAAATGAATGGATGTAAGTCAAATTTTGATTTCCTGGATCAATATCAAATAATTTTTTTTCGTCATAAACTGAATTTTGAAGGCTAAATAAGTCCTCTGAGTAAATGATATCATGGCTGAGACTAAGAACTAAAATTATATCTACTTAGAGCCAAACCCAAAGCAAAAACTAAAATAAAAAGGCTGAAAAAAAAACAAAAAAAAAACAGATATACAGGCAGATATACACACACACACACACACACACACACACACACACACACAAACATCTTGCCTTTTTATATATATATATATATATATATATATATATAATCGATTTTCTGCACTATTGTAAGAACTGCAACCTTGAAACTTCTCAATATCGTTTATGTCTTTGTCTATGAGTTAATCAAATTTGATTAAAATCGGACCATTCTTTCTATAACCCGATTTTTTCGATTATCGATATTTATTGGGGGGGGGGGTACATCAACACAAAACCTAGCTAAAAACACTCGCAGACGTTTATAGTACAACTGTATAAATTTTCAAGAAAATTGGTTCAGCCGTGTCGGAGTCTATAGGTAATGGACACACATACACATACACAGACAAAGTTCCATTTATAAATAAGTTTAGATAGATTTTACATCTGTTATTCAATAGCAAGACCAAAGAATACTGTACACTCTATGAAGTCTTAGTCATGAAAACTATTTTAGATGTAATAAATTCTGGCAGACCTGTTAAGACATTAAATAATTTAATCAGAAAAATATTGTTGAAGATGTTTCTAGCAGTCAGATCCCTTTAAAGATATGGTATGTGCATAATTAGTGGATCAGAGGTCAATTATTGAATTAGTATTAGTGACTGTGTTGGTTCACACAAAATTCTGGAAAATCAATGGTGTATCTATATTATAGTTACTTGAGAAACTGACACCATATTGCTTTTTATCTAAAATAAAAAAAAAACAAAACAAAAAAAAACACTGACAATTTTGGTTCTGTTGACGTTGTTATAATATTTATCTCATTGGATGAACTTTTAAAACATTAGTATCTGAAGGACAGTTTTTTATTTTTTTTAAATTTTATTTTTCATCCCAAGCAAAAGCAATAAAACCAGAATTATGGAGGGTGGAAAAATCTGACAAATCTTTATTAAGGGAAGCAAGTAGCCGAAACAATTTTGCAAGTGAGACGAAACTGTTAATATCGAACATAAGATTACATCTAGAAAATTCAACTAAAAGAATGAGGCCTATCTTCCAATCTAGTACTGCACGCAAATGCATAAAGTTTTGTTTTGAAAGTATCTCAGCTTTTCCTTGCAACAGCAACATGGACATTTTCAATGCAGAAAAGACATTTTCAGCATTCACATTCTGTGGAAATATTAAACCTAATTTTCTACCAATATCTATTTTCTGCTTTAAGTTTTCTGAACTTTTAGGTTATACCATAGGAGACCTCTTCTGAACATATCCATCCACTTCGGAATATCTCAAGAACTAGTTGCACACCCTTGATGTCACTTGGCAATCTTACATTAACTTATCAGACAAGTGAATATCCTGCTTCCGTCATTGTTTTCCCTTTTTAGCAGTGTTTCTTATCTGTTATTTGGACTTCATCCCAGAGAAAATGTGAGTCTTTCTATCTCTAGATAGAATCACAGTGCCAAAATTTTCTACCTTATTTTCAAACTAAGCCTGTGAATATACTACCCACGACTTTCTGATTTACTATCAATCTCTGAAAGAATTCCCCTCCTCACTTTTTTTTTGTATTGTATTTTCCTGAAGAAGACCAATCTATTCTTTAGACCTCATCAGCTGTAGAATTATATCAGAGGAAATGAAAATATATTTTAACCCTTTTATTTTATTTTTTAATTATTTTTTAAGAAAAAGAAAAATGTTGACTGAAAATTAGGTAGTTACCAACAAGAGCAAGCAACAAGTCTTTCTCACACTATCTGAAGTATAGGACTATAACCATGCTAGTGTTGCTTTTATTGAAACTAGTCATTTCATGGTGCGGAGTTGACAACCCCCATGCCTAACTGGTTTTGAATTCAGTTATCTTTCTCTGTTGGTTGCCAACCAAGCCTACAGATCTTTATATAGTCTTAGATTTGAAAAGGTTTAGGTTCATTAAATATCTCTCTCTCTCTCTCTATATATATATATAGAGTGTGTGAGAGAGAGAGAGAGCACATAATGATAATCCACGTATACTGTCTTAATATGTATAGGAAAAACTTCTTCTCGTGAAGGACGCTTCTAGTTTAAATTTTAAAATCATTTGTTTCTGGTGAAAGGCTGAGGCTGGTCTGAAATATATATATATATATATATATATATATATAAATAAAATAATAGAAATAAATAAATACTGTCAAAAAATACATTTTTAACTTACAACTTTTTAGTAGTTTTTCCTCTCTCTCTCTCTCTCTCTCTCTCTCTCTATATATATATATATATATATATATATATATACAATTTATAAATATTATATTATTTATATATTATATATACGTGGTACTTATTTGAAGTGATAGAGCTGACATATTCATATAGATAGGTGTGAGTTTGTAACCCTGGGTTTCATGCTCTTGTGATAGTCAGACAAACTGATGATCGCAAGAGCGTGAAACCCAGGGTTACAAACTCTCACCTATATGAGAATAACTCTGAATAAATGCCCCTACTATTATTCAAAGCAACACGAAATAAAATACATCTTAAATAGTTATAACTTGAAGAGAAGTTAATGCCTAAAACAAATCCCTATGTCAATGGCTTAGTAAGTGGCCAAAAGTGCTTGGGACAATGGGCAATTTTTGCATTTCCTAACTACCACCTAATGGGAAAAAATGTAAGATCACTGAAAAAAATAAATGAAAAAAAAATGTTTTTTTCCCTTGTCTGTCATATTTAATAAATGAGTTTTAAAAGAAAGGTTGCTGCTCAAAAAAGCAATTGGAGTTTAACCGTACTGATGAGCTGTGATACGGTGAAACAGATCTGTCTGCGGATGACAATATATATATATATATATATATATATATATATATATATATTTCAGGATGTAGGTAATCATGTCTCTCTACAGATTGTTTATTATTAATGAATTGAAATAATTTTTGGGAAAGATAGTGGAGTAGTGCATTGATTTTACTTATGTGATTCCAGATGTAAAAAGTTTAATTAAATTTCAATTATATATGGAAGTGGTGCTCATGTTGACATGTTTTGAAATTACAATGATATACTTACTGAAAACTCTTTGGTGATCATTCTACAGCTGTTTGTGTGTGTGTGTGTGTTTTTTTTTTTTTTTTTGAGTAAAATTTGCATTTAAAGACAGTTTCATGATACATGGAAGAAATTTTATTTTTAAATCTTTTAGTGGAAGAATCAAGAGACAGATGTTTGTGTGTCTGGAATCTGCTGTTGGAAAATCTTCAAGAAGTGGAAGATTAGCTTCCAGATTGGCTTTTGTTCTAAAGTCGGAATCATGAAATGCTTTCAATAATAATAATAGAAAATTATTGGGACAAATTCATTTTCCTTTTTGTTTCTTTCTTGGTTAGGTAAAAAAATCTTTTTGTTTCAGTGCATACAAGTTTATGGTATTATGTATTTTATATATATATATATATATATATATATATATATATATATATATATATATACACGCACACATGTATTTGTATGTGCAAGTTTGCAAGTGTGAATATTTGTAGGATTCCTGAAGAATTAATATTTTATTTTCAATCTGGTATTATTTCTTGCTTCAATGTTATATTTTATTGTCTACATGTGTTTGAGTAGACAACCTGAATAACCGGCTTTGTACATTTGAGTTTTAAAATGCACTGGAAGACATATTTTCTTTATTAAGTCTCTTGAATGCACAGGATGGATGTAATTTACACTGTTGAAAAACAACAGGGTGTCTACTCAAATATGGGTAATTCCATCTCAAATCATCCAGTAAAAAACATCTTTGACACCCTTACGTCTCAGATTTTTTTCAAATTTTCACCATATGTTGGTATCATAGAAACTAGAAAATCCTGAAAATTTGAGCGTCTAACTCTAAGCGGTTCCGGAAATATCGCACTTTTAGTATTTTATGAAAATCGTGTTTTGTTGCAAATTTCCGCCATTTTGAATTTACATTTTTGGGCATAAGTCCATTTCTAGACAAGGTTTAGTCTTGAAAATTTGCACTAAAATGGTTTTCCACATGAGGAATCCAAATATCATATCTAAAACCTCTGAAAATGAACTGTTTTTGAGTTATTGAACTTTTAAGCCGAGGTTTGGGTATTGGTCTCGCGCGTCCCAAAAAAACATGTGGCACTATGGGAAATTGAATTTTTTTTGTTTCTACACATTCTTGATAGTCTGAACTTGAATTCCTCCAAAAATGGTGTTTGGTTCTTTTCTCGTTAGCTCACAATTGAACCTCAAAGATGGGCCAATCACAGTGGACATTCCCAAATTCACTGCATCATGTGGTGTGGATACAATGTATTTGCAGCATTTATGAACCCATAAAAATTGTCATGTGATTAACCCATTTTTTAGGTTTAATTGTGAACTTGGGAAGAAAGAACAGAAGCCCATTTTTCTGGTAATCAATGCAGGGGATATGGATACTAAGAAACAGTACCTATGCCGGGTGCGTATGTGGTATGATAGTACATTAAAGTCAAAAACTATCAAGACAACACAACATCTTATGAGTGTAAGGCAACATATGCTGTCACAGTTTTATCATAATCCTCATCAGAAATAGTAAAGCTCCTTCCACTTGAGTTTGTTGTAGGTACATGGATGCTACAAATGATGTTTTTGAAAGGAACAGGACACTGGTCAGCATTGGAAGGCCAGTTGAATATTTTACGTGGACCATGGGGGTGCATGAACTGAACATCAACATCACCTTCATTGAGGTTTACTTTCTGCACCAATCCGACCCACCAGAATGAGTTGTACACACATGTTATATATGTTGAAGGAGCAATATCTCCAATGTCAACATGAGTGAGGATTTTAGTCGTGAATATCAACAAAGGATTCATCCTCACTACAGAGTTTGTGTCCAATCTTGCATCCTGATTGTGGAACAAAGTGATGGCTACTTCTCGTCCCGAGTACTGTTTTCCCATCCACAAACCTCTTCTTCATTCTATTCCTCACCTCAACCATGTCTTCCTTGTCAATTCCAAAGAACACAATGGACTTCATTTCTGCTTGGCACACTTCCAGTAATGCTTTGTAAGTTAGAATCTGGTTGTTCAATGGTCTCTGCAAGCTTCGCTTTGCTGCATGCCGTTTAACAGCACCACCAATCCCATCACAAGGGGATTTTCCATGGCTGGTTGCAAAAAATATCCACTCAGCATCGATACCATAATCATCTTTGTGAAAGCACAGATTAAGAAAGTTTTTAAAATTCTTATATTGGGCACCACAACCATCTGAAGCATAGTAGATTTTGTTGATACCTGTGAGATGTTGTTTGATGAAATCTGTCATCATGGTCTGTATTTTGTGAACAAAGCAAGTGTCATGTGTATTGTCATCAGAGATAAAACATAGCGAATGATGTTGTAGAAATCCATCTTTGTCTTTGTAGTATATTACAAGGGGGTGAAGAGTGCAGTACTCTTTGCTCCAGTGAAAACTTTGTATCTCATTCTGAATGAGAAACTGATAGTTTTCAGCGAAATCACCCAACACCATGACCTCATTTTTTCCCAAATTTTCTTTTTTTGCCTTCACATAACGTGCTTGGGCTTTGGCAAGGTACGAGTGTCTTGTCATTTCATTAATCTTCTCCACCAGAAGCAATTTGTACTCCCCATATGTTGTTGTAAGTGTCATCAGGGCAGCTCGATCAGTTGTCTGCCATTGGCAGTAGTGGAATTCAGATTCCATATCCAGGTGTGATAGTTCATCCTCCAGGAACTGTTTGAGGGCTTCACTCCCAGGACATGATTCACAACGATGCATCATACAGACCCGGTTATCTGTGTTACAAACCAGTTTCTGAATCAAGTCTTTGTATGTGCATTTCCAGTCAATTGCATCCACAAGCAACACTGCATTTTGATGAGTGCTGCACACACAAACTGAATGAGTCCCTGATGAGCCAGCAGGGACACACCACTTTGGCCTGAGAGAGCAGAACTTGGAGAAACCAATTTTCACATTTGGATATTTTTCTTTGAATGCAGCAGATTGTTGTTTATTAAAAAAAAGAAAAGGATTTTTGGCAATGAAAAATAAACATTGTTTTTAAAAGTTTCAAAGAAAAAAGTCAGCTTCAAGGTTTTACAAACTAAGTTAGAATTTCTAAAAATAGCACAAATGAGATTTGTATTAAGAATGCCCAATGGGTAGTTATTAAATAAACATTATTATTATTTTTTGTTTTTATTAATTACCATTTATTTAATTAAAAAAAGAATATAATTTTATTACATATAAAATCATTTAAACTGTTTTTTTAATTTCTAGGCTATTATTGATAAAAATATTTAAATGAATTTTTAAATATTATTATATACTTCTTAAACTAAATTCATTTTTTTACAAAACATTCTACAATACGAGAAAAATGTGAATTAAGTTTTATCTTGAAAAAGAATGGGAGTCAAAATTTCAAAATCTGTTGGGAACAAATATAACTAAATACTGAAGATGCAGTGAAAAGCTTCATTAAGGTATTCATGTACAATCATGACAGTCAGAATGTAAAAGAGAACTGATCCATTTTGTAAATTATGAAATAGACATTATTTGTGAATGGCTTAGAAAACTTCTGGTGGTTACAGGATGCAATATAGAAGTTGTTCATACAGAATGGAAACATATTGAATTCTATCAGAACATCAGAAAGCAGTAATACCACTTCTTAAAGGAACAGCAAGTCAAAATAAAATTCAAGTTTTCCTGTTTGTGATGAAGTCAAGTGACTCCTTGTACACAGCTCTGTCTGAAGTGAGGCCCCTGAAACTGCCCATCTTTGAGGTTCAATTGTGAGCTAACGAGAAAAGAACCAAACACCATTTTTGGAGGAATTCAAGTTCAGACTATCAAGAATGTGTAGAAACAAAAAAAATTCAATTTCCCATAGTGCCACATGTTTTTTTGGGACGCGCGAGACCAATACCCAAACCTCGGCTTAAAAGTTCAATAACTCAAAAACAGTTCATTTTCAGAGGTTTTAGATATGATTTTTGGATTCCTCATGTGGAAAACCATTTTAGTGCAAATTTTCAAGACTGAACCTTGTCTAGAAATGGATTTATGCCCAAAAATGTAAATTCAAAATGGCGGAAATTTGCAACAAAACACGATTTTCATAAAATACTAAAAGTGCGATATTTCCGGAACCGCTTAGTTAGACGCTCAAATTTTCAGGATTTTCTAGTTTCTATGATACCAACATATGGTGAAAATTTGAAAAAAATCTGAGACGTAAGGGTGTCGAGGTCTGGATGATTTGACATGGAATGACCCATATACATATCTGTGAACTTGCATTTATATATGTGAGCTTGTAAATGACTACTTGTTTTTTGGTATATGATAATCTGTGGACATGATAAATTGTGGCTAATATATATCTTGCATGATAGTGAGAAATTTTTTTTGTCTATGATTGTGATATATCCCGAAAAGGAATACAGTGTAAATAGATCAGTTGAAGAATGGTACTCAACACCAGGAATAAGGTATAACAGATTAATTGTACTAATGTGCAATTAACAATAATACACATATAGGCAAACAACGGGTTGAAGCGGAAGAGACTATCGAATAGTGAATGCCTTTGCCTAAGACCTTCCTTCTTCGTACCGCTCATTACTATCTTTTATCAGGTAGAGAATTCTATTCTCGGGGGATGGCAGGATACTATTACTACTCCTCCTCGGTTTTTCTTCCCCGTGTCCGAGGGTTGGAAGTTCTGCCATGTCGTCCAGGTCTGATGTTCATTCACAACCACCCCTGATCCATTGCTTGCTCAGGTTTGAGGCCGGTGCTTTGCAGATCCTCATTGATGCAGTCGGTTCATCTTTTCCGTGGGCGACCTCTAGGGTAGGAGCCCGGGATGTCATTGCTCTCAACTTTTCTAGGCCACACATCTTGGTCCATACGCTGAAGGTGGCCATACCAGCACACTCTGTTCCACTGAAGAACCTCCTCCACACTAGCCAGACCCAGTCTAGACCTCAATGAATGTAAGGGGTCCTTGTCAGAGAGTTTTAAGGCACAGATCCAGCGGATCATGGCAGGATCGCTACATTGTTATGTCAATAACAAATCTATGTTCAAAATAACTACAAATTTAATTCTTTCTTCATGTTGCTTCAGAGGCCATGACCATAATGTAAATTCTGTGAAACGATTGTTTTTCAAGTCCTTGCTAGCTCCTTCAATTTGTGGGTCTTGGATGTTAATCATTTATTGCAGTTGTAAAATATAACTCATATATACAATTCATTGCTAAAAGACAATGGAAAAATGGTCAGTTCATTGTTTCTTTAGGAAGTACCTGATTCTTTCGACTATGTTTTATCTTTTCAAGAGTAAGATTAAACCCAAAACAGTATTATACCATATCTGGACTAGTTAAAAATCATTTGAATGAATTTTAGTATTGAAAAGATATTATCCCAAATTTCAGAGAATTTGACCATGCTCTCACAAAAAAAAAAAAAAAAAAAACACACACACACACACACCTTTAAGGCATATTTTACCATTTCCTTCAAAGTAATCTCTTTGAGATTACAGGCAACAATTTAGAAAAAGTTAATGCTCACAAATCTTAGTGACAAATGTCTGTACTACAACCAGTGAATACCTTGTTAAAATTCCCTAACAGTTTGAGTATCTTTTATTAGTAATTTTTTAGGGTGACTCTGTGTTGCCTGGGAAAAAAAATGTTAGCTGATTCAAATAAGAAATTTGCTTATTTTATATCAAAATTCAATTTCTTGTGTTTTTAAATTTTTTATTCATTACCATTCCATTTTCAGAAACTAAGCAAAGTGTAAACAGATAATATATATATATATATATATATATATATATATATATAAAAACAAAGAAGAATATGTTGAACTATGTAATATCTAATCACCTATACAATATTGAATGTTGGACCATCACTTCACGGTTGAAAAAGGGACTTAAAACAGCAGATATGTGGTTCTATAGACAAATGTCTTTAGTAACAGAAAAGTGCTGATTTGCTATGTAATATCTAATTTCTTATATGGTAGTGAATGTTGAACAATCTCTTGGCAGATAAAGAAGAAACTTGAAGCAAAATATGTAATTTTACTGATGAATAATAACTACAAGAAAACATGGCCAAAGAGCTGAAATTTCTAGGACATATAACGAGGAAAGAAGGCTTGAAGAATTTAACTCACAGGACATTGAAGATAAGAGAAGCAGCGAGTAACGGACTTGACAAGTTTGAGTGAGTAGATAACAAAACAAAAACGAAGGGTCAAAAATTATTTAGAGCAAAAAAAAAATAAAAAATTACTGTTGAGCCATAAATGCTAGCACCCTGAAAGGATGTAACAATATAAAAGATGAATTCACTTCTGTAATATTTATTCACTAGTATCAGGAAGAGACGGCTAAAGTTCCTGGGACATGCAATGAGAAAGGAGGGCTTGGAGAACCTGTTACTAACAGGCCAGATAGAGGGGAAAAAGAGACAGGGGAAAGCAGCAGATAACATATTTGAGGGACCTAATCAGGTGGATGACGGAATGAGGTTTGGGTGGTGTAACAGGAGAAAGTGTGCTAAGAGCTACCAGGGATAGGGAGACGTGAAAAGCCATGATCCTGAAAGGACAGGGCACATAGAAGAAGAATATATATGCCAACTGTTTATAAGAAATTGTGGATATAAAGTGGGGGATCAAATCTATATTATTATCAATGTATAAACTGATCCCTCATTTTGACGCCATGCTAGTTTCTAAATAAATTTATATTCTATAGAAAGTGTGCTAAGAGCCACCAGGGATAGGAAGACATGGAAAGCCATGATCGCCTATGTCCTGAAAGGACAAAGCAAATAGAATATATATGCCAACAGTTTATAAGAAATTATGTGGATATAAAGTGGGGGATCAAATCTATATTATAATCAATATATAAACTGATCCCTCATTTTGTGGCCATGCTAGTTTCTATAAATTTATGTTCTAGATTTATGGGCTTGAGCAGGTGGATAACAGTATAGGGGTTGCGTGGAGTAACAAGAGAAGGCGTGTTAAGAGCTACCAGGGAAAGGGAGATGTGGAAAGCCATGATCGCCTACGTCCTGAAAGGACAGAGCACATAAAAGAAGAATCTATTTAGATAATGTATTTATTGATTTGCATTAATAAAGTGGAAATCATAGCAAACAGATATAATTGAAAAGAAAACAAAGAAAAGCAACTATGAGAGATAATGATCAAAGAGAAAAAAAAAGAGCTCACCAGCTATCACTCTTGACTCCCAACGCAATTGAGAAAAATAAAAATATTTTGTATATGATTGACTAAAAAAAGCATGAACTGAAAAAAATATTTTCAGTGGAGCTCTGATTAGTGAGGAGTAATGACCGGTTAGTTGACATGTTTTTTATTTTCTTTCTTCTTTAGTATTAAACCAACATAATTGTTTATCTGATATGCGTTGTGGTGCAGTGGATATTGACTCGGAATGACTAACCGAGGGGCCGAGTTTGAATTTCAGTTGAATTCCTTGCATTCACTTACGTGCAAATACTCTTGAGAAAGGTACTAATCTGGCTCTGCCCTCCAGTTATAGGTTAAATAATAGGATAGATTGCGTTCTTTCGAGACATGATTGCCTAAAGCATGGATCACATATGACACGTACCTGACTGACTGAATTGTTTACCCCCCCCCCCTTTTTTTGTTTTTGTTTTTATATCTTTTTAATTATGCCCATTCTGTTTGCTATAATTCATTTTTTTTTTTTTATCTCCAACCTAATTTTAAAGAGAAAATTCTAGGTCTGTATTATTTTTAAAAGCCTCTTTCAGTTGTTATAACCATGTATATTTTTAATATATGCTTGTAGATATTTACTAACATTTTAAGTGTTTCAGGAATATCTTGTTTATAATCCTTACTCTGGAATTATATTAAAATAGCAAATTGAATTTCTTTTCTTCCAGGTTACCTTGGAAAAAGTCCTTGGATTAACAATAGGTTCCACTGCTGGTCTCACATGTGATCCAAATACTGGGGCCATAGCATATCCAGCTGGGTAAGTGAAATGTCTATACTTTCAGAAATATTTTTAAAATATTGGTAAAGTCAGTGGACAATGATAACAGACCTTGCTTATATATACCAGATTCAAGTGCAATTGTTGCTAAAATCCAGCTATGATAATTTGAATTTTTCTCCATCTATTAGCAATAATTTTTATGCTGCTATAGATGTAAGCCTTAAAGTGAATGAAAGTTTTGATATATCTAAATCTAAACTTATTTATAAATAGAACTTTGTCTCTGTGTGTGTCCGTTACCTATAGACTCTAAAACAACTGACCGATTTTCTTGAAAATTTACAGTTATACTATAAGCGTTTGCGAGTTTTCTTAGATAGGCTTTGTGTCAAGGTACCCCCGATAAATATCGATAATCGAAAAACTCGGGTTATAGAAGGAATGGTCCGATTTTAATCAAATTTGATACACTCATAGACAAAGACATAAACGATATTGAGAAGTTTCAAGGTTGCAGTTCTTACAATAGTGCAGAAAATCAATAATATATATATATATATATATATATATTATATATAAAAGGCATGATGTTTGTGTGTGTGTGTGTCTGTATGTCCTTTATACAAATTCACAATTTTTATCCGATTCTCACCAAACTTCACACAATTATTCTTTAGTCTGAGCTCCAGGACCATGGATTAGTTTTAAAGCTTTCATTACACCCGAGCAACGCTGGGCTATACTGCTAGTTTTTAATAAATCCTAAATCATGAGTACATTGAGCAGCTTGTATTAATTTTTTTTTTTTTTTTTTTTTTTTCAGAGCTCTTTTACAGAGAAATGATTTCTCTGCACTCTTTCATTACTGAGAAATCACCCTCTCCCGTGTCCTTTTCTTACCGAGAAATGATACCCCACCCCCTATCATGTATGTGCATGTGATTCCCTGTGGCCTTTTATTACTGGGATATGATTCCCCCATGCCCCCCTTTTTTAAATGCCAAAATGATTTCTCATTTTCTGTCCAATTTGCATTCAAATTAAGCAAACCCTCCTAATCACAAGATGGGGTTGTAATGAAGCTCACTGGCTATTCTGCAAATATTACATGAGCATTGATCAGCAAATCATTATTCTTCAATGATCTTTCATAGATATGGACTGGCAAAGTCTTTAAAAAAAATATCAAAGAAAAACTTGCAAGAGTTAGAATCCCTGATATCCAACATCAAACTGTTTGATGGCACTTGTTTTATAAACATCCAAGTTAAAGGCTATAGAATTGTTTAACATGCTAGTTTTTGAAGCCAATGAGTTTAATTTTCGATGGTTGCTTCATGGATCAAGTTTTGGGCTAAAAATAAGACTAAAAAGTTTCTTACATACAAAAAGAAATCAAGAGGGTAAGGCTTAACCTAATTTGACTATTTTGAAGTTTTTTTTTATATAGCTTCAAATTCAATGCTCTAACAATCACGATATGCTATGATGAGAAAGAGGCTGAAATACTGTAAACTAGCTTATATATATTTCCCAATCTCACCTATGCTTATGGAAATTATATTAAAACAGACTAAAATGCATGGTGGGAATTTAAAAGAAAACGGTTGATTTCCTTTTTCATTCTAAGATCTCGTGCTTTTGCACTGCACGTGGGGGAGTTCTGGAACATACTAAACACACAGAATAGACAGTTTTCAAAGAAAACTAATAAATTCCCTTCATCTTAACGTCGCGTGACTTTGCAACTACACATGAAGAAATTCTAAAAACTAAAATATTCCGTTAATTTTTTTTAAATGATTTGTGAGTGTATTTGTGGTTACCAACACTAATTTTGTTTATAGATACGTAATTTAGAATAAAACTTATTTCGTCTTTCTGCCTTGAAAAAGTCCATCACGGACGAAACACATAGGCGATTTAAAATACAGTTTTCCTCTTGTCTTTATTTTATTTAACCATATATATGTATGTGTATATATATATAGTTTAAAATGTGTACAAATTAGAATTTACTACAAAAGTATACATTTTGTTTCGACATTGAAAGAACAATGTCTCATCAGGTAGTTAATGATGGTAATAAACGTTATTTTTGAAAAAAAAATTCAAAAATTTCACTTCCCCTTTATTTTTGAATTTTCTTTTTCAAAAATAACGTTTATTAACTACCTGATGAGACATTGTTCTTTCGATGTTGAATCAAAATTTACACTTTTGTAGTAAATTGTAATTTGTACATGTTCTAAACTATCTAATCTAATCTAATCTTATTTATAAATGGAACTTTGTCTGTGTGTGTTCATTACCTATAGACTCTGAAACAGCTGAACCAATTTTCTTGAAAATTTACACAGTTATACTATAAGCGTCTGCAAGTGTTCTTAGCTAGGTTTTGTGTCGAGGTACCTCCAATAAATATCAATAATCGAAAAAATAGGGTTATAGAAGGAGTGGTCTGATTTAATTAAATTTGATGCACTCATAGACAGACATAAGAAACGATATTCAGAAGTTTCAAGGTTGCAATTCTTACAATAATGCAGAAAATCAATAATATATATATTTTTTTTTTTTTAATCGTATCACCCCGAGCAAGGCGGTAACGCCACTGATGTGCAGGGGGCTATGTAGTCGTGAAAAGATTGGAAAAGAGAAAGCCGGAAACCACATTCTAAACAAGGAAGAAGAGATGAGCCTCTCTGTTCAATAGACGTGGGTGGAGTGTGAACCAGGCGATAGATAGATCTATCTACTCCAATTAAAAAAAAAAAAAAGGACAAAGTGAGAAGATTGGAAAAGAGAAAGCTGGAAACCACATCCTAAACAGGGGACAAGGGATATATATATATATATATATAAAAGGCAAGACGTTTGTGTGTGTCTGTTTATCTGTCTGTATGTCCTTTATACAAATTCACAATTTTTATCCAATTCTCACCAGACTTCGCACAAATATTCTTTAGGCTGAGTCTTAGCTCCAGGACCATGGATTAGTTTTAAAGCTTTCATTACACCTGAGCAATGCCGGACTATACTGCTAGTAATTTATCATAAATATTCATAGCTCTATTTCTATATTGAGTACTGTTTTAAATTAATGTTTTGAATGTTGTTAATACTTTTTTTCAGTCTTTATTCGTTTGGATATATCCCAACCCAATGAAAACTAATACATCCCAACCCCTTCCTTTACCTAAGCTAACCTCTGGGCTTAGAAATTTTCCTCATTCTCTGTTTATAAGGGGGTCGAAGAATGTACAGATACACATAGAAACATCTATAGGGGTGGCTGAAAGTTCTCTACCTGATTAATTTCCAAAATATGATAAAATAACAGAATATATTTTGTAATCCCTTCTTAGTTGGACCAAAACTTTTCAGGACATCCTCATATGGCACGGAAGATTTATTAAATATCCGAACTTTCATTTATTTTTATGATTACATCGACCGAGTGACAACAAATATTGAAACTACAGAAATGCATTGGAAATCATTTCACCATGAAAAGTGCATATATTTTTGCTCATTTCCTTTATATCTTTCTCTCTCTCTATTTTCTTTTTTTCTTTTTTCCTCTACCTTTTTTTTCTTTGTTTTGATACCCGAATTTTACAAAGGAAATTCAGAATTATATAAGTATTTTTTTTTTTTATGCAGATCTATTGTACATGATTTAATTTTTTATCTTTTTACTCCTGATGTTTATATACATTTGATTACACTGTCTGTAATTATAAATAAAGAAGTGGGCTTCTGCCATAAAAAATGACGGCAAAATATTTATATGCTGTCTAAAATGACGGCAACATATATATTGATGTACCTACTATTGAGTATCTTACATTAAGACATACGAAAATAAAAATAATTCAAACCCCTGAGCATGATAGTGGGAATATATATATATATATATATATATATATATATAAAGCACGTATATTTCGGCAGCTTTTTTTTTTTTTTTTTTAAAGCACATATTAAATGATAGACAACTTAGTCTTGCAGATTTTCTTTTGCATTTTCTCATATTTTCTAATGAGGCTTTTTATTTCCAAACTATATTTATGCAAATATTCTCCATGTGTTAACTGAGTACTTTCGAACGTCATTGTTCATCAGGTAG
This sequence comes from Ascarosepion bandense, assembly GCA_037127315.1. Lineage (NCBI taxonomy): Eukaryota > Metazoa > Mollusca > Cephalopoda > Sepiida > Sepiidae > Ascarosepion > Ascarosepion bandense. Next base: position 1,891,400 of record JBBBDQ010001566.1, read on the forward strand.
ATTGGAAATAAAAAAAAATGCCTCATTAGAAAATATGAGAAAATACAAAAGAAAATCTGCAAGACTAAGTTGTCTCTATCATTTAATGTGTTTATATATATATATATATATATATATATATATATAAAATTTACCCTGACAAGGTGAAGGGTGAAACCTAGGTAGGTTTGTTGGCCCTTGCTTAGATTTTCTGTCTTTGTTTGCTCTACTTTCGTATTGAGCACTTTAGTGTTAGGGTTTTCGTCTTGGGTTTTTTCTTTCCTACGAGTATTTGAAATTTTGTTCATGTACTTCGTTTGTTTCTTTTTTTACTTCCTCTCCTTTTCCCTCTGAGTTCGTCCTTGGTGGGTTATTTAAGATGATCTAAATTATAGTATAACTATTACTAGTATTAGCAGAATTATTTCTGTTACTATTAATATTGTTATAATTAGTATAGTTATTATTTTATATATATATATATATATATATATATATATTATATCTTGATATATATATATATATATATATTGTAATAGTTGTTACAATGGTTTATAAATTCATAGTATCACTACACGAAAATTTTTGTGTAGTGATACTATGAATTTATAAACCATTGTAACAACTATTACAATATAATGCTCAACGTTGTATCGAGCACTCTTTATAAAAGTAAATGCATGAACAGCAGGTTAAAAAAAACCTACAAGTTCCACAACTTTGTTACAATATATATGTATATATATATAAAAACACACACACACACACAACAGTCTTTGCTATAATAGAGAGGCTATATATATCTTCAAATGTAAAAGAATGAAGAATAAAATTGCAACGTTCAAAACTAATTTAAAATTGGGCTCAATAAAGCAATTAATATTATTACCATTATTGTTAAATACCTGATGAAACTTTCTTTCAATGTTGAAACAAAATGTACAGTTTTTTTATTGGTTGATTATATGTTCTAATATAATTATATATATTTTCTTCACCACTTGACAACAATTATTGCAAAATAATAAAATAATATAGCACTGTTAAAGAGTAAACACGCAGCAAGAGCTTTCATAACTGTTAGTAAAGTTTAATAACTGATAGTAAAGAGAATGGACTGAATCAATACTGCCTCACTATTGTTTCTCTAATGAACTGCACCAACACTTCTTTGCTATTGTCTCTCTCTCTTTCTTTCTCTCTCTCTTTCTTTCTCTCTCTCTTTCTTTCTCTCTCTCTTTCTTTCTCTCTCTCTCTCTCTCTCTCTCTTTCTCTCTCTCTCTCTTTCTCTCTCTCTCTTTCTCTCTCTCTCTCTCTTTCTCTCTCTCTCTCTCTCTCTCTCTCTCTCTCTCTCTCTCTCTCTCTCTCTCTCCATGAGCATGACAGGAGGGATAGATACACACAAACATGCACAAGTATATGGATGGAATAAAATTGTTTCCAAAGAAGCACTATTCTTTAAAAAGTGCTCAATACAAAGTAGAGCAAATATTTATTTAGAATTTATAACAAACATTTTATAATATCACTACAAAAGTATCTATTTTGTTTCAACACTACCCATGTCTTATCAAGTGATGATGTTTAACTGGAAATAAACATCATCACTTGATAAGACACAGATAGTGTCAAAACAAAATAGCTACTTTTGTAGGGATATTATAACATATTTATGTTAAAAATTATATATATATATATTTTTTTTGATTATTTAATACTTAGCTTTTGATCCTAATAAGCTAGACCAGTACATATTTGTATTAAAGTGTTCTATACAATTATATTGTAAAACTTGAAAAATGAAAATTTATATATATATATATATATATATATATATATATAGTTTTTATTATAATAGGAGATGGCCTCCATTTTAGTTGTATTTATTTGCCTAAAATGAAAAGGGCTTTTCATTTTCATAACTAAGGTTTTTTTTAGAGGGGGATATCCATATAACTCATTAAGTTATCCAGAAATTCCACACTTCCTATATCTGTTTCTCTCAAGGCATGTCTCTGATTTACTGTTTGTGGAATGAGGAGCTGCTAGCAGTTAAGCTATTCATTGGACTTTAATTATTTTTGGTTTCCAGTTTCTTAGGTCTGACTTGACAGTTGTAAAAGTAAAATACAATTCCTTTAGACTTTGTCAAAGGTATATTTTAAAATAAAAACCTTGATTACACAAAATAATTCTTCATTGTAAATAAATAACTGCTCAATGTTTTTTGGCTTACAGTTAAGTACTTTCTTGTTCCCTGCCATCAAGGTGATAGACATAATGACAGTTCATACTTTAAAGCGGCCACTGCACATGCAACCATTAATTACACATGACATATTCTACTTAAGTCTCTTATAGACTCATTCATTAACTTTTATAAAAACCCTAAGCTTATTAGGTCTTATGATACAAGTTTTCACTTCTGGAAATATAACAGTACAACTTCAGTAACAAAAAAGTAAATCTTTCATGAAGAAATAATTATTTATAATATTATATACAGGGTGTTCATAAAGTCCGTGTGCATTTTAAAAAATTTATAACTTTGTATTTGTATTTGTGATAGAAATAATCTGTAATTAATGAGCTTGAACAATTAAACTTGAAAGATAATACAGTATTTCAACAAGATGGCGCTCCTTGTCACTTTGCTCTGCATGTTAGACAGTTTCTAAATCAAGAATTTTCTAACAGATAGAATTTTATTGGCCTCCACGTTTGCCAGATTTGACTCCTTTAGATTTTTTTCATGTGAAAGCAATTGTGTATGCAACCAAACCTAGTTTATCAGAAGATTTGAAAGCTAAAAAAAACTGATTTCAGGCATTACTGTAATTCAGTTGGTAAATATTTTCCGTGAACTGCGAAATCATATTATCCTTCGTATTGCTAATGATGGAAAACATGTGGAAACTTAAATAACATTTAAAATCTTAAAAAATATGGATTTACTTCTTTCTAATCCTTTTTACAAATTATTTCTATCGCAAATACAAATAGTTATAAATTTTTTAAAGTGCACACGAACTTTGTTATCTGTATCTAAATTTGTGATGGAAGCAGTGCAGTAATGGATAGAAGCTTGGATTGAAGAATTGGAGATCAGAGTTTGAACTCCATTCGAGTTCATTGCATTCACTTTTGTGCTAATACCCTTGGGAGAAGTATGAATTCATCCCCCCAGCTATGGATAAATAGGAGAACAGATAGGGCTCTATAACAACTACTCTGGAAAAAAGACAACTCTAAATTCAAATCGTCTTAGAGGTTAGACTTTGTCAGGCTGCCTTGAACAAGATGCACCACCACTGCACCACCACTGCTGCTGTTGTTGCAGATGTAGTGCTCCTACAACACCAAGGGGTTATTTTATTTGTGACTGTGATACAAATTTATAATTTTAATGAATGAATATCCATTTTTAAAATAGCTTGGAGTAGAAATTTAAATTTCATTGTTACTTTGAAATTGTAATGACGATTAAAATATGACTAATTATTCTCAGTTGTTTTTTTTTCCTTTCTTTTTCAACTTTTATAATTTTCAAATTTTTGGTGCTATTTTGTTAGAAGATAATGTTTCAGCATTTGTTAGGATGTAACATTGTTAATACCAATGGATAATTAACTGAAGATATTGGAAGTGTTTGTTGTAATTTTATAAATAAAACTTGTTTTGGTTTCTTTAAAATCAATCGCTGAGATGTGTTCCAAAATTTCATTCAATCATTTTGTTATTAAACTGTAGTACCAGTTCAGACTAAATGTAAGCTTTACATAATTATAATATGAGTGTACCCGTAAAAAAAAAAAATGAAAGCAAAATATTTTTATCAATTTGCTCGCTCGCTCTCTCTCTCTCTCTCTCTATATATATATATATATATATATATATATATAAAGTAATTCACCGAGCTTTATGTTAGACCTAACAGAATGCGGAAATTCTGCATTCTGTTTAGGTCGAATATAAAGCTCGATGAATTACTTAATAATTATTCAAATACTTCTACTATTTCAATCATATATATATATATATATATATATATATATACACACACACACATACACACCATTGAGCATCTTACATTCAGACATAAAAATAAACAAAACCCTGAGTGTGTGACAGGAGGAATATATATATATATATATATATATATATATATAAAAATGTTTTTTATTATAATAATGTGTGTGTGTGTGTAATTTCAGTGGATTTTAATTGAATCCTGCTGGTGAGTGTATATTTTTTTTCAATAAGAATTTTTGAATATTCAGGCCAGTATATGAAAATTAAATATACTGTTTAATGAATAATTTGAGCATCTACTCAAATGTGGGTGTCCACTGAAAATAACATTTAAGTAATAACATTTTATTATTTTAATCTATTTGAACTAATGCCATCATCTTAGTATTTATAGTTCCATTTTAGTCTCTGGATCTTTTTCTTTTTGTTTTCTTTGTCGTGTTTACTAACATTCTTGGTATTTCAAACTAAATTCTATTCAATCTTTTCAATCTGATATGAAATGTAAATGTTTTCACAAATACAAAACTACAAAATCAGCAAGATTTTCTTCGATATTTTTGGAATTAATGCAACAGTGATAACATGACTGAATCCTTCAGGCATTTATTAACTCGGGCAATGCTGGGTAATTCTGCTACTAATTGATGGATGTGTGTATAGTATAGTAGTTTATCAGCACTTGAAGTAGGGTTGAAGTGTTGAGTTTAAATTTCAGTGAAGACCTTGAAAAAGGTATGGATCCATTTCTTCTTCCTAGTTAAAGGTTAATAGCAAAGTGTACTGACCTCTCTAGCCCTAGTTGATAATCCCTTTAGGATAAGGAAAACTTTGAATCCCAAACCAATTGGATTTAGGGCTCACAACACCACCCTGTAAAATTGTTGTTACAGAACCCACAGCAGACAGGTTCAGCTCTATACTCTGTATTTCCAGGGTTAATATTAATATTGTTGTTGTTTTAATAAATAGGAAAGGTTAAGATGAAAATTTATTGTGAAATTTTGGTGGGTGAAGATGAAAATTAGCTTTAGATATTTTTCTCTATTTATTTGAGGCTTCCACATTGAAATATGCTTCTGTATGATCACTGAAGATAAGTGTTATATGTTATCCCGGACGAGCTCCCAATTTTGTTACGTTTTAGCTTCGGACGAGACCCCAATTTTAATCCCGGACGAGGCCCCCCCCCCCCCCCCCCAATTTTGTTGTGTTTTAATCCCGGATGAGCCCCTCGTTTTGTTGCATTTTAATCTCGGATGAGCACTTAACTGACTTACTGCCAAGGAAAATGGGGGAGGGGGTTATGGGGCGTGTTGGAGAAAGGATAAGAGAAACATAGAAATCAAGGAGATAAAAGATGGCAATTGACTTAAACTTTGGGAGATTGTAAATATCAGGGAAACAAGCATACAGAAGGGAGTCCCACAGATGGGAAGTGCAAGAAAAGAAACTGAAAGTTGAAGTGTCAGTTACATTTGACTGTTTTGAGTGTAAAAGGGTGGGACCTAGTTGCCAATCTAGTAGCTTGAGTAAATTTGTGTAGATGGGGCTCTGGGGAGATAATCTCATCAGATCAGAAGCCATGGAAATACTTGCAGAAAAGACAGAGGGAAGCCACATTTTGTTTTGGTGAGAAAGTGACTGAAGTTGAGCCGCCAAATCGGTATCAATTACATTGCAGGTCCTCCTTTGAATTTTGTCGAGAACCTCGAGATGAATAGTAGCACCACAAGACCAGATATGGCAACAGTACTCTTGTTTAATTTGATGGCAATTTCATACTTAAATTATTCATATCTGTGCTTCATCTTCCATGATGGCATCACTAAGCCAAGAATTTTTACACATGGTTAACTTCTGTTTTTGCTGGCATTATTTAAACAAATGAGTATAAACATTCATCAGAAATTTGAAGGGTGGGAAAATGAGTCTATCAAGAAAAAGGGATGATTTATATCTTGTGAAGAATATGGTAACATTTGATCGTGGCTCTTTTTAAAAAAAAAATCTTTTTTTATAAGGAGCTGTAAACTTATGAGGAGTTGGATCTGGAATTTTTAGCTTTTTTGTTTCCTGATGTTTATTTTAATGAATTTATCCTTGTCTCAGGTGTAATGCATTCCAGAGATTAATATTTTTGAAGACTCGTCATAAACTCTCTACTGTATAATGCTTTTATTCGGATGGGCAGTCAAGCATAGATAATGAAGTTCATGTGTCTCCAGAACATGCCAGGTGATTTTTTTTCCCCCATTTTTTTTTTTTTTTTTTTTCTCTCCATAATTTATTATTGGTCTCTGTCTAATTTTCTCTTTGCTGTTTTTTGTTTTGTTTTCTTTTCATTTTGTACTTGTCATTGTACTGAATATATTAAAATTCTAGCCGAAATAAGTAAATATATATATATATATATATATATATTACTCAGAATTTCATATTATAAAACAACAGAAATACATTTCTATTTTCTTTACATTAATAATACTCTCCTGCATAGATGATCAGTTCCCCACCATGGACATTTTTGGAAACTCTAGTAAAAAAGGGGCCAACAGAGATTTTGTTAATGTTCTTTACTGTACCTATTTTGATCTTACACAGGATTCTACTTATTATAGGTATAATAATAATTTTAAGATCTTACATGGTTTCAGTTTCAAGATCCTTATTTTTATTTCTTTTATCATATTCTTTGACATATATTTTGATATGATGGCAAACCATATCTGTAGAAAAGCAGTTTGTTTGTAGACTTTTTATTATATATTTTTATTATAATTATTACGACTACTGTTATTAAGTTATTATTATTACGACTACTGTTATTAAGTTATTGTTATTACGACTACTGTTATTATTGTTACTACGACTACTGTTATTATTGTTACTACGACTACTGTCATTGTTACTACGACTACTGGGTAATTCCATCTCAAATCATCCAGAAAAAAACATCTTTGACACCCTTACCTCTCAGATTTTTTTCAAATTTTCACCATATGTTGGTATCATAGAAACTAGAAAATCCTGAAAATTTGAGCGTCTAACTCTAAGCGGTTCCGGAAATATCGCACTTTTAGTATTTTATGAAAATCGTGTTTTGTTGCAAATTTCCGCCATTTTGAATTTACATTTTTGGGCATAAATCCATTTCTAGACAAGGTTCAGTCTTGAAAATTTGCACTAAAATGGTTTTCCACATGAGGAATCCAAAAATCATATCTAAAACCTCTGAAAATGAACTGTTTTTGAGTTATTGAACTTTTAAGCCGAGGTTTGGGTATTGGTCTCGCGCGTCCCAAAAAAACATGTGGCACTATGGGAAATTGAATTTTTTTTGTTTCTACACATTCTTGATAGTCTGAACTTGAATTCCTCCAAAAATGGTGTTTGGTTCTTTTCTCGTTAGCTCACAATTGAACCTCAAAGATGGGCCAATCACAGTGGACATTCCCAAATTAACTGCATCATGTGGTGTGGATACAATGTATTTGCAGCATTTATGAACCCATAAAAATTGTCATGTGATTAACCCATTTTCTGCTCTCTCAGGCCAAAGCGGTGTGTCCCTGCTGGCTCATCAGGGACTCATTCAGTTTGTGTGTGCAGCACTCATCAAAATGCAGTGTTGCTTGTGGATGCAATTGACTGGAAATGCACATACAAAGACTTGATTCAGAAACTGGTTTGTAACACAGATAACCGGGTCTGTATGATGCATCGTTGTGAATCATGTCCTGGGAGTGAAGCCCTCAAACAGTTCCTGGAGGATGAACTATCACACCTGGATGTGGAATCTGAATTCCACTACTGCCAATGGCAGACAACTGATCGAGCTGCCCTGATGACACTTACAACAACATATGGGGAGTACAAATTGCTTCTGGTGGAACAAAAATATTTGCAACAAAACACGATTTTCATAAAATACTAAAAGTGCGATATTTCCGGAACCGCTTAGAGTTAGACGCTCAAATTTTCAGGATTTTCTAGTTTCTATGATACCAACATATGGTGAAAATTTGAAAAAAATCTGAGACGTAAGGGTGTCGAGGTCTGGATGATTTGACATGGAATGACCCTACTGTCATTGTTACTACGACTACTGTCATTGTTACTACGACTACTGTCATTGTTACTACGACTACTGTCATTGTTACTACGACTACTGTCATTGTTACTACGACTACTGTTACGAAGTTATTACTACTACTATTATTATAATTATAGTTACTAGCAGAACCCATGGAATTTTCATGGAAGGATAATTATGATTTCCTGGAAAAACTTTACTTTGTCATACTATGATTTTTTTGGGGCTTCTACTGGTAAAAAAATCTCTTAGCACATTTGAATTTGAATAAAGTTTTGGTTTCAGTTGTTGCTGAAGAAACTTGTAGAAATGGCTATCCAGAGGATTTAAATATCAAAGTTTTTTTGTTTTATTCTTTATATTTGGCTCTTTAAATAGAATGTGATATTTGCATTGAGCCCGCCACCTTGATCAATTTTAACATTAATGAAATGAATATTAATAGGACCGGATTTTTTGGGATTTACCTATCTAATCATCTTTTTGGATTTAATATATATATATATATATATATATATATATATCTTGCTGAATGTTTGCTTAACAGTGCTTTATTATTTCAATTTTTTAAAATTATTACATAGTCGAGTAGTGTTTTTATATATATATATATATATATATATATAATCCTCTCGAATATTTTGCTGTCATTTTTATGGCAGGGTTTTTTTATTTGTTTAAATCTACTACAGTTTCAAGAAAATTTAATTAAATAGATTTTTTGCTTGTTTAGATAATTATTTTTTATGGCTGCATTTAACTAAATTTGTTGCAATGTGAAATGACAGCAAGGCTTATTATGAATTCTTTAGCTTTTCTAACATATGACTGAGTTATATATGTACTAATAGCTTTACTCTTATTAATGCCATAATTTATATCTTGTCAAAATTAAGTTATTCAAGTAATTTGAATTGAAATAGTATTAGCTGTTTTACCATTAGACATTTGGTAACTACCTGTATAAAATATTAATATCATCAACACTTCAGAAAGTTTTTTGTTTTATCTTCCTGTAAGATTAAATTTTAAATGAGTAGATTATAAAACCATCTTGGTTGCATGTTGGCAACAAAAGAGTTTTGCTAACTTTAAAAAGAAAATGGAAGGAATTTGAAAGGCTTATTAATTTATCTAAGATTTTAAAAAACTCACTTTGAAGTTTTATGTCTTCTATGATTCGTTGCATTTAAATTTGTCTGCTTTTTTGGTTGTTTCTCTTTTGAAATGCACTGCTGTTTTACTGCAGTGCTTTAACCTCTTTGTTGTTTTACCATATTTCTCTTTTCCCCCCTCCTTCTCCTGTTTTTTTGCATTTGTCTTTTGGTTTACTTCGTGCAATTTTCTGTCTTTTTTTGCAATCCCTCTAATTTCTTAGTTTTTTTTGTCCCACTTGCTGCGGTGTGCCTTGCCTCTGTTCTGAACCCCTTGCTTCAGTGTCGCTCTCGCCTCTGTCCTGTCCCCCTTGCTTCAGTGTCGCTCTCGCCTCTGTCCTGTCCCCCTTGCTTCAGTGTCGCTCTCGCCTCTGTCCTGTCCCCCTTGCTTCAGTGTCGCTCTCGCCTCTGTCCTGTCCCCCTTGCTTCAGTGTCGCTCTCGCCTCTGTCCTGTCCCCCTTGCTTCAGTGTCGCTCTCGCCTCTGTCCTGTCCCCCTCGCTTCAGTGTCTCCCTCGCTTCGGTGTCGCTCTCGCCTCTGTCCTGTCCCCCTCGCTTCGGTGTCGCTCTCGCCTCTGTCCTGTCCCCCTCGCTTCAGTGTCGCTCTCGCCTCTGTCCTGTCCCCCTCGCCTCTGTCCTGTCCCCCTCGCTTCGGTGTCGCTCTCGCCTCTGTCCTGTCCCCCTCGCTTCGGTGTCGCTCTCGCCTCTGTCCTGTCCCCCTCGCTTCGGTGTCGCTCTCGCCTCTGTCCTGTCCCCCTCGCTTCGGTGTCGCTCTCGCCTCTGTCCTGTCCCCCTCGCTTCGGTGTCGCTCTCGCCTCTGTCCTGTCCCCCCTCGCTTCGGTGTCGCTCTCGCCTCTGTCCTGTCCCCCTCGCTTCGGTGTCGCTCTCGCCTCTGTCCTGTCCCCCTCGCTTCGGTGTCGCTCTCGCCTCTGTCCTGTCCCCCTCGCTTCGGTGTCGCTCTCGCCTCTGTCCTGTCCCCCTCGCTTCGGTGTCGCTCTCGCCTCTGTCCTGTCCCCCTCGCTTCGGTGTCGCTCTCGCCTCTGTCCTGTCCCCCTCGCTTCGGTGTCGCTCTCGCCTCTGTCCTGTCCCCCTCGCTTCGGTGTCGCTCTCGCCTCTGTCCTGTCCCCCTCGCTTCGGTGTCGCTCTCGCCTCTGTCCTGTCCCCCTCGCTTCGGTGTCGCTCTCGCCTCTGTCCTGTCCCCCTCGCTTCGGTGTCGCTCTCGCCTCTGTCCTGTCCCCCTCGCTTCGGTGTCGCTCTCGCCTCTGTCCTGTCCCCCTCGCTTCGGTGTCGCTCTCGCCTCTGTCCTGTCCCCCTCGCTTCGGTGTCGCTCTCGCCTCTGTCCTGTCCCCCTCGCTTCGGTGTCGCTCTCGCCTCTGTCCTGTCCCCCTCGCTTCGGTGTCGCTCTCGCCTCTGTCCTGTCCCCCTCGCTTCGGTGTCGCTCTCGCCTCTGTCCTGTCCCCCTCGCTTCAGTGTTCCCCACCTTTTTTAGCTCATTTCACGGAAGTTTTCCTTATTTCTCTCTTCTCCTTTGTTTCCTACTTCTGTTTCAACTATTTTCCTGTTTTTAATCCCTTTACTTTCCATTCACTTCCCTACTTTCGTATCTTTTCCTATCATTTTGATCAGTAACTTACAATGGATAATTTCTAAACAGCTTAGCTGTACAAGAGACATCATCTTTATTTGAGTTGAAGGTTACCCTCCTCGCCCTGAGAGAAAAAAAGACTCAAAATATTTTTCCTTTTTGTTATAGTATTCACATTTGGTATTACTTAAGGAAATTCATGATGCATTTATCAAGTTAGCTTAGTTTTGTTGACTTTTACTCTCTTATCACATCTTATGAGCTGAAAGATTCATCCCTTTCATTTTCAGAATGAACATCCTTCCCCATAAGAAAAAAAAAAGCTTTGAAATCCTTTGCATATTTCAATGAAGAAAGAAAATTTTCTTATCTACTTGAAATTAAATGGAAACATTTTGTAGATTATGAGCTGGAATTGTTTGAAATTTTTTTTTTCTGAGAATCTTTCCTTTTGATGAATCATCTGCTTTTTCTTTCTCTTTCTTTTTGTTTTTGTTATTTTTATTTCTTATCTTGTCTTCACAATCAAAAAGGACTTTTCCTCTCTCATTTTGAAATTTACTCAAATCTGTTGATTGCTTCACACCACTCCCCCACTTATCTAATTTTTTTTTTTTATCAATTTCTCAGAACATTCCATTACAGTTTAGAAGTGTTCAAAACATAAAATAAACTAGAATTTGATAGATGTTACTTTTTGACATGTATGGCAAAATTCAGTGTTTTTTTGTGTATGTGCTATTATATTATTGCTAGCAGTATAGCGCGGCGTTGCTCGGGTGTAATGAAAGCTTTAAAACTAATCCATGGTTCTGGAGCTCAGACTCAGCCTAAAGAATATTTGGAATGTTAAAATAATTGCGACAATTTACCAATCGCACCTTATATACTGGCAGTATAGCCCAGCGTTGCTTGGATATAATGAAAGCTTTAAAACTAATCCATGGTCCTGGAGCTCACACTCTTTGGACGTTGACATGAAAGACTAAAAAGCAACACTTTTTTCCAGTTAAAGCGAAACTGTAGACTGAAAGAAAAATGATTGGGTGTAAGTCAAATTTTGATTTCCTGGTATCGATATCAAATAATTTTTTTTGTCGTAAACTGAATTTTGAAGGCTAAATTAGTCCTCTGAGTAAATGGTATCATGGCTGAGACTAAGAACTGCAATTATACCTACTTAGAGCCAAACCCAAAGCAAAAACTAAAATAAAAGGGCTGAAAAAAATACATACAGGCAGATAAACACACACACACAAACCTCTTGCCTTTTATCTATCTATCTCTCTCTCTCTCTCTATATATATATATATATAATTGATTTTCTGCACTATTGTAAGAACTGCAAGCTTGAAACTTCTGAATATCGTTTCTTATGTCTTTGTCTATGAGTGTATCAAATTTGATTAAAATCGGACCACTCTTTCTATAACCTGATTTTTTTGCTTATCGATTTTCGATATTTATCGAGGGTACCTCGGCATAAAACCTAGCTAAGAACACTCACAGATGCTTATAGTACAACTGTGTAAATTTTCAAGAAAATCGGTTCAGCCATTTTGGAGTCTATAGGTAACAGACACACACAAACACACACACAAAGTTCCATTTATAAATAAGTTTAGATTAGATATATGGTAATTATTATTACAGCATACTGCAACTCAATAGCTATAAAGTTTTGGTGTTAAAACACCATCATCAGGCAGTAAAATGTTTTTACTTGGTAATAAATTCAGTTTACAACGAAAAAAAACTTATTTGATATCGATACCAGGAAATCAAAATTTGACTTGCATCCATTCATTTTTCTTTCAGTCTACAGTTTCGCTTTAACTGGAAACAACTATTGCTTTTTAGTCTTTCGTGCCAACGTCCAAAGAGTCTGAGCTCCAGGACGATGGATTAGTTTTAAAGCTTTCATTACACCCAAGCAACACCGGGCTATACTGCTAGTCTATCTATAACTATATATCTATGACAAATTCAAAAGATTTTTTATGCACACATTTCATCCTTTTAGGACTTCAGTGGACTAAACTAATATTGTCATTGATGCAACTACATATGCAGATGAAGGACAGAATGCACTGAAATTTTATATTTAAAAATATATACATATATCTTAGACAAAATCATTTAGATTACTTTTCTTTTTCTTTATATTTCTATTACTTTTGTTATTAAATATTTCACAATGTGATGATAAATCTGCCAAGAAAGGTAAAATGTAAAAACCTGGGTGTAAATTTACTGTCGATGGCATTTTTCAAAATTATGGTCACTCATTCAGTTAAGTGCTATGCATGATACACGCTTTGGGTGATCATGTTCTCGAAAGAGACATGCCTGACTGGGCAGAAGATTATCCTGCAGTAGGTTGCCATTGCTTTTTGCCGTAGACTGGTTGCCAGCCAAGGCTATAGAACCCAATCTGTCCTGTTTGACTCACAGCTAGAGGGAGAAGATATAGATTATATTACATTATTATATTAAGTATAATTACTGAGGGATCAGTTTAGTACTTCATAACAATAGAAAATCAATCCCCCACTTTATGCTCAGAAGTTTTGTTTTTAGCTATTTTTTTCAGTCAGTCAGTTATGTTTCATACATGATACATGCCTGACTGGGCAGAAGATTATCCTGCAGTAGGTTGCCATTGCGGTAAACTGGTTGATATAGAACCCAATCTGTCCTGTTATTTAACACAACTGGAGTGAAGAGATGGATTTATACCTTTCCCAGGGGGATTTGTGTAAGTGAATGCAAGGAATTCAACTATAATTCGAATTCAGCACCCTGATTTGCCTTTTCAAGTTGATATCCACTGCACCACAAATATGAGTGTTCTTTTGTAAAAGAACCCTCTTGTGTTCATATAATCTTTTTATTTAAATTATTTGAGGTTTCTCTTATGTATTCCTTGTGGTGATATTTTTACAGGTGTTAATTTTTGCAGGTGTTAATAAATTCCTTTTTCATGTTTTAGCTTATTTTGAGTTATAAAAAGATGTTATGTTCAGCTTAATAAATTCTTTTCAATTCTAATTGTGATAGTCGGTAGGTAGAAAAATATATTTTGAGTTGTTGGGCTTGTCAAGAAGGACCACTTCTTTCATTTTGGAATAATTTGAGTTTTTTTTCTTTTTTTTTTTTTTTTCTTTTTTTCATTTTTAAATGAGTTATTTCGCTACCTTGGTTTCTACTATGAATGGTGTCTTCAGGTGATTTTTAATAACTATTTAAAGTTATTAAGACTCATAGTAGAAACCAAGGTAGCAAAATAATTTGTTTAAAAACGAAAAATATTCAAAAGTTCTACAATATAATTGTATAGAACACTTTTTAATACAAATGTATACTGGTCTAACCCTATTAGGACCAAAAACTAAGTATTAAACTATATATATATATATCATTCACATACAAGCCTGTATCACAGCTCATTAGTGTGGCTAGACATATACACTTGCTTCTGGGCGAGATCGAAACTTGATCGATTTGGTGTCAGTTGGAGTCGCTACCCCCTAAGTCATAGGCGCATAGAATCAGAGAAGGGGATTTTTAACATGTTGTATATAAGCAGTGTATACACACGCCAGTCACTGAAAGAACTAAATTCATTTCTGAAGAGTAATGCTTATATATATATATATATATATATACATATATATATGAACAGTATCCTTGGTAATTTGTGAGGTTAATTCCATGGTAGATTGTAATCCAATGAGAACTCAATGTTAGAATTTAACATAGTATTTAATGAAAATAAATTAGACAAATTTCTAAATCCATTGGTGATAATTTACTTCATGAATATTTAAAAAAAATATTTAAAAATTAAATTATCACAAATAGATTTATGAATTTGTCCACTTTATTTTTTATATATATAGTTTGACAAACAGGAACACTTAAAAATAATCAACAATGCCTGGGAATTTAATATGATGGGAAACCAAAATCTATGACCATACATTTTTTTTTTTTTTTTTGTTTTGATAATGTTTCATCATATGTAAATGAAAGTTATTTATTACAGGATGAGTCTAACAATTGCCCTTTGTACTTTTGTATCACTTTTCATCATATCCCCCCCTCCTCTTTTTATGCCTGACAATTGAAATGCAAAATGTTTGTAACACTGAGCATGCTAGGCTTACCTTTCTTTTGTCTTAAGTTTTTTTTTTCTTCAGTACTAAAGTTACCCAAACTAGTTTTTATATATATATATATATATATATATATTAGTGAAATGGCAGCACATGTTCCACTGACCTACTTCCTTTTTGTTTAATCTATTCTTGCTACTTAAGGCTAGGATGACTGGTATGATTGTATGGTAAAGCTGGTATTATTTCTTTCTTTCTTTCTTTTAACAAGGATTAATTTTCATTTGTTTGTAGGGAATCTGTTGTGGATGCAGTAAGATTGACTTAATTGCATTTACACAACGTGTATGTGTATATATACACACACACACACACGCAAAATAAGTCGTGATTTAATTTAAATATGATAAAAAAGGAAATTGTTCTTAAACTTAAACTTATCTGGGTCCAACTGGTGGTTTAATCAACTTGATTTACTTTTTTCTGCCCCCAAACACTGGCATCCCAATTTTTCATCTTGATGCAATGTCAGCCAGTTTAGTGCTATACACGATACACGCTTGGGCGATCATGTCTCGAAAGAGACATGACTGACTGGGCAGAAGAATATCTCGCAGTAGGTTGCCATTGCTTTTTGCGGTAGACTAGTTGCCAGCCAAGGCTATAGAAACCCAATCTGTCCTGTTATTTAATCCATAACTGGAGGGAAGAGATGGATTAATACCTTTACCAAGCAATGTATCAAGAACAAATAACATTAATAAAATATAAAAATAACAACAATAAACAGATATTTAAATTGTATTTCCTGAACAAAATGGAAAAGAATAAAAAAAAGTCTGTATATCAAATTTCAATGACAGTTTTTTCATCACTTTTAATCACCTGATACAAAGTTCATGAGCCACTCAAGGGGGTAGAATTTCAGTAGATATAATAATAATAATAAGGAATAAGGTGTGCCAAACAAGTGGAGATGAAGGTGGGAGGAAGTGTGGGGATTATGATGATAGGAAAGTTGGATAACTATTGATACTTAATTTAAAGAGGTCAAGATTAAAGTATTTGGGGAAAACCCATGTGGGAGTCTTGATATTGTTTTTGATTTGCTTAGTTATAAAACCAATATTCAGCCATAT